>JAMZAV010001113.1:0-374398 GCA_024449915.1 Sweltsa coloradensis
ATAAACTAAATATTACAGGGTGTTAATCTTAAGTCCTGTGAGCAGTATTGTGTAAGATCTGTAAAATTATTGGTTTATTTGCCGTACGTTAGCAAGGGGGAGACAGACCCATGTGGACACATCCAGCCTCTGGCAAGACGGGGTTTCTCGTGTCGTCGTCTTTGTAATCGTACGTATCTTAACTGATGTCGTCGTCGGGGATGGTTTCAGCGGAGGAGGGGGTACCTGACGACGAAGATTGCCATAGCTCGCTTCTATTATTGGAGAGTAACATACTTCCGTACTGACTATAGCTATTTCTGCGAGAGGGTATTTGCCGATTTTCTTGTTGCCCTTGCGATCAACAGAGGAATGTTCCAGGCTAAAGTATTATTTATCAAGGGCATCACTGGCGTTCTATTAGGAAGCTGTCACAAGTTCGTATTTGGTTTAATTTCTAACCACGCTGTGGTCTACAATCCAAAGTGTGTTCAAAGATATTATAATTATTTAATCAGTTGTCCACCATCTGAAGTACGCTTTCTATCCAAGCTCCAAATTTAATTAATACTTACTTGTCCAAGGTGCCATGAGCTGTTTGACTAGATACGTCCCCAAGCTATCAAATATTTATTGTTATATTGTTTATGAACAAGTACACACGAGGAAAAATTAATCAGCGGTCACATAAAACAAAACACATCCAAAGATCACTGGTGGACTTACTTATTTTTAAAAAATAAATAAAAATAATAATAAAAAAAAAATAAATAAATAAAAAAAAAAATTAAATAAATACATAAATACATAAATAAATAAATAAATAAATAGATAAATAAATAAATAAATAAATAAATAAATTTGTATTTAGAGTCTACCCACTCAGTCATATAACTGAGTTTCAGTGGTGGACAGTAAATCAAAGCGACCAAGCCAACCCTGTAGGCCCCGTCGCAATCGACAAGTGAGCGAAAACCAACCAAAGATCGATATTTTTAATAGGAAATATAGCAATCAGTGGTATGGACAGTGCGAACGCCCGTGGATCAACATCAGAATCAACAAGGCTGATTCAGTACAAATTTGAATTTATTACGAGCCTCGTTGCTAGGACGGCTCCAAAGTCACCGTTTACACATTCCTAACGCAAGAACTGGTGGATTCAAGTAAAAATCGGAAGATAAAAAACTTCTAAGTATAGCGGGAATAAAACCCTTGACCTTCTGCTTTGGAAGCAGATTCACTAACCACAAGACCAACGAGCCACACATTATTCACCTTTAATTTTTTATAATAAGATTATGATGCATGAGTTATACAAATTTTGAAACCGCATTAGGTAGGTCAATATCATTACGCACTATACCGTTATTTTTACTTCTGTCATTAGGGTTTACAGCATTTTATCAGTTTTCGCAAACCATCGTAATATGTTCATATATTAATATTCAACATCTAGGCTTTGAATGTAGACTTGTAGAAGAAGTGTAGAAATGTAGACTCCAATCTAAGGTTTGAGCTGTCCGCCACGCATGCATATTTATTACACATGATATACCTGTTAAATTCAAGCTAACAAGCCAAGCTCTATCCACACCGTCTACGTGTTATTAGCAAGACTCATTTGAAAGAACAATTAACACTTTATAGCCCTATGCATTATCCACATGTGGAACGAATAGTTGGCACATTCACATTTGCACAGTGTAATAGGTATTAACCCCCCACCCCCTCCCTCTACAACCCATTCCTCACCAACCGTAGGGTGGGGTGGGAGGCTTATAAATTCACATGCAACGATATCCTATGCTATTTTGACTATCGGGATTTTATGTCAAGGGTATAATTCATTTTCTTATACGACATATTTCGCCTTTGTGCTGTAAACTTTATTTGCAAAAGGAAAATAGCTTTGGTCGGTTGTTTAGTGGTATAAACCCACTTCCATGTACGTGAACTTGACCTACAGGTTCAAACTTGAGATGCTGTACTATGCAATGTTATCATGAAAGGTTTTGCCAAGATTTAGTTTTAATCATTTCACAACTTTGTATTTCGTGTTAATTACCTGGGAGGGAATTAAATTATTTACGATATATTAACATAACCTTGATATGTAATATTATAATGTAAATAGCTTTATCTAATAGAGTGTAGAGTACAGTGTATACCGCGCCGCAATGGAATGTGGGAGATCCGTGGTTCGATTCCCGGTTGGGGCGGACTTTTTTAATTTTTTTAATTTCTGAATTGTAGTAAATAAAAACAATTACACCCACGGGAGTGTTTCCCGATCAACCAAATCGAGAAACATAAAATATATTTCACTAATCATAAACTTCATGATGTTGTAGCAATTTTCAGAGTTAATATTCCAGGAGTAGGAGAAGGTGGCGGTCAAACTAAACATTAATTCCATCACTAAATCATTTAGACTTAATCGATGCTTAATACTTTCAGAGTTGGTATTCAAAGATATAACAATGTATACTGATATTCATAAACACTCGAACATATAATTACAAGCACATCTATGTATACATGCATAGTTTTTTCTTTGTGTACCCAATACTAATACGACTAATTCTGTATTTTAAGACATACAGGGGTAGCCCATGCGTAACGTGTAAGACATAGAGTCTGAAGGTTGGGGTTTGAATCCCACCATCAGCAATCCTGACTGAAAGTTTTTACTGTGGTTCGCCCCTGTGAATTCTCTTTAGAACTACCCCAGCACCGGCTTGTCATCTAAAGAGGGTCACCATGCAGGTAAAACTGATATCT
This sequence comes from Sweltsa coloradensis, assembly GCA_024449915.1. NCBI lineage: Eukaryota > Metazoa > Arthropoda > Insecta > Plecoptera > Chloroperlidae > Sweltsa > Sweltsa coloradensis. The sequence goes on from JAMZAV010001113.1 coordinate 2,764, forward strand.
ACCCTACGGGCATCCTCACGACAAATTATTTTGTATGTTGTATTTTTGAGCCTTGTTGTCTTGTTACGAGAAGCCAAATAATAATGTAAAGAACCAAAACGCGAATGATAAATTATTGAAATAAGTCTAATTGTCAAATTATATGGCATAATTACTTATCATTTAATATACCGTGATAATTCAAAATGTTACAATTAAAATAAGCCTTTTTATTTTAGAACAAAACTTCACGAGCAAAACAAAGATGGACATACCCATTACATTCACCATAGACTTCAAGATCGGTCGTCGAGGACAATGGAGAATGCCGGGTATAATTCTGTTGAAACGTTTAGACATGAAATAGGTTTTACTTGATTTGTATAGTGTGAGACAAGGCCAGAATACAATACAATCGACAAGACAAAGTAACATAATGTCTCCAAGACTCTCTAAGTTACAAGGAAATTGTTAATTGTTCAAGTGTCGTCTTTGAACCGGATTAGATATTATATTTGTATTTGCTACTTGTGGTAACAGTATCGACTTTTACTATAGCGTAAATATGACACCTTTAATTTTTCTTTCTACTATAAATATATATTGTTTCTGATAAGCACGTGCAAGTTGTTATCGCATATAACTCGAAGGTGTCACGACAACACATGATGTGGCTTGTGGAGCAAAGCGGAAACATGCAACATTAGCCATCCATCAGGCGACCACCGCGAGAACGTTCGCATTGTGTGAAAGTACGTGTAGGCCTAATACCAGACCATTGTACAGCAAGATTTATACATCAATCATAATGTTATGACTGTGTAAGGTTATGTTATGATCTTGCAGAAATATACGACTCTTTATAAAATGATTAATGTTCTTGTTCAACATACAGCAAGAAAATAATTGTGATAATTTCAAGTTTTTTGTATTTTCTTTTTAAAAGTGTGTATTATTGCATTGCCTATGATGAATTGCAGAAATGATTACTTTTATGTTATGGGACCAGGTCCAGGTATTAGTTTAATTACATCAAGGTACTTACAATATTTTAGCATTTTTTAGCAACACTAGACAGGCCATTAACATTCACACTAAATACCATAAGCGTAAAATCACTCAAAACAATTCCAATTACATTAATACAAAATTATATATCAAACTTCCAACAAACATAAAACATATTTCAAACCAAAATATTTTTAAGAACAAACTGAAATTACTCCTGGTCAAAAATGCATATTACTCAGTTGAGGAACATCTAAACGATACTTAACTGTGTTGACCAGCAATATGCCTCGGTTCTATGAGCCAAATTAATGATACTTGTAGGTGGACTAAATATGTAGACCACTATGTCTTATTGTCACCTATTCAATTGTTTGTAATAGTCATGTACTTACCTACTTATTTTACTTTGTACACATAATTTGTATCAAGCACCTAAACCAAGACTCTAAAAGCCTCATGTATATACTTAATGATACTTGAACTAGCTTTATATTAGCCAAATTTGTAAAATGTGTAAATATTGATATTATAAGGGCCTATACTACCCTGATTTTCCATAAACCCTGATTGCAGATAATACTATCTAAAGGGTCTACAAACTGTACCGGTTTGTAACTCTTTGTATGCCTACAATTTTAAATGGAAATAAAGCAAGCATTCATTCATTCATTGCAAATTTATCATTGGCTAAGTGGCAAAATCTATTTAATTTGAATGAAGAAGGTTGAAGGCAATTCATTGGAGTTTTGAAGACCGTTGGAAAATAAGACAAAGAATGGTGTCTCCGGAAAGCCAGCAAAGCTTTTCTGTGTCAACTTGAGCAACACGGATTTTACTTTACGCAAAATATCAAGGTTATCAAAGTTTTTTTCTCCACGGTATCCAATGTTCTGATACTTCGCTTAGTATTTGCAGATTATAGTCACATCAAGATTGTATTGTCTAATGATTAATATACTTGCCTTCGGAATGATTTGCAAAACGTTTTTCTCGTTTCTGACTAATAATGATTATTAGTAGTATTATATGTTATTAATTATTTGGAAACGAATTGACATGACAATCACATAGCTGATGTAAGAATTGAATCGTTGCTCCATCACACAAAGTGTATCATCCCATTTGAACGTACACAATCTTGGCAATATACAAATGTAAAAATACAAAACATTGTCCAATAAAAAAACGCACATCTTTTATTTTTCGATTTGGTTGGTCGGGAAACACTCCAGTAGGTGGAATTGTTAATATTTTAATACAATTCAGAAGTAAAAAATTCCATCCCGATCGGGTTTCGAACCCGAGTTTCCCACATCCAGGTAGGCGCCTTAGCCAACTAGTCCACTGAGACGTTGTTGTCATTTGGATCTATAATGCAACTACAATAATTCAAAAGTAAAATAGTACCGTAGTAGACTCTAAATGCGAATTTATTTATTTATTCAAACCCCGATCGGGATGGATTTTTTTACTTCTGAATTGTATTAAAATAATAACGCATACCAATGTCGTACGAAAATAAACATGCTTGATGGTGTGTGCATGCGAGAGCGAGTGTCGCCATGTTTCTCATCCGCATCTCAGAAGCCTTGTATTTGTTGAGGATGACATTTAAAATAAAGATAAATCAATGATAGTTATAATCAAAACTCATTTCCAACAACGTCAGGTTGAGTGGTGTTCTTCACAGCGATATCTAGGGCACGAAACAATTTTTGCTGAGATTGACGGTCTCAGCGTTTCTTCATCATCAACATCTTCATCGTCATCTTCATCCGGCATCTGCTTCTCCACCAATTTTCTCCACTCTTTCCTGTCCTCCCACAGCTTCAATTCCATCACCTGGTTCCACGATTCACCTCGCTCTACAACGTCTCCTTCGATCAATCTTCCCCATCTTTCTCTCGGTTTCCTACTTTTCTTTTACGTTCCTCCCCTGCTTCGCAAAAAAAATAAAAAATAAATCTTATTTAGAGTTAATCAACTCAGTCATATAACTGATTTCCAGTGGAGAACAGTAAACCAAAGCGAAAGATAATAATGCGACTTTTGTAAACAACATGCCTAGAAGGAAAATTCTCCACTTATCTTCGCTTTTAATGGAACGCTTTGAAAACTTGAATGCGCACATATATTAACCAGTGTCTTAGTTACATTTATTGCACACACTTATTTGTTAGAAAGTTCGTCAAGACATAGTTTCAAAAACAGGTAAAAAAGAAGAATTTTTTGTTTCTCGTATTTATTACATCCATTTTATTCCGCTTTTGATCCAAACAAAATTAACGTTAAACATTAATTAAAACAACACATCCTAAACATTTAAATATCTTGTTTCAGTCTATAACTTTTTGCAAAAATGCTTTTGCCAAAACAGTAAAACGAAAAAAAATCACCTACTTTGCAATGTATTCTGGATTGACCACCCCCCACCCCCCACTAACCTCTGACCTATGCTATACAGTGCTACACATGTATTATGTATACACAGAGTGGTACCTGACGCACGCAGCACAACAGTCTCGTCGCGTGCGTTCGTACTTCTACCGACTCTACACGGACTTTCCCGAGCTCAAGCTACAGCATTGCGCTCTTCATTATTGTTTAAACACACACAACAATAGGTTTACACTAGGTCAAGGTTCCGAACAAAGTACAAGAAGTTTACTGAATAAAATATTATCAGATGTATGCCGGACTAAACAATCATTATGTGTTGGATGCATTGAAACAGCACTGAATTGTCTGACACGTATTGTGTGTTATCAGACACGACACGTAACAAGGTATTGTGTGTTGCACTATTGCGATAACATCGTCTCTCTAAGCCTTGTTGCGTGAGCTCAACTCAAAGCGATTGATACGCATGCAATCGGCTGCGATCGACTCGTCGCCTATGCAACATTTTAATAAATTTGAATTTAGACTTTCATCTTTGTTTTTTGAAGTTTACATTTTTTTTACCCATTTTAGAAATCTGTGTGTATGGTTTTCTTAAAATCCACTGAATTTAGATTTAGACTAGGAAAACGCTAAAGTCCCGCCGCGTTGATGGATGAGCGTTTTTTTTTGTAAGTTTTTTTGCGTTTTGTGCGTTTGTTTGCACATTTCCTTTGCAAGTGCTTTTTGAATGCATGTGGAGGTGATTGTTGTCAAGTTTCTATTGTTATTTGTTAATTGGTATTATAAACTTCAAAAAACTCATATTAAAACCTTTATTTCTGTAGATTCTGACCAATTTTTTCAACTTTTTCTTTCAAAGGTACTACATCACCATAACCTTAATGTCCATGTGAAAATCTGAACGTTGTAGCCCTACCCGTTTAGTCAGAATCGGCCCAAATGTGACGAAAATATCGCACTAAAAATTGAAAAACTAATATTAAAACCTTTATTTCTATGGATTCTAGCTAACTTTTTCAACTTTTTCTTTCAAAAGGTACTACATCACCATAATCTTAATGTCCATGTGAAATATGAACGTTCTAGCCCCACCGTTTGGTCAGAATCGGCCCAAATGTCACGAAAATATCGCACTAAAAATCGAAAAAAAATCGTAAAAGTACGATATTCATGAGAAATATTTCTTCGATTGTACCCAAAAACAATACACCTCTAAGTTCAGAGAAAACGAAGGTTTCCCGGTCAAATTTTCATCAAGATCGCATATGCCGTTTGCCCGGAATCGAGCGAACAAACAGACGGAAAAACAACAAAAAAAAAAAAAAAAAAACACCCGAGCTAAATTTTTTGGGGGGTCAGTGAATTGAAGTCTTCGCTTCCGCTCGCTACGCTCGCTACGCTCATCCAATTAACAAATAATTTTGATATACTAGGAAAACGCTAAAGTCCCGCCGCGTTGATGGATGAGCTTTTTAAAAATTTTAGTTTGCATGGGATATCTTTACTTTTGCGAGTGCTTTGTTGCTTTGTTTTGCTGTCCACGCATTGTAGGTGATTGTTGTCAAGTTTCTATTGTTACTTGTCAATTTGTTATTATTTACCGTTAAAAACTTATATTAAAAGCTTTATTTCTATGGATTCTGGGTAATTTTGTCAACTTTTCTTTCAAAAGGTACTTTATCACCATAACCTTAATGTCCATGTATAATATGAACGTTGAAGCCCCACCCGTTTGGTCAGAATTGGCCCAAATGGCACGGAAAATATCGCAAAAAATCCAAAAAACTTATATTAAAAGCTTTATTTCTATAAATTCCGGCTAACTTTTTCAACTTTTTCTTTCAAAAGGTACTACATCACCATAACCTTAATGTCCATGTATAATATGAACGTTGTAGCCCCACCCGTTTGGTCAGAATCGGCCCAAATGTCACGAAAATATCGCACTAAAAATCGAAAAAAATCGTAAAAGTACGATATTCATGAGAAATATTTCTACGATTGTACCCAAAAACAATACACCTCTAAGTTCAGAGATTTCGAAGGTCCCCTCAAATTTTCATCAAGATCGGATATGCCGTTTGCCTGGTAGAGAGTTAACAAACAGACAGAAAAACAAACAAACAAAAAAAAAAACACCCGAGCTAAATTTTTTGGGGGTCAGTGAAATTGAAGTCTTCGCTTCGCTCATCCAACTACCAGTTGGAATGGGCAAGACAGTGCATTGAAGCATTGCCACAAAATATAATATTGACTGAAAAAACTATGACACAAAAGTAATAAATATATCTTTTACCACAATATTCACATTCAGAAGGCTACAGCCTATTGTACCAATTACTACTCTGCAATTGTCCCGAAGTCTTAATCATTATTTACATTCTTCACAATGTTCTAAAACACGGCAGTACAATACTCCTCTTTTAACAAATCATTTTCGAATCGGCACTCGATAAAAACAGAATTTCTGCAAACATCCGAGGAATATTACTTTTTGGGTATGCCTATGAATGGCTTGATGTGATTGACATTTAAATTCACTATAAATTGAACTCACGTCAAACATGATTTTTTACTGCTGAGAAGTGAGAGTCAAGTCTGACCTTTTCACAGTTTTTTACATTGACAAATTGAAAGATGACTTAACGGGGGTGTAGCCTCCCACTTTATCACGAAACACATTTATCAATGTTGCTGCGGGCCGAGGTGCTATATTCATAGCGCGGGTTTCACGATCAAAGCAGAACTTCCCTGGATCGATCGCGACTCTTTTGTTCCGCTGTGAAAGTCCTGCATATTAATTCCAAGCTCTCCATACTCTCCGATCAAACTACTTTCAAGACCTGGAATCTAGAGCTTGCACTTTTATGATCAAAGCATCTGTTACCACCGCAACGCATGCATGCCCAGCATGAGTTTGGTGACGTGATCACTCTGACTTACATAAACATGATAACATACTAGGAAGCTTCGCAAACGCTTTTTCAGGCGCGTTGATGGATGAGCGTTATTTGTTTAAAAACGAAAAATGCGTAAAATTGCGATTTTCATGAGACATTATTCGATTACGCTCAAATTTCACACAAATATATTAATTCATAAAATAAGGGTTCTGTGAAAAAGTTATAACAATCGGATTAAGCTTGTAGGTATTTTAAAGTCGAAGATTTTTTTTAAAAAATCGTAAAATTGCAATTATCATGAGAAAAAAATTTTTTGATTACGCTCAAATTTCACACGAATATATAAATTCAAAAAATAAAGATTCTGTGAAAAAGTCATTACAATCGGATAAAGCATGAAGTGTTAACAGTCGATAAAAGTTTCTAAAAATCGAAAAAAAATCATAAAATTGCGATTTTTATGAAAAATGATTTTTTGATTGCGTTCAAAAACGTGGCAGTTCTAAGTTCAAAAATTTCGAAGGCCTCCAGAACATTTCATCTCAACTGGAGAATCGGTTTAGCCGGAATCGTGTTAACAAACACACAAAAATACAAAAAAGAAAAAGAAAAAGAAAAAAAAACATTCTGGATTTTTTCTCCAGTGTAGTGAAATGGAATCTTCGCTTCGCTCGCTACGCTCATCCAAATTATATTCAACGGTTTTCAACACTTGAACAGAAGAACGAACACTCGAGATCGAGTTCGATGTTAACTTCCGTAAAAGTTTGATTATTCCCTGATTTGATGTTTCTGATGTTTAGCAAATATCATATTGAAGTAAATCGTCAACTTTTTTAATTTTAGTTTTATTTGACAAGACAAGGACATGCTAATTGATAACATTCATATTCCACGAATAAGCTCACTAAAATTATTTGTCATTATATAGGGAAGCCTCACGTGACGTCACATCTCGCCGGCAAGTGGCCGCGAATCGAACTGATGGACAAGCAGCCTCATTTCGCAAGTTGACGCCTGGTGAACGGCCCAACAAAGATCACGCCCTAACTTTTATCCTATTCATTAGTTGGACAAAACTTAAGAGTAATAATATTTAGCAAACATATCATTACATCTAATGGCGATTATCTCGAATTTTTTAACAGAACCGTTAGCTTGTTTTAACAAGTTATAAATGCCAAATTTATCAACAACTTTAAGTCTTCTTAACTTCAATTGATAAAAAACTACTGATCAGATTTCAACAAGAATTCTCTCTAAATATGCATCCAACTAATAAGAAAATAAATAAGTTAACTTTCTCGATAGAAAATGCACTGAATGAAATTTTACAGCATAGCGTGCAGTTTTTCACGGCTCATCCGCACGTCAAAAGCGCGTATTTTAGATGAAAACACATACCATGAATATTTACCTTATGCTATAAATTTTCGTTCTGTGCACTTTCTATCTAGAAAGTTTATTTATTTCTTGTCTAAGAATTTTTTGAAAGAGGTCTTGTGAAAATCCGATCACTAGGTTTTTGTCAATTGAAGTTGTTTTATTTAATTTCATAAAAAACAAGTAACAGTTTTAAATGTTATTTCAATACGCACATCGATATAACACGTTAACGTCTGTCTAAAAATTCAAAATGATCGCTATAAGAATAGGGTAAAAGTTAGAGCGTGATAAGTTGTGCGACGTTCAGCACGCGTCCACTTGCGAAACGATGGTTGATTGTCCATCAGTTGGGCTCTAAGCGGAGAATACCCCTCATTCCCCTCGATTTGTGACGTAGGTGTAGTAGCATATAAAGCTAGACTTAAAAGCTTAAAACTAAAAACTAAGATTAAAATATAAATGCAAAATGTTGCTCTCTGTTACATGTTTCTTAACATTCTTGTTGACGTACCTTATTTGTATTAATAGTTAATTTAATTTAATATATCTAATTTAATTACTAACTAAAGTAACAATTAATGCCAATAATTTTTTAAATCATTAATACAAAATAAGTATTTAATAATTATAATAATTTGATACAGTTATACAAACAAAGCAAAACAAACCACGGTTTATAGATAAAATAAATATTAAGAAGAACACAAACTAATTAATTTCTAAAATCTATAAAATAACATATTATTATATATTATAATATGTATAACAGTCACTGGCCGCGAACACCTACAACAAAACATACATAGTCGTTTTAGGTATATTCACTATATTTTGCCTCTCCTTGCAATTAACTGGGATCATATATTTATAAATTCATTGACATTGACTAATGCTTCAATTTCATCTATGAGTATATATTGTATTCATTTTGGATGAAATAGTTAAATTGAGTTTAATATCTTCCGTTTTTTAATTTCAATTGGAACCACGTTGTATAATATACATTGGTCCATGGCTTTTGTGGGTCTAGGCACAGTAATTGATTTATTTTTATTTTCGAAAAAACCTAGTAAATATTTTTATGTACATGTGTTAAGAGAACTTGCACATATGATTAACGAACGCTAAGAACCCAACTTTCTTTGTAGACTAGTATCGACTAGTTAGTCTATACATCTTAGTAATTATCTTGACGATATGTATTTGCATTTTTATTAGTGTTTCGAGATGTGTTCCCCATGCTATAATCCTATATTAAATTATTGATTGTACAAAGACATTAATAGATAGTTTTTAATGTAGTTACTTTAACTGATTGTGTAAAATTTGTAGTGTTCCGCAGCTTATGTGACAGTTTCATTTCATATAATGTTGATTAATTGTCTCACCGAGATATTGAATTTCTGGCACGTTCTTTTTTTCGGTGCATGGGCACTCATTTAAGTTTGAGAGACAGTTTGTCGAATGGATTTTGAGGAGCATCATTATTGTTGGCAGGTCAGCTTTAGTATCAGAGAACCCAATATAATTAATGTTATGCTTTGTCCTCATTTAACGTAAGCAAATTGATGTCTAGCCACAGTTTTTTTAAGTGTCTTCCTCAGCAATTTTATGAGTTTCAGCCCAACTGTTACTTGAAAAATAAGGACCGTGTCATCCGCAAATGTTATAACATTCCATGTTGGCATTGCATAAATTATTTACGAAGATCGAAAACAGAAGTGGCCCAAATACTGTTCCTTGTGGGACACTATATTCAATTATTCTGGAACTATATTTAGATTGATTCCTATTAGCACATATTGTTCTCTATCTTTGAGGTAGTTGGTTATTAACGGCTACTCCTCTTATTATATATTGCTCTATATTTGTAAAGTAGTTCAGTGTGTGAAACTGTATCGAAAGCCTTTGCTAGGTCAAGAAATATGGCAATAAATAAATTGCATCCTGCGTACTTATATTATTTCTGAATCCGAACTGATTACTAGACAGACAGTAGTTTTCTTCTAAAAAATCATACAACCTTTTTTGATGCATTTTTCATAAATATTTTAATCAAATTGCTTCAAAGAGATATGGGCCTCCCTTCAATTGCTGGTAATACCTTTGTCCACCTTTTTTGTAAACGGGAATAACAATTGATTTTTTAATATAAGAGAACGTGCCTGTTTGAAGACTAAGATTAATGATAAATTTGAGTGACTTTAATAAAAATGGTTTCATTAGTTTTATTGTTTTTGAAATTATAAGGTCAATGCCTGTTTTTTACGATTTTTGCTTCATTCTTTAAGTTTTAATTTTTTCTAATTATTATTTATAGATGATTTATTTTTCATTCATACCATTTCACATTTTGTTTTAACATTTAACATTTTAATACATCGGCTATCATTTTCATTAAACATTTAATTAATATGACGTTAACTCAATGCTTAACGTTAATGCTACCATAATGTATTTCATTTATTATTTCAATATTTATATAATCATGTAATGTTCTCTTCATTATCAAATGTATTATTATTATTATTAGTATTAGGTTGGATGGAAGATAAGGCTTCACTAGCCTTAATCCGCCTTACAATAAAGACAAAAAAAAAAAAAAATACAAAAACTCATATTTGTTTTCAAGTTTTAATTTGATCTTCAAACAATTTCCTGTTTACACATTTTATACCTTTAAAGTTGTTACAACTTTAGCCTATAAAGCTAGAGCTATTTTCAGCACACTCCCTTTGCTTAGGTTGACGAGAGTTTCTGACCACCATGTTATTCTGTTGGAAGAAACTCATTAAGCCACAACACGAGGTTAACTGTCTCCGTGTTCTTGTGACGCGTTGTAAACGACGTGTGACGTGAGTCAACAACATGCTCACGTTCTAGGTCAAAGACAGGAATAATTAGGTGGTCTGGTACGTGAACTTTGAGCTATACTTGATGCTTTCTGTGGGTCATGTTTTTCACTCGCAATTTAAGGTAAAAACAAAGAAAATTGTTTTAAGAGCGGAATGCAGTAAGCTTGTAGTGAGTTTCAGAAGCCATGAAAGCTGAAAAAATTAGTATAGACCCTTAAACACTTATCTAATAGTAAAGGTACAAAATGTGTTGTTTACCTGTAAATAATCGAATAAACGATAAAGTTGACGGTTACTTAGCATTTGTTCTAATACTTTGCAACAGTGCCCATCAAGTACTATACGAAGTTTAAAAAAATTAAATCAATATTCAATTACACACAGATTGACAACTGTACAGTATTTAGTTTTTTATATCACTATTGTTATTTGTGCGTGTAAATAACTTTTACCATGATGATGTGTTTTTTGTTGCTTTTTTCGTCTTTTCTTTTCCTTTTCTAACTTTTATTAGCCTAAGCTATTTCTTGTATTGCATTGAAGTAATTTCACATTGTTTATTTTTCTGAAGCCAGCGGTTTAGCCGAGGTCGTTTAACCGGTTCCACTCGAACACCGAAGTTAAGCAACCTTCGGGCGTGGTCAGGGGGACAGTGGATGAACGCTCTGCCCTGAGACACACGTATACCGCTGGTTAGAGCAAATGGGGGGTTCGAGAGCTAGTGTAACGGCTTGGTTCTCCTTGACGTCTGCTTTGCAGTCCAGGTTAGTGGAGGAACCTATATGACTGTCAAGGTTACACCGTCCTTTCGGAAGGGACGTAAAGCCGATGGTCCCCTTGGTACTTTTCCAAAATAAAAGGCTACGTGCCAGTATACCGGGTTTCCCCTGCTCCATTCTGTTCATCCTTCATCCTTATCTATCGCCACTCATATCCAATCACGGAATCAATCGTTTATTTTTCTGTGTCCGGTTTAAATCAGTGCTTACAGCTGAATAAGATAGACGTTAATTAAAAATCAAGGAAGCTTCGCAAACGCTTTTTCAGGCGCGTTGTTGGATGAGCGTAATTGGTGCATGAGCTGCCATGTGTTATGCGGATTTTCTTTTGTTCTGTGAAAAATCATTACTGAGTTGAAGATTTTTTTAAAAATTAATTTAAATTTAATAAAAAATAAACTTTAATTTTTAATTTTTTTAATTAATCGTAATTTTCAAAAATAAAAAAATCGTAAAATTTCGATTTTCATAAGAAATAATTATTCGATTGTGCTCAAATTTCACACTTATATATAAATTCATAAAATTAAGGTTCTGTAAAAAAATCATAACAATCGGATAAAGCATGTAGGTGTTATAAGTCAAAGAAATTTTTAAAAAATCGAAAAAAAAACGTAAAATTGCGATTTTCATGAGAAATAATTTTTTGATTGCGCTCAAAAACGTGGCAGTTCTAAGTTCAGAGATTTCGAAGGTCTCCAGCAAATTTAATTGCAATTGGAGTATCGTTTAGCCGGAAACGTGTTAACAAACAGCCAAAAATACAAAAGAAAAAAAGAAAAAAAAAGAAAAAAAACATTCCGGATTTTTTTCTCCAGTGTAGTGAAATGGAATCTTCGCTTCGCTCGCTACGCTCTTTCAATAAAATTCGTATATTAATTATTGAAATAATTTCTTATACGTGATTTGGAAAATACTTCGTCTTTCACATGAACAAGGGTATGGAAGTAAATAATTCTCATAGGATTGGTTTATGAAAACCGTATATAATTTCAATAGTCAAAACCACTTGTTTTTTGTACGTGTGAGTAGATGATGAAAATGAAAATCTCTTATGTGATGAAATCTCTCTGTGTTAAAACACCGCACTTGCCTCCCGGAAATCTCCCTTTAAATTGGGTAAACCATAAGGACGAGATTGCCGCATGGCATCGTATCGGTATCGACCTTATCTCTAGTATCCACTTCACTTTAATTCCATCACAATTTAATTGAGAGGGACTTTATCACTGTTTGCATTCAACCGGGATTTGTGTTATATTAACTCTTATCAGTAGCACATAAACGACGAATTCAGGTTTCACAACCTCGCCGAATTGGTTCCTAGGGATAAAAGTAAGCGTTTGGCTCCCATGATACGTCGAGATACTGGCAATGGTTGAGATAATATTATTTTAGTCCTCGACCAGCCGCATATAGGTCAACACATAACCCGATTATTATTATCCGTGCTAAAGCGCCCACCAATCTATGATAAAGACCTTGCAGATACAGCGCCGAAGTTTAAGCTAGGACCATAATACCGAATGCAACGCCTATAAAACTCGATTAGTGTTTTGATAGGCTACATTGCTTGCAGCTGTCGTCATTCTTTAACAAATTGTCGTGAAAAAATTTAACATTATTTGCAGGAATACAATACGTACAACGAAATTATTGTTATCGTTGTTTTTGTTAGTAATTATGTAACTAACTCTTTTCAGATCATAAACTTTATAAAATATCACAAAAAAAAGAAGTTAATCGTGATGTGTTTGTAATTGATATTTTGTATTGTGTTGCATTGTAATGTTTATATCCCATTTGTGTACTGAGAACATGCCGTTGGAGTTTTATTAAAGAAATAAATAGATAGATCGATAGATATTTTATTCACTTAGACTAGTACAGTGTACAAGTATAACTCTTCGCAGAGAAAGTGAATAGTCTATAATTAATAATAATAAAAGGGATGATAATAATAATAATAATAATAATAATAATAATAATAAAAAAAAAAAAAAAAAAAACTTGACAACCATTGCCTGAACCTGGCATGCTGTCAGATGGGCTCTGTTGAGCAAGTGATTTCAATGGGATTTCTTTAAGGTTTTGTGTAGATTTTGATATCAGAACATTTGTCATGGTATTCTCTAGCTGCACTATCGTTGGCAGGTGAGTGGAAGCTTGTTAAAAGTTTATATTTGTGTTTAAATATTTGTAATTTATGTAAAGTTTTATAACCAGGAAAAGTGTTTTGTTTATTGAATCAAGGCAAAGACAAAGATGCACAGCTTGCTACAGGTGTATGGAAACAATAGTGCAGAAGATCAAGGTATCTTAAATTTCAAGGAAGTTGGGGAAAAGATGCACTGTATGTTTAAGTAATATATTAACAATGGATCCAGGATATCATAACGAAGCAATTCACAATGACCCTGGAACTATTATAGAACATGAGGTTGATGATAATGATAACCTTAATCATACAAACAAACATCAACCATGGAGTAGAGAGGAATATAAACGAATTACTTTGGTGCCATTTTTATGTGCAAGAAAAAACAGGGACAATAAATTTGAAACAAACCTACCAACTTTGGCGGAACGCAATCCTAATAAAAGACCAGAACTTAATGCCAATAAGCTAGCGAATCAAAGGAGATTCATTGAAAGGAAAAAGAAACTATCTGATTACGAGTTAAGTGTAATCAAACAAGATGTTAGAGTTGTGATTAATGGGGAACAGCCTCAACTCAGAAGGGAAGAACTGGACAATGACATTCCCGTACAAGCCTTTCCGGAACCCGCAATAGAAGAAATATACAATAGGCCACAGATAGGGGTATAGAGGGAATTGCATGTCAATGAACACAATCTAGAGGAAGTGAACTTCCTGTTTGACTGAAGAAAGTACCATCTTAATGGACGAAATTATTTCTCAATGGATTACGAATTCAAAATATTCCCAAAACTCCGTGAACGCCTCGCTAAAAATAAGATTGAACAAAAAAGCAGAACAATTAATCTCAGATGCTAATGCTGTTTTAGACCGAATTATTGCTGAATCGCATCCAATAGACATAACAAGCCTTAATCATCTAGTTTATGGAACAGCCTCAGTCATTACAGACAAGCTTGTGAAAAACCTGAACAATCAGTTTATAAAAACAAGCGTATTACACCAAAGTGGAAAATAAGAATACAAAAACAAATGATTCATGGCGAAAAGACCTATCCTTGTTTTATGAAATAAGAACTAAAATTAATCTTTCGTATAAACTTACTGTAAAGAAACGGCAACTTTTTGAAAAGTATAGTATACACAAGTCCCAAGATGCGGTTCAAGTAGAAGAGAATTGAAACAGAAGATTCAGGCCAAAGCTCAGAGAATAAGAAGATACACGAAAAGAACACTGCAGTTTAGACAAAATAAACTTTTTTCAGAAAATGGAAATAAATTCTACAGAGAGCTTGGAAAAACAAACATTGAAATAAAAAAATCACCAACAAAAGATGAAATAGAAACTTTTTGGAAATCAATCTGGGAAGATAACAAAAAGCATAATTCAGAAGCTAAATGGATTCAACATCAAGAATTGGATTGTGTTAATTCTCCGGATATGAATTGGGAAGAAATTACAATGTGTGTTTTTGTCTAGTTCCCTTCGGAAAAGTGCTAGCTGAAAGCACCAGGACCAGACAAATTATCCAACTTTTGGCTAAAACAACTGACATCCACTCATACTAATTTAGTAACTTTGCTCAATAATGCTGTGGCCCATCCTGAAGACGCACCAGTATGGTTGACCACAGGTGTTACGTATTTGTTACCGAAGTCAGCACAAACTGAACAACCAAAAAATTATAGACCTATCACATGTTTACCTACAATGTATAAAATCTTAACGTCAATAATAACTGAACGAATGCAAGTGTTTTTAGCTACAAATAATGTAATGCCATTAGAGCAAAAAGGTTGTTGTAGAAATACGTATGGAAGTAAGGATCATCTTCTGTTGAGTAAAGCTATAATGGAAAATTGTAAACAGAGACAGAAGAATCTTAGTGTAGGTTGGATTGATTACAAGAAAGCATTTGATAGTGTGCCACACAGTTGGATTTAAAAGTATGGAAATGTATAAGGTCAATCCAATTATTGTCAACTTCTGCAAAAATATGATGCTAAATTGGAATACAAGTATGAAAATAAGAACGGAAACTGAAGAAATCGCATCAAGTAATGTTCACATACAACGAGGAATATTTCAGGGTGATTCGTTATCGCCACTTCTATTTTGCATGAGCTTGTTTCCTTTGACAAAGTGCCTCAATGACGCAGGTTTGGGTATGCATTATTGCCGAATGAAGACAAAGTCTCGCACCTTCTGTACATGGACGATTTGAAGTTATTCGCGAAAAATGACGATGAACTTAGTATCTTACTAAATATCGTCAAAACTTTCAGTGACGACATTTGTATGGAATTTGGAATCGAGAAGTGCAAGAAAGCGACATTCAAGAGAGGAAGATTGATGAGCATACCACTATTGAGGACATTGGTCAAGAATCAACTTATAAATATCTTGGAATAGAAGAAGGCAATGGTGTTCAGCATACAATGATGAAAGATAAATTGAGCAAAGAATACAAACGACGTCTAAGATTAATACTTGAAAGTGAATTGAACGGACGAAATAAAACTATTGCAATGGTCAATTTGCTGTGCCAGTAATATCTTATAGCTTTGGGATATTAGATTGGAGCATAGAAGAACTTAAGAGATTGGATGGAAAAACGAGAAAACTGTTGACAATGAACGGAATGCACCATCCACGAGCGGACGTCGAAAGACTGTATGTCGCAAGGAAGAATGGAGGTCGAGGTATAACTCAACTAGAGGGGTCATACAAAACAGCAATGATTGGTTTGCGTTATACATAGAAGGAAAGGGAGATGACAAATTTATTAGAATGGTTCAAGAACATGAGTCCAGCAAAGCTATGAGAAAATCTGTCATTAAGTTAGGCAACAAGTTTCAATCAGGTATGGAATTAACCGATATAAATCAGATAAATGGGTCCATCACTAACAAGGGCAAGATAATCAGAAGCAAATAAGAACATTATCCAGAAAGATTTATAAGTTTGCTGGAAGTCTAAACCTTTGCATGGACAATATATTACACGCATGGAGCAACCACATATTGACCAAGATCAAACCAATAAGTGGCTGGGCAGAAGTAATCTCAAAGGTGAAACTGAAAGTCTTATTGTAGCTGCACAAGATCAAGCCTTAAGAACAAAAAGTTATGAAAAAGAATTCTCAAACTCGACGTAGATGACAAGTGTCGTTTGTGTAAGCTTATGAAGAAAGCCTAGACAAGTTATTTGCACTGGATGTCCGGTCTTAGCAAAAACGGAATACATTGATCGACATGATAAAGTTGGGGCATATTTGCTTGGAACATTTGTAGAGTTACAACATCGAAACTTCTGACAAATGGTACATGCATTTACCAGAACAAGTAGGTGGACAATGGTAATGTGACCATATGTGGAATGAGCTAATAATCACTGATAGAAAGGTCTTCACAACAAACCAGACATTGTTGTTAAAAACAAAGCGACTCAAAAATGTTTGATCATCGATGTAGCTATTCCATCAGACCGCAACATAGTCCTAAAGGAAGCAGAAAAACGCACAGATATCGAGACTTCAAATAAAATTCAACGAATGTGGAATGTCCGTTGTAAGATGTTCCCATTATTATTGGAGCTTGTGGGACATTGGAAGAAGTTTTGAAGAGAACTCCAACTATCTCTGGCAAATCACTGGACTCCAGAGCTTCAAAAAGGCAGCATTATTAGGAACGCCCACATACTACGCAAAGTTTTAGTGTAAAAAAAAAATTGTTTCTGTTATTCTTGTATGTATTGTAATTTGTTAATGCCATGTATATTTAATATTTTATGTAATAGGGGTTTCACCTTAGAGATGTGGTTCATCTCTGGTGAAAGTTCTTAAATACCCATTATGTAATGTTCATATTGGTGAATAAAAGAAATAATAATAATAATAATAATAATAATAATAATAATAATAATAATAATAATAATAATAATAATAATAATAATAATAATAATACATATGCTGTACCAGTACTGACATATTCATTCGGAATCATTAAATGGACGCAGACAGACATCCACGCGTTGGAAATATTAACTCGTACTACACTTACTAAACACAGAATGCATCATCCTAAATCAGCAATAGAGAGATTGACACTTCCAAGAGAACAAGGAGGACGAGGCCTAATTGATCTGAACAACTTTTATTATAAACAACTAGACATTTTAAGAAAATATTTTTTTACTAAGAGCAACCAATCACACACTGCATAAGGCTGTGGTGCTAGCTGACAAATCATTAACTCCACTCAATCTAGCAAACGAAAATGTCAATCTACAAGAGAAAACTCATAAACTGACGCTTCAAAAGAGTTACGTCTCTCAGAAAAAACCCTACACAAGAGACATTATGATGAACTACATAAAGGTCACGTAGATATTAAAGCATCAAAGGTGGTTAAACAACGGGGAACTATTTGGAGAAACAGAAGGTTTTATGCTGGCTATTCAAGACAGAGTGATTGCAACGAAAAATTATAAAAAATACATTATACAAGATGCGACAGTAAACGATCAATGTAGAAAATGTAGTGTAAGGGGTGAAACAATCGAACACATCATATCCGGGTGCCAGTCACTATGTCAAACGGATTACCTCTACAGACATAACCAAGTAGCTAACATTATTCACCAAAAACTAGCAATCAAGTACAACCTCATTGATACACACACACACACCTTACTACAAATACAAACCGGAGAAAGTACTAGATAGCAAAGATTTCAAATTATATTACGACCACAAGAGACATTATGATGAACTACATAAAGTCACGTAGATATTAAAGCATCAATAGGTGGTTAAACAACGGGGAACTATTTGGAGAAACAGAAGGTTTTATGCTGGCTATTCAAGACAGAGTGATTGCAACGAAAAATTATAAAAAATACATTATACAAGATGCGACAGTAAACGATCAATGTAGAAAATGTAGTGTAAGGGGTGAAACAATCGAACACATCATATCCGGGTGCCAGTCACTATGTCAAACGGATTACCTCTACAGACATAACAAGTAGCTGCATCAAGTACAACCTCATTGATGCAATCAAGTACAACCTCATTGATACACACACACACCTTACTACAAATACAAACCGGAGAAAGTACTAGATAGCAAAGATTTCAAATTATATTACGACCGCACAGTTATAACAGACCAAACTATACATCACAACAGACCGGATATAATTATAATTGACAAGAAGAAACAAGAAACTACCCTTATTGACGTTGCTGTCCAAAGTGCCACAACGTCGAGACTACATGGAAGAAAAAAAATTGACAAGTATAGTGAACTGCAATGAGATCAAGAAGATGTGGAAACAGAAAAAGGTAAATACAATCCCATACGTGATATCGGCTAATGCATCATACCGAAGAAGCTACATGAAAGCATTACACAACTAGATCTTCCACCCAATGTTTACATCGAGACTCAAAAGGCAGTAATACTCAACACGTGTAGAATAGTTTGTAAATTTCTAAACTAAGAATGATATTCTTCGAGATTCCGAGACAGCTTCCATCCTGACATGGTTTTCGTGGTTTCCCATAGTACAAAGAGCAAATGCTAGGATGGCGACGAGAAATCGGCCACGACCGTACACAGCAGAAAGAAAACATCATCTACAAAACTATATTATAAATGACTTATTTTAGTTAGAGTTAAGACAAAGTAATAATGTAGGTATGTAATATAGATACACATGGAAGTACTTGACGTAAGTCCGTACAACATGTTAGCTCCGGTTTTGACCGAGTTTGTATGAAATACATCCAATAAAATAATAATAATAATAATAATAATAATAATAATAATAATAATAATAATAATAATAATAATAATAATAATAATAATAATAATAATAATAATAATAATAATAATAATAATAATAATAATAATAATATACACAGTGGTAGAAGAAAGGATAGTTGGATATAAAGCAATTGATAATTTATATGGATATTGATATTGATATGTATGATGATTGATAATATTGCCGGTCCAGGAACCTTACTGACAAATCTCACTCAAGAGAGGAATTTGACAAGCTCCGTGAAGCTCTATCATTCAATGGTTACTTGGACCGAGACATCACCAGAGCGTTTAAACGTGAACTGGAGAAATCTGAGGATGATACTGAGGACAAGGAGAAACCACGGTCAAAAGCTTTTCTTCCATATGTCAAGGGTACCACAGACGTCATAGGTAGAATCCTCAATCGTAAGAACATCGAAACCATTTTCTCCACTGACAGAAAAAACAGCTCCTTTTTGAGAAGTGCTAAGGACTCTGTTCATCTGGAAGAAAGAGGGGTTTATGAGGTTCCTTGTGGCGACTGCTATCAAACGTACATAGGCCAAACAGGCAGACGCATAGCAGTGAGGATAAATGAACACTCTAATGCTGTGAAAGCAGGTGACAAGAAATCACCTCTCGCTCAACATGCTAAAGCTTACTCGCATGTGACAGATTTTGACAAAACAAAAACTATTTTCCTGTACAACAGCTCAAGCCACGTATTAGCCGTGAATCTGTGGAAATTGAGAAACGGCCGAATTACATGAACAAAAGAGATGATAGCCAGAGCCTCCCTCTTGCTTGGAAACCTGCACTCATGCCTCGAAATGTAGTCCGTAGACCTATTAAGCCAAATCCCTCAGAGGTGGTGCAAATTTCAGATTCCATAATTCTAAGCACAAATAACATTTCAAAAGACAACCAATCAGGCCCCTTTGACAAGAAGCCGGACTAAAAAGGTTTCACTACAGTATAAGCTGTGCTAATTTGTTTCTCAATTGCCACCATCCGTATATTTTTTCGATATGACATCGCCGCCCCGCACCTTTTCACGATATGACCTCGCCGACCCGCACCTATTTTCTATATAACCTCGCCGACCCGCACCTTCAGCCGAGGCTATATAAGGCGGGCGCTGCGTGCTTGCCAACCACTGTGACTCCAACCTCCGTAGAGTCACAGTCAACCTTGAAAATGTCTGACGTAGTACAGACGAAACGTCGGTGGACGCCCAGGTTCTGCCCTGGTTCATCTTATTTTCGACGCGGTTTTACCCAAGATCCTTGTTTTTGATTAATTGATTAATAATGATATACACAGTGTTTATGTTAAAGTAGAGTAGATGCAAAACAAAAAATCAATTA
Organism: Sweltsa coloradensis; assembly: GCA_024449915.1. Classification (NCBI taxonomy): domain Eukaryota; kingdom Metazoa; phylum Arthropoda; class Insecta; order Plecoptera; family Chloroperlidae; genus Sweltsa; species Sweltsa coloradensis. Next base: position 23,422 of record JAMZAV010001113.1, read on the forward strand.
AAAAAAAAAAATAACACAACTTTATTATTATAATTATCGTGTCTCAATTAATAAGTCTATCAATATGTGCATCACCCGAAGCGGTTGCTTATTCGTAGCGCGCAGGACTCTTATTCGATAGATTGTCGGAGCCATACCCGCCACTGACAATCCTCACTAGAGTTTTATTATAATAAAATAAAATAATAATAATAATAATATATTAAAATAACAATTAAATATGTAAACAAACAAATCAATTGTGTATATCACTTAAAGCGAGTTATGTTTAATTGTTCTTATTCTAAAGTTGGAAGCTGTTTTAACAAAATAGTCCAGTGTAATTTCTTCTTATAACTCTACACCATACATTTATTCCTACGCTACACTTGTGATGGTCTGCGACTAATGAACCAAGGAAAAAAGATCAACATCTTTTCATAGTCACATCGTACGCAACTTTAATAACACCGCTATCGCGTTCCAAGAGGCGTTCTTGACGTCGTAACAATAATTCGCCGTTTAATCATTTATGAACTTGACGAAAGAATAGCGTTGTTGCCGTACCACAACCGCCCATATATTTACAAGAAATTCTCAATGTTCTCATGAATTATTATCCAAACAATTGTCGTTCTAAATTTAAACAGCTGAGGTGTTTTATCATTTGTTAGCTGCAGGTGGAAAGAATTATAGGGCACACAAACAAACACAAAATGTAGTAACCTAGTGTTGAATTCTTAAAATAAACAAGGGTTCTTTGTTTTTGGACACATATTTGGACATAACGAGAATTGCATGTACAAAAATAGGGGCAATGTGTCAAATTGAAATAGTAAAGTTATTGATCACAGATACAATGATTGGTACTCGAATTTTTTCGGTACATTACAGGATTTGACGGTCTGGTCGGATGTGGGTTCGAGTCGGGTCGGCTATTGGTAAAGACGGACGTTATAATACTGCAAGTTAAAATATGTCTCGATTTGGTTGATCGGGAAACACTCCCGTGGGTGTAATTGTTTTTATTTACTACAATTCAGAAATTAAAAAAGTCCTCCCCAACCGGGAATCGAACCACGGATCTCCCACATTCCAGGTGGACGTCTTAACCACTAGACCATCAGGACGGGTACATTTTAATCTCTGAATTGTAGTTGCGGACTTTTTTAATTTCTGAATTGTAGTAAATAAAAAAAAAGTAAAAATAAAATAAAATAAATATGAAATATGTAATGCAGTTTACTTGCTAAGCATCTCATAACATTTTTTTCTTTCAGCTCATTTTCTATTGTATGGATTTTTAACGAATGACATTTTTTATACAAGCTGTAAATTAAAATTTGTCTGGACCGGCACCTCCACCAAAACAGTATAAAAACCTGGACCGGCACCTCCACCATGCTCCTATTGTTTTGCTACTTGAGATTGAGAGTCGGGGGTGGAGCTGCACCACAACTACCAGACTCGATCCACAATATCGTGTACCCGGAACATCAGCAGTGCAACACGAAGTACGACGCTCCGTCTCAATCACCATGGTGACAACCAGGTCGCCGTCTCGGGGACGACAGGGGGCGGATCCTCAGTCCTCACATTCCGGGGGAGTTCATTCTTCGAGAGCGCATTTCAAGCAAAGATATTGGAGGAATTTCATTTAAACTGTTGCTCATTGAATCTTGTTTCTTTGTAGGAAACTTTCCCATGAACATCTTGTCTCATTGCAGGTTGAAGTAGTAGGAATGTGTATGGGAATAAAGAGGGGATTTTAAAGGGTTATTAAGACACATCCCTTCAGCTATCGCCTTTGATTGAGGAGGAAATTTGATAAACCTTTCTTTGATCATTGTTCGGCCGAAATAGAACTTCCGGACGAGAATCCTAATTGTTATATCTGCTGTATCAAAATAATATGGTATTTATTGTGTAGAAAAGTTTTAGTCATCATGTAGTTTACCTGTCCCAGAAGGGCTTGGTGTGGAGAAAAAGAGTGATTAGTTAAAGCATGCCAAAGAGCTGTTTTAAAAGAGACCACATCCATTTGATCATTGTTTGACATCGAAAAACATTAAACACCTCTCCATTAAGGATTGCCGGTGGTTGTAATTGTATAAAGGCGATAGCTACTTCAATCGGTTGAAAATCCTCTACTTATTAGTGTCCCACTATCGTTGTCCCAGCGGTTTTACTCACTTGAACTAGAGTCAGTCTCTTATTCTGCTTGAAACAAGGTTCGATGAGTATTGAGTCATTGCTAATGTTCGTGTGTCCATTTAAAATGAACCAAGTCTGTGAGTTACATTGAACACAATTTGACGTGATAGGCGAAGACTTGTCATTATCGCTTGACAAAATTTAAAATTACATTTTCGTTGCTTTTTCATGATAACTTTGATTTTGTTGCCGATTTAGTATTTAACTTCGTTATTGTGTTGTTAATAAAGTATGCTGATTTAAATTTAATTTGTTGAACATATATTACACTCATTGTCAAGGTGTCATCCATCTTTTAAGTTGTAAAATTAATTTGTATATTTTTTGTTTTTTCCACTTCGACATATAGGCTACTACTCTTGTTTAAATACAAAAAAATACTGTTGTAGCGTGTGTACAATGCAAATTCCAAAGGAATGTTACGCCCTACGTCTTCTGAAACTAAATTTTGTTGTATACAATTTTATGCAATTCACTGTAACCATGCGAAGATGTATTTTAAGAACCGTACTTGCCCAAGAAAATTGGCCAGGGAAAGTCAATGTAATGGCTTTACTTTTGTCTTGGGTGATGAATTAGAGATTGAAATTAATTGAAATGCTTTCCTTTCTTTTTGTAAGGATTTTCCAATTATATAACTCCTTCAGTTTCTCATCTATAGTCATTCTAAAGAACAATAGTTTTGTTTTTAATAAATATGCGAGATTTCTACTTATTTGTAACTGTCTCTCAAATTGAGAAGTTATGTGAATATTAAATACCTGGTTCTCAAACTCAAAGCGTTCAAAGAATATAATAATATACGCGATAATAACAAAGAATGTCTTTGCTAAAGAGAATATTAATATATTTGCTACATTAATGAAAACGCAGTTTAATTGAACAAGAGACAAGATTCATCCTAGGAGAATTTAATTTTCTGTCTAGTTTGTATCCCATGATAAGATGGCATATGTTTTCCACGTCTGTGTACACCCTCGCCCAGAAGCAAATCAAGGTATGTGTGTGCGCTGCGCTCCCTCGTCTAACTAACTTGTCTGTTGGATGAGCTCGAGCAAACCAGGCTTTGACGCAGAGTGCAGAGGTTTAGTCTGGATCACTTGGAAGCTCCATCGTTTGTCCTATCGGGTTGTGGTTTGCACCAAAATGTCGAGTAAGAATGTGTGCATGGCGCGATCAGAGCACATTTTCCAAATTTGTATTGTTTCAGAAACTAACCGTAAATATGCCACCAAGAAGGTAATGTGTAGTTATTTCTAAGCTTGCGTAGAGGTAAAATATTATTTCTCTAAACGCGCCATGCGCTCATCATTTGGAAACAATCTACCAAAATTGAAAAAAAATGTGCAAATCGGAGATCGAAACGGTATCCTACTGAAAATGAAATTGGCTGAATATATCGATCAAGCAAATTTTTAAATGGACAATTAACAATGTTAAAAGAGTCGTCCCGAGCTCATCCAGCCGTCTTAATGTGGTGTTATCTTAGCGGAGTTTGTCGGAAATATGGGGGGTGGTATGCATTATGTAAATTCGGATTCTTACAAGTTTATACAATTATTCAGGATCAAATGATATTTAGGTTCATAGGAGGGCATGCATTGGGTTTATTCGGGGTATTTGTATTGCACAGATAATTCATCTATTTTGCTAATTGTACCATTTATTTGTTGTGCTGTCAATTACCCTACATTTTGTGTCAAGAGATAGATTTTTACAAATAGTTTTCTTCTTTAGAAATTACATCACAGAGCCTGTTTGCAGGCATACACATTTCACATTTTAACATCGTTCCACTATATCTACGTACACTCTGTACAGGGGCTGTAGTTTTACCCTGTCTTCGAGTGCGTTAATACTTTCTCAGTAGTGACACTATGATAATTTACGTTAGACTTTAACATTTATACATGGTAACATTTAAACACAAATCCACAACAACACATATCGAAATGAGTAGGGTTTTAAATCGCACTCGGAAATCGTTTCAAAATAAATTGGTAGACATTTGAGACTGTTTAACATATAGCTGACTGTTTACTGCATACTTTAAAACAATACATTAAAAAAGCATCTAATTGTGTTTTTAACCATTTCTCTTATTTAAAAGTATTTATTACACAAGAATTTACAAATTTTGCCATTTTATTATTGGTTAGTAACATGTATTTTTGAAGTAGCACTAAACTTATTTGATATAATTTGAGAACGATTAGTTTTGATTTCATTGTTACCAACATTGTCTTTTCTTAACAAAACCCAATTATCTTATATCGGTCATGAACAACACATAATTGCTCGATCATCAGTAAAATACTCAATCAACAGTGTTTGTGGTATTTTCTTTCACTCTCTTTGGTTTATTGCTGTGTTATTTACATGAAATAGTTCGATACATTACGAAAACGTCGTCCTGTTGTATCTATTCTTTGGTTAAACCAGTTTTACTGATGAACTTGAAGTCACTGTGGTCTTCTGTTGTCTTACACTAGAGAGCATTCACTATTCTACGCGGATTTAACTTATTGTTCATCCAGTATTGGACACAATTAAAGAAACACATTTTCTGGTAAGTCAGACGAGTTATTGAGTGTTTATTAGGGAAGACTGCCTTTAACACTGAAGAGATAGGAAATACATTTTATGTCTGCAGAAGTGAAAATGAATAATGATGTGTGATGAGAGTTTCTGGTTGATTCTTCTTCGAAAACTTGAAATATGAAAGTGGGTATATAGTTAATGGGACAAATTGAGGGTACTTCATAACTCCTCAAGTATACTTTGAACATCTTTAAAATTAAGAAGAGCTATGTCTAGCAAAAGTCTGCATGTTTATGCTATAAAATCTACTTGCGTTACAAATCTGTACTATTCGTTAAAAATTATCTATCTTGTTTCACCAATTACAAATCAATGTTTATCAATTACAAAAGTCAGTACATTTTGATCACACAAATTTGAGACTATTTTTTCAGAAATATATATTTAAAAAACAAAATGTATTGATGTTAATGTATGATAATCTAATAGCTAAGTTTATTTTTCCTTTTAAATGATTGAACACATTCATTGTATTTGGTTTCACATTCTAATTACATAAACACAAGTAAACTGCGAATTACTAATTTCATGCACACTCATGAAATGTGTTACATTGAAGGCGATGCTCTATGTTCCGAGTACTCTATCTTAAGCTTGCTGATAAGTTAAGTGTTCAAGATTTCTTTGGTTGGCTTATTACAGTGAATGGCGTTGGTTACACGTTTAGTAAGGAAATTACAGATTTCCGTCTGTTTCGTGTCTTGATAAATGGTAATCGGAACATTTATGTTTAATTCACACATAATTACTAAAACGAATCTTTGGTTTAAGTCGCTGGTACTACACGAGTTTCGAACACGCTCGCTCATGCTATACTAATTAATCAAGCCGACTATAGAAGTCAACGTGAACAGGATTTTACTGCCTCAAATAGCCGTTTAAAAAAATAAAGCTTTGGAATTTATTTAAAAAATGACGAGACCACTGAAAATCAGTTATGTAACTGAGTGGGTAAAGTTGAAAAACGAATTTATTTATTTTTATTTTACTTTGAGGATTGAGGTTATTATTTTCGGATACTATATTCTGCTGAACCAACAGTGAATACGAATTTATTTCTGTCGTTTGTATTTTTTGTGTTTGTTGCTCACATGAACATCGGTATAAGATGCAGCTAAGGCTAATTTCCTTGACAACTGAGGACCACACATTGTACGACAAAAGCCCGACTTAATCACGTAGTTGAATATTTAATAAATTACCGCCATAAATTACATACTCAAATACTCATGCACTCTTTAAATTGGAATTAAAATCCCTTATCCCAAATAAATCATTACTACTCCTTCAGAGAATTTATTGATGATCATTTTACAGATAAAATGCTCTCCTTCCCACTTCTTTAAAAAAATTCCTTCTTTTCCATCACTTGTTTCACAAAATTATTAAAATTACCAATTATTTTCAACGTTGACAGATTGTATCTATTGTATTGTTGTGTTATAATATTTTTGTTGTATTGAATTGAATAGATGTTATATTGTTTTTGTTTGTGATCTTGTATGTTATTCATGTTTTCTTTGTTTATGTTCTATGGCTTTTAATAATTAGAAAATAAGTGCGTATGCCCTTAGTGGCTACGGAAATTCTGGCCTAAGCCTAATTATAAATAAATTCTCCATCGTGCTGTAAGCTATTGAATGTAATCACCCTTGAGTCAAAACCTACCTGTAATGAAACAGCAATTTTTGCTCGTAATAACCTCGCTATCGGCCATTATGTCGTTCTTTTGACAATAGTGTAGCATGCACATCTAGTGCAAAATTAAATTATGAGAATCGGATTTCTGGATATAGTTTCTAAAGACTTTTAGCTTCCACCCTAGGATAAGGAAAAATAGATTTCTGAAAATAACAGTTTGTTTACGATTTTTTTTGGTCAGACGGTACAAAACTGGGAAAAACTCGTTTTCGTACCGTTTGTCAAACAAATTCGTTCACCTTACTGTTATTTCTAAATTATTTTTTAAAATTTAAAACAAATCTCTTATAATTATGTGGAAGCTAAACGTTTTCAGAAACTATTATCCAGAAAATTGATTCTAAAAATGTAATTTTTAATTTAATTTTTTTTTTTTGTTTAATTTTTAATTTAATTTCAGTAGATGTGCAGGCTACTCTATTGTCAAAAAACCAACATGTAATGGCCGATAGTGAGATAGTGTCCCGTCCCAAAAATACACATTTTGTTTGTGTTATATTAAAGGCCCTCTTTCATTCGGAAAACTTTTCAGCCATGTTTCGTCGACTTTCAAATTATCGGCCAGATTTAATTAAAATGCACAATTATTTGGTTAAATAGGCGTCTTCTTTAAATTTGAAAGAGCACATCATTCAATATGTCAAAACAAAATACATATTGTTAATATGCTTATGTCTAATGCACTTCTTTTAAATTGATAAATAAGCCAATATGTTGATGCAAAACGAATAATATTAAAGAATCAGAGAATGGAGATATGACATCTGTTATGGTTTCAGATTTACACTACATTTAATTTATTAGTCTTGTATACGCTAAATAAATATTCGATTTCGTTTGATTTGTGGGTGTGCTAACTTAACATCACAATATGTATTTGCACTGAATTAAATTGCGAACAAACTTCATTCTTTGTTGTTACTAAAAATAAAATATTATAACAATGGGTTTTCCATATTAATTTTCAATTATCATTTAGCTTACACAGTACTCATTCGCAGTGGGTGGGGGTGGGGGTGGGGTCTACGTGGTTTAGTTTATAGTCAGGACAAACTCGCCTCTTTCACTTATCGATCGATCGATAATCGAACCATCCTTATACGATTCCAATATTTACTTTATCAGTTGAGTGAACAAGTCATTTCAAACAAACAGTATTTAGAAAAATAACGGTTGATAAACTGTGTACAAATGGTTGGAAGAGTACACTTTACTAAAACGTATTTAGAAAACTAACGATTGATGTACTGTGTGCAATGAAGAGATTCCAGCAAAATTGTTATTATCTCGCCCTATATAGTTCCCGAAAGCTAATTTCATTTAAACTGTTTGTTATTTTTTAATGTTGAGCTTTCCGTTTGTGTCTAGTGTTTAAATTAGCTCATTTAACTTTACAACAGAGGGAAACAATTTGTTCACGTTTGCTCGTGGAGTAATATTCTAAATTAATTTTGCCACATGGCTGGCTACAAAAACAAATTCATCCGAATGAGAAGCAGAGGGATAGTCTGGTAAACGATTCCATAGTTTGATACTCGCCGCCTGCGTGTTACCTATTCATGTTTCAGTTATGTGAAATGCCGCGTTTTACATTCAGCAAAGTTACAAAAACGTTCGTTGGATTGGTACACCTACATAAATTCTCGTCGGTTCACTCGATAGAGATTTGCATTTTATTGTTTTCCATACGTGGAGCTGAAACCGGAATAGGTTGGAGAGTTTTTCCTGTTGCTTGAATGTGTTTGGTTATTATAAACTGATATGTTGGTGTGCATTAGTACTTTTAAAATGTAAGCAAATATTGCTATTTCGTTTACTATTTGATAATATCTCAAATTGGCAGGCGTAACGAAAAAGTTAATGACGCGACAATACATCCTTTACTTCTCCCTCTACAGAAAATGTATTATTTTAATGAATATTGGCACGAAGCAAAACAGTAATTTATGACCATTAGAGGTCGGTATTTACATTACACCTCACGGACAAAGTGTTCCGATGAGATCATAGGGAGAGAGAGAGAGAGAGAGTGAAGCAAGAAAAATGTCAAATTCACTCATTTTATATCTATACCTATCAGACATGTGTATGTCGTTCTTTAGTTTTTGTGTACAAACGCAAGCGAAATATAAATGTAATTTTATTCAGACGTAAGTTATAACAACAAATTAAACAATATAAAAATACGTAATTTTTACACCCCCCCCCCCCCCCCCCCCCAACAATGAACCATTATTAATTTTTATATGTATTATTACGTCATTTATATTTTATGTCAAACACATAATTTGCGACTTTATTTTGTGTTACTTCGAAGTTGAGTTTTGACAAACGACGTGCGAGAAACCATGTTTTCTTGACATAAAGGGCAACAAAGGAGCAATTTCTTTTAAGTATCTGGACTCGTGATGTGAATACATGGGCGTTCCCGTGTCGTCAGCCATCAATCCTAGACAGACGAGAGCGACGGAGCTGCCGTGGTTTATGCGGGGATAATCTTCGTCGCACGTCGCAGGGCCCAGGAGATGTTCAGAACACTGCTACAAAGTTGTAAAGTCAAGGATATTTAAGACGTGGTTCTGGAATGGATGGTCGTGTTGGCTCCTGAATGGGTTGGAGGGGGGTCGCGAAAACGCATGAACAACACTTTCTGAATTGATCACTTTGAGGATAGTCGAGAGACAAACGTGATATTTTAGGTGATGCCAGTGATCTCAGGGCAACACTCAATTCTCATACAACTAGAGTAGAGTCTACACGCGCCAGGAATTCCGTGGACATTACAGTTAGGCCATGTACTTATCCACCCACCTCATGTCTCCAACCATCTGTATACAGACCCTCTTAGATGAGGCTATAATATATTTTGGGCCGAACTTACTTTATTGTGCTGCCTATCAGGAACGTCTTTGCACTCAGGTTAACTTTGGTGAACTACCTATGAAACCAATATTATAATACTTTCTTATAAGATGGAAATCTTATTTAGCCTTCATAAGATAATATTTCAAACTACACTCTCGGACACAAATGTGATTGATGATATACTCTTGTATAGCAACCAATAACGCATTCACGCGTGAAATCAATCAATAAATAAAATAAAATAAATATAGCAACCAATAACGCATTCACGCGTGAAATCAATCAATAAATAAAATAAATAATAAAACTATTCCGTCCGCGTCTAATTGGTACTGATAATCAACGGGTTCCGTGGAAACCACCATCAACATTAATTTTAGAGGCCGTAATTGAAAATATTATGAAATCAGTAAATCAAATATAGATTGTATGATGTGAAGTGCTAAATTTAATTCATATTATAAGCATGCCCAATTAAAAACAATTAAAGCACCATATTTTAATTTGGAAGCATGAAAAAAGAATGTTTCCTTGAGAAGCTCATCAAAGCGCGTATAGACAATCCTAAAGCAGTATACATATTCACCGCGGCTTGGCTGCGGCGTCCTAACGGGAACCTATATGAGAAGGTTGAATAATCGATACATTCTCGAAATTCCTTTCGTTCTCCGGAAATTTCGACGAAGTTTTCAAGCCGTCTAATTTTGGGAGAGGGGAGTAAGAATGGAGTAGGCGTTAAACCCCTTTCGTAAGTTTTGCTGACTTAAATCTCCTCTTTAGAACAAAAGAAACTGAGCCAAAGTCATGGAACCTTATCGGCACTTGAACATCCTTCAGGTTAAATCACTTGTGAAGAGAATGAAGAGTGAGTTGATTCACTGATTGTTTGCTACGCTCATGTAAGAGATCTTATCCACAATATTCTTTAGTTATAAACACTGACAATGGCAGGGGTTGACGAGGGGAGGTGAATGGCAAGTTGGGAGGGCAAACCTAGTAGCTACTCAATATGGACACGCCAAGCATCTCTAGTGTTCATAAAATCACGTTGCCGTTTGAGTTGTTTTATTGTTAGATTAGATGCTACCTGATTTATTCCTTTAACATAAATTAATCGGCCTCTTAATAGATGCAAGAGGAACGTACCCGGATTGTGTCGTTTAAAATTTTGCAAACGTTTTAAACTAAATGCAAGTTTTATTAATTACTTGGTGCTCCTTCCTTTAAAAGGATCTATTTTGATTTTTATAAATCATCTTTACGGCCATATCAAGAAGTAAAAGCATAAATCAGTTTTTGTATTTTTTTATGCTTCACTAATCATGCTTCATACTATCATTTTTCACGTTTCATTTTTTAATAATAAGTATACAATTTTACTTATTGTTAGAATGTAATTTGTATAAATGTCAATAAATTTTATTTTTTTAATTCTGTGTCTTAAGATAACCTGTAAAGGCAGAGCTTTGTTTTAAATAACATAAAGTTGTACTACTTTACTAACACAAATTATTTTTGTTAAAAATTATTTTTTAATGAATTTATTTTAATGTATTGTTATTATGTTTGGCATATTGCTAGACAATGTCATTTTCATAATAACCTGTAATGCATTGATGTGTTAAAACATTGCATTGATCTGTTGAAACATTTCCAAGCTAAAGGTTCAAAGTTGATTAATGTTATTGGTTAAATGTCTGACAAAGTCGCTAAACCCAGCACGGCTGCGTGTTAACAGCAACTAATTGTGAACTGTTGGATAACACATCGTTGCATGGTTGGACAACACTCATAGATGACAGTGTTTGCAACAAATTATTCCATTTAATGGCACGCGAATTGATTATTACTAACATTAATCATTATACGCGATGTATTAAAGGATTATGATGTTATTCTGGTAAAATAAAACGACCAAAAATTCCTTTACTCATAAATGTAATCGTAATGAGTCCTGAACATGATCACAAATGTAGGTAGGGCCTACACGTGTAAGTTCAACTCTCAGAAATAATATTATAGACTTTCTAGGAGAATTCTTTGATTACAAGGTTTCAAAAGTCCGCAACTTTCTGTTATTATGCTTCTCACTTTTACCACGGTTGAATGGGTTTTTCAATTTCCGACATTTTCAATAAGACTCTTCTGAAAAGGAAGTGGATTGATCAAGTAAAGAGAAATTGCTCAGTCCCTAGCTTTCCTTTCTACCAAGGAACGTTCTCGATCTCCTTCATTTGAATTACCTTTCAAAATCAATGCATTTCAAAATGTTTTTTAATGAAAATAGTCGCAAAGTTGTTGCCGTTCACAGTTAAGTACACTTGCAGACATTTATATCAGCCCAAACGATTTCATGCTCAATGTAAAATTAATCGAATCTAGGTTTTCTTACCAATAGACTGCGGACAATACATTTCCTTGGGATAATTTGTTTCCATTTTCAAACTCAGCATTTTTTAAAGCAATACGTGAAGAACCTCTTTGAAATGATTTGATTTGATATTGTGGCAGCCATAATTTAAATTACGTTCACACAATTAAAACAGTCATTATACGCTGTAACATTTTTAGATTACTTTAACCGAGAATATCAGGCAGCATGTAGTTGTAGGTCTACGCAAGCGTTGACAATTTAGTGCATACACAACCGGTAATACACTTATTTAACCATGAGATTATATTATAATATCCTAGACACTAATGATGTTTATGCTGCCCTTGTGTCGTGTAGATTAGCCTCACTGCGTTTCTTATGCGTTTTAAACTATTTTAATTGTTTTGTTCAGCAGAATATCCTTTACTTTTTCGAAAATATTCCTTATTCTTACGATAACTCAACGTAAATGCAGCAATTGAAATATAAAAGATTATTATTTCAATTCTTACCCCAATACACTAATGTGAGATCAGCGTTTCAATATTATTAGGACTTATTTTTGTAGTTTTAGATTTTTAAGTGACTTTAAATTATATAATTTGTTATATAGTGTAACAGATAAACTGCTAACAACACTGATTTCAATAAAGCTTGATGTCTAGTTTCACTTCCTAAACACGAACTTTTCTTACTAACAAACAATACAATTTCGGCAATGCGTGTATATATTGTTATATTCCTCATCAGCCATATACTTTAAAAAAACTCAAATTCAAATCACACAAAGCTTGACATAATTTTACTATCACGATTGAACTTTTTTCTAGTAAGAAGATAAACCTTTCTCTCAACTTGTTGCCGGGATAGTTTCATTAAACTAAACTCATCAAAATTTTTGCATTGATATCCACCACACCTCATGTAACTTCGCCATTATTAATAAAATAAACTTGTATGTGATATTTTTATGATTTTCTTTATGAACTATTCAATTGAAATTTTGATATCTTCCTTCGGCAGACTACAGCAACTTCGTAAAACTTCGCCATTGTTCGTTAACTCTCGGCAATCTCGTCACACACACGATTCTTCGTCGTCATTCATCAAACTTGGTCAACCTTCGGCTACCTTCCTCATCTCACTATCATAGAAAAGACTCATCGTCCGTTCTTGTCGACACATTAGTCGTGATCACTTCGTATTCTTCTGCGAGTCCGTCCCCCTCCTCCTCCTCTTCCCCCCTCCCCCCGCCCGTCACGTGACCACTGTTGACCACATAGTGTTCGGGATCCCCATACTGTGACTGATAAAACTCCTCCCTCATCATATGGTTGAGGGATCCACATCGAAAGTAGAGAATCTCTTGAAAAGGTTTACGGAAATCACGATTCAAAGTTGCATAAATGATTGGATTCAAGAGGGAGTTTGCGTAACCGAGCCAGAGAAACAGGCTGGAGAGTGAAGGGGGGATCTCGGCCGATCCGTCGAACAAGAACGGCCTCACGAGCGCGAGCACGAAGAACGGCAACCAACAGAACGTGAACGCGCTCATGATGATGCCCAAGGTCGTGCTCGCCTTCCGTTCCTTGGCGAGGACAAACCGTAGCTTCTTGTGCTGCGTCGAGTTCGCGAAGGGTGGGTGGTGTTGGCGGTGGTTCGTCTGGGGCTTCTTGTTGGTACCGCCAGGGTGCAGCATCGGGCACTGCGACTCGTTGGAGCGACGGGGCGCCGAGGTGGTGAAGCAGCGCGTAGAGATCGCAGTGTAGCCGCTACACTGTAAACAAACAGAACACACGTGTTAGTGTACTTGCACAAGAATTACAATAGCGCAAGTGTTTCATACAGGGCACGCCAAGGCCAGCACTTAAACATAGCGAGCTATTTGTGTTTCAAGGTTACAATTAGTTAAACAACGATCATTGATGTATACATGCATCATATTATATGCCCCAGTTAAACATATCAGTCACTACACATTAAACAACGTATTGCGTGTTAAACTGGTGTGTTTCCCTACAGCGGAGTGCGGACATCCTTACGAACATGTTTTTATTTTTTCAAAAATAGATAAATAATACACAATACACAGAAAATAAATTTATAAATCAAACAAACAAACGCAACATCTTGTTTATAAACTTTTGTTTAAAAACATTACGTACATACGTTTGGCATTAATAAACACAATATCCCACGTGATTTTCTTACTATGATTATTCATTATCATCTGTAGCCAGCCCACGTGTAATCCATCGCATCTTCCCGTCCTACACAAAACAATACATCTGCTGTTCTACGGTAGACAAGTGTTTTCCACTAAATTGCTTCAGCGTCTCCTTCAGTTTCCACTTGATAGTTAATTGATGGCTCCCATTAGCCAGGCCTACTGGGATGGAAGCCATTTAACAATCAACGAATTCTGTTCGTCGTGCTCGAATCTAAATATTTAAACATTAACTAGTTCTAGGTTCGAATTAACACGTACGCATCAAAGACTCGTCAATAATAACAACATAGAACAACCTTATAAGCTATCAATTTCTCATTGTCTTGGATAGCGGGTTTGAGATTTTATGATTTGAATAAAATAAACTTATTCCTTTATTTAAACATGTAAAAGTAATAATTATCATGCTTATTTTTTAAATTATAATATCAATTTTGCATAAAACTTGGCGGGTTAATGGCTGCTATTAAAATGTGTATTGTGTACTTTAGAAACAATCCTCTCAATTTATCTCAGTGCAGTCTTGTGTTATTTATCCTTGTTAGCAATAATCAAAAACTTATTAACCACTTTATGTATTCCTATTTACCAAATACATAGTTGTAGAGATGAAATGATCTATACTAGGAAGCTTCACAAACGCTTTTTTTAGTCGCGTTGATGGATGAGCTTTTTTGTAAGTTTTTAGTTTGCGTAGGACCACTTTTCCTTTGCAAGAGCTTTTTGAATGCATTGTAGGTGATTGTTGTCAAGTTTCTATTGTTACTTGTTAATTGTCATTATCTACCTAAAAAAACTCATATTAAAACCTTTATTCTATGGATTCGGGGTAACTTTTTCAACTTTTTCTTTCAGAAAGCAATGCATCACCATTACTTTAATGTCCATGTAAAATATTAACGTTGCAGCCCCACCCGTTTGGTCAAAATCGGCCCAAATGTCACGAAAATATCGCACTAAAAATCGAAAAAATTCGTAAAAGTACGATTTTCATGAGAAATATTTCTTCGATTGTACCCAAAACCGTGGCAGGTCTAAGTTAAGAGATTTCGAAGGTCCCCTCCAATTTTCATCAAGATCGCATAATATGCCGTTTGCCCGGTAGCGTGCGAACAAACAGACTAAAAAACAAAAAACAAAACAAACAAAAACAAAAAATACCCGAGCTAAATTTTTTGGGGAGTCAGTGAAATTGGTCTTCGCTTCGATCATCTAATCATTTAAATTTAGTGCTCTAGCCTCTAGATCCACCCTTCAACCCAAACATCGTTAGAAATGAGTTTGAGATTGTATTTATGAACGTCGTTTATATTATTATTTAATAATGTATTAGGATAGCACATTCAAAGTGTATTTTAAATGTAATGAGGACTCCCTTTTATTCATCAAGTATTAGGAGTTCTCTTTGCTTTTCAATAGTTTAGCTCAATACGAATTTAAAGCGTATATTTTTGCAATTCTAAGACTTTCTTTGCATCAAGCGACGTGCATGATTCATCTTTCAATAACCTTTCCTGAATCCTGATCTGCATGGACCGTACTTTATCTCTGATTACTTTTTCTTTATATATGAATTTCTGAAGCATTTCAACTTAATGTCGATTCCTTTCAGTACGCCGATCGTTATAACTCGACCCCATTCATGTAACAAGCATTCGGCTGATCATTCCTCGCGCTATGCTGGTTTTAAAATACAGATTCCACTTCAACTTCAATGTCAAATGCAATTCCCGGAGAGGTTTTAATAATTTCTATACCCCAGAGTTTGAGTTTGTTCTTTGTTAATCGTTCCAAAGAACAGAGTTTCATAATATCTCTGATTTAATTACATAAAAGTGATCTCGTACACGAGTGTTCGCTGTGACCAACTTAAACAAAATAGTAATACCACTTTCCTTTCTCAGTAGTCTTAAGAAACATATTTAAACTTCCTTTCTCTATATATTTGAATTTAACCACATCTATTCTTTATCACATCCTTGGTGAGTAGTTTGTGGTTGTTTCTATTTTCTTTATTGAAAATGATTTTAAAAAACTACGTGTAATGTGAATTGGAAAAATTCTGAATATATTCATTTCAAGGAAAGATAGTTCACAAAATATTGCTCTTTCAAATATTCATAATTCCAATGTAAGGCCAGTTGCGTAACTTTGTTTCATGGGCCCGCCCGCAAAATTTATATAGGGGCCTCCTTAACAGATACACATATATATAGTCTCAGTGTTGTATTCAGGCTTTTAATCCCGCGGGGATATTATATAAGGACCAAGTACGGGGGTACAATAAGTAAGTACAATTGCGCCACAGGCGAAAATTTTGAAAATCATGTCTTTAGAGTGCGTTTGGTGCGTTTTAGAAAAAAGTTGTGGGCTGAATGCAAAACCAAAATAATGTAGTTTTTTGTGATGTGTTGTGGACGCTAAAAGTTCCTAAATATCCACTAGATTTCACCTTCAAACCGCTAGATTCACAAAACGGTCATTTTAGCAACGAAAACAAATACAATATTTTCCAAACAGGGTGAATACTGTTTTTGACTAAGTTTTTTTTTTTTTTTTTGTAACGGGTCCCCCTAAACTAGGCCGGGCTCGCTCGCAGTTGCGGGCCCTGCTGGCGCCTAGTTCCGCCACTGTGTAAACTGTAAAGCCAACTTAGAAAACAATATAATGTGCTTAGTTGTATCCACGCTCATTGAATTTAATGTTTGTTTTAGATTAAACAAAAGATTCCATGACTTTTGAGTTTTGCTACTATTGTGCTAAATTGAGTGCGTTTGGTATAATAATTTTACTACAATATAACCTTTTAATCTCAATAGTATATGATTTCCATTATCACCAGAGATTATTCTAAAATTCGCGTGTGAAAATAAATATCAAGTTTTAACATTATGATTATACTCACTTAAAATTTCAAATTTTTCACTATAGTTTTTAATTACTCCTTTATTATTAACACGCAATAAACAATTATTGTTGCAAATAAATAATTCTCAATCATTTTGCCACCACATTCTTTAAATTCAGCATCTGACTTCATGAAGCCCTTTCACCATAGGACCTCTTTAAGAAAAGTAATTATAAAACCAATTTTATATCCGCAAAGGGTACTTATTAGAGACTAAATTTTTAATTGAAATTACATCCTCATGAGATTCGCAGGTAAATAAATTAAATTTATGTTCTTGAAATGGTACAAACACATTTACAAGATTACTCACTCTAAGAATACGGGTCACGCATGGATTATGATTTATGTCCCTCAATGAAAATCATAAGTCGAACATGTAGCTTCAATATGATTATCGAATCCAGTTAGATCTCTAAAATGATTTAAAAATATATTCATAGGGTGTTTGAACATTTTTAAACAGTAACCGTAAAAATGTACAATCAGAGAAAGTTATTATGTTGATTGGAGACTGAGTATAAAGCAAACCTCCCGAGAAAGACTGACCTTGAAACATACGATTCGTGGGCTTGGAAGATACACAATACGATGAAAATGCACACATCTTGAATAAAATAAATAAATTCGAATTTAGAGTGTACTCACTCAGCCACATAACTTATTTTCATAAACAATTTTATGTTTAAATTTAACACATAAAGAAATAATCTCTTTCTTTCCAAATATTGGAAATCATTGTTACACTTCAAGTTAATGAGCTTTATTAAATAGAAAAATTGTCAAAATTCATAAATTTAGTACAAAAAAGTAAAAAAGCATTACAGAAACGAAAGAATAACAACGCATAACAACACTAGATTTCGAAACAAAATTAAATGGTGTCTGAATGGAAAATTCAAAGAATGCTCACTGATGAGCAACGTACATGCGGTTCTCTCTTTACAGCATGCGAGAGGCTTCATGCAATCACCACAACCCAGCTTTGCCCGGTACATACAAACAAACCACCCCATCTCTCCGCATACGTTGTTTTACACGGAGCGCTGGCATTTATCGGCGGAATTCAGAACTCGCCATCAGCGTTCTATGATCAGCCAGTGAGAGTGATGAGATAAGCTTATTACATCTTAGGTAGTCGTTGCATCGATTCTGCTAGAATGTAGAAGGTCCATAAGAATGGTTCACAAGTCGTTTCTCAGTAGATACATGCTAGCAATCCATATATAAGATGGACATATATTCACTGACCGATTCTTCTCGAACACCGAATATTGTTAGAGGTATGATCTTTCTCATACTGATGATTTTATAAATTGTAAAAATCTAGGAATGAGTTATTAAAATAAGTGGGAATCTCTTATTTGCTGTTGTTAATTTTATTTCTCCAAATTATTAAATTTATTGAATTGATTCGACCACATCATTATGTAAATGATGGCAATACATTGTAAGGTGTACGTATTGTAAACATAAGTTTACACATACGTAAAATGAGTTTTGCGAGTAGTGAAACACAATTTACCAAATAGTTGTTAAACACTTTTGTAAAACAGCATACTTATTAAATAAATAAATACTTAAGTGAAGATAACTGGTTGTCAGTGAGAGACTTGAATTAAAAGCGGAAGGAGCTAACTCTGTCATCTCCCACGAATAATGGCCAGGCTTACATATGATTTGGTAAGTTTCACCTGTGGGTGACGCAGCTTGAACAATGCTTATTTGTAAATATTTATTTTGTGCTTCTATGCTAGGACAGCTTCAATATTTTGCAATAAATTATTTTAAAAGATAAATCAAATGTACCCGAAAAATGTCTAAAATATTCGGCACTGACATGAGTTTTTATAAACATTGTCTATGAAGTACCAGCCTCGAAATAACATTACACATTTATAAATAAATAAAATAAATTCGTATTTAGAGTCTACCCACACAGCCACATTACTGATTTTCAGTGGGGGGTGACAATAAATTTAAAGCCAACCAGGCCAACCATGTAGGCGCCTATACCACCGACGAGCAAACAATGACACACAAGAGACTTGCATATTTAATTAAGTATGAAATACCGATCAATCAAGCTGGACACGATTCCACCCGCGGGTAGGATTGTAGGTCAGAGCAAAGCCCAGTCTAGACTGACGTTTCTTCAGCCAGGGTGAGGGTAATGTCAAGAGATTGAGCCGAGTGATAGAGATAAGACTAAAGGAGATTACTTTACTCCTGGAGATGTCACTTAGACGGCAAACGAAGCTTAGAGACCGCCGTTTCTATCTTTCTCAAAGTCCAAGCTTCTCAAGAACCAAGAAAACTGTTTATCTTCATTAAAGAGTCTTAAAATAATTAAATACCATGCACAATATTGGATGAGCGAAGCGAAGACTTCAATTTCACTGACCCTCCAAAAAAATTAGCTCGGGTGTATTTTTTTCTTTCTGTTCGCGCTTCTACGGGCAAACGGCATAATATGCGATCTTGATGAAAATTTGACGGGACCTTCGAAATCTCTGAACTTAGACTTGCCACGTTTTTGGGTACAATTGTTCAAATATTTCGTATGATTATCGTACTTTTCGATTTTTTCCGATTTTTAATGATTATTTTCGTGACATTTGGCCCGCGACCAAGCAAACGGCTATTCCGATCATAATGAAACTTTATGGGAACGTTTAAAAAAACTAAATTATATATTTTATGATTTTAGAGACATTTGAAAAAATATTTCGCATAGAAATCGTGTTTTAACGATTTTCCCCTGATTTTCAATACGTTATTTTCGTCATATTTGTTCCGATAATCAATTATAAAAGCTCATCCATCAACGCGACTGAAAAAAGCGTTAGCGAAGCGGCCTAATAGTATCTACATTGATAGTGTTAACTCGAGCGTATACCGCGCGACTTTGATTCGGGAAGACCCGTACCCAAATCCCGTCGAGACCGACAATCCTGACTGAAGTTTTTTCCGAGGTTTTCCTCGGTCGTTAATGCGAATCCAAGGGATTGAGCCCCCTTCAACAGTCCTCGACACCTGAAGAGGGCCATGATTTGCACCCTGGGTATGTTTACCAAGAAAAGTTATAATTTTATTATATCTATTAAGCCGTAATAGTACTTTTAACCAATTGAGTGTGCATAATCTCCGCAGAAACTTCAAAAAAAAAAATTATACTGACTTTTTCTTATTAATGGATATCAAGAACAAAAAACCTTGTAATATTAAATTAATTTATTTTCTTGAATAAAATTATGGCGTACTTTCCCTTCTAAAAATAAATTCTTTATTTATAGTGTTGGGTACATCTGTATCCATATTATATAAAAGTTTAAATTTTACTTATATATCAACAATACAGAGAGAATTCTATTTTATCATTCTTAAAAATAGAATTTAAACAATAACTTAAGAAATACTGTGGTGGAATGAGTTAAGGAATATACAAAATATGTAATCGAGAAAATATCCCTAATGAAAATTCATCAAACAATTCCAATATGTTGTAAAGTTGAATCTATACTGTTATCTGAATGTAGCTATGATTGGCAAGATTTTTGTATCTTTTACATAATCATAGGCTACTGTAAAAAAATGTGATCTATTTATAATAAAACATGAACTATGAACTATACGCCACAACCGGAACAGCTGTCCCCAGTATTCAGTGCAGCACTCGTGTGCACTGGCCGAGTGCAATAGAACGTACTAATGCTGACCTAGTGTACATTGTAACGATCGCAATCAGTGTACACTCAGTGCATGACAGTGTATCCAATCAAAACCACACTCTCTTAAAGGGGTATTCACCCGCTAAAATAAAAAAATAAATTTCATTCAGGCTAACTAGTTATGAATTTAAAAACTAACAGAAAAATTATTGTGTCCACTATATCCCGAAATAAATTATCAAACTTGGTATTTTTCCATCTAGGTGCCATCGGCAAAAATTTTCTATAAGAAATAACATGGAGACGATCTTTATGCCCCGTGACCTTGGAGGATTTTTATCCAAAAAAGATTGTATTTTATTGACGTACTCTACAGCCTTTGAACAAGTGGTTCGGCCAGAATATGCGCATTACCAAGAAAGGGTGCAGATTTTGTAATGCATATTTTTGTGTGTTTGAGTGTATATTTGTGCACAGTTTCAAGACACGATGTTATAAAGGGCAATTTTTGATTGGTATGATGCTCTACTAGTATCTATGTGGAAAAAAAAGAACCAGGTTAAAACCGATATAAGAAATTTTCCAAAACGCGAAGTTTCGCAAATTTCTGGATCAATTTTTTTTAAATCGTGTAAAATCACACTTAAAAATATAATTTTCAACGGTCATTTTAGTGAAGTATTAAGCTATAGATTATGTGGTAAAAATAATTTTTGGGGTAATAGCCCTTTTAAATTAACGGGTGCACTATTCGAAAAACCTTTTGCCCTAGAATCAACGCACTTATTTCAACAGCAATCCATCAAGCCCTATAATTCTCCACCGCCTTGTCCTCCCAGTCTAGGCCTTGCGCCACCGCCCCCGCTACCCTGGATCATGTCTGCCTGGCTTGTTTCACGTGCCGCCTAGTGTAGGTAATTAGCCACACTAATTGGCGCGGTGCGGACTGTAAAAAGGACCTATCCGGCAATTCCAAATGCGGAGCCGAACCATTCGATGTCCGTATTACGATGTTTCAACTCAGTATTGTTGGAATTAGAATTGCTGTGGATATCACTTTGCTAACAGACAAAACGCATTCTCCCTCTCTGGGGCCCAATTCCCGTACAATTCAACCCTGTGACAGCGACCAAGCTGGGTTAAAACTTTTAATTTTTTACCAAGAGAAACCTGTTACAGGGTGCAATGTGTGGTGAACTAGGTATGTTGCGGATGGCTCAGTCTTAACTCGGCTATTCTTAGCTCGCCTACATCAATTAGTAGTGGTATTTCAGGTGTAATTGCCCTCTTCCAAGAACCACGTATCTACTTTAATTGGTCGTAGGAGGGGTTTTCTTGTCTCGCCTACGCCAATGGCAGGGAGCCTTTCAAAAGGTTATGCGACATGACCGGCAAGTTTGAATTGTTCCGAAATTTAACGTTGACATAGCACTTACCGGACAGAATTTCGGCCTCCAATATGACACATCTCTCTTCGATGCGCCAGGCAATCATCACCGTCAAGGGGAACTGCCCAACGTGCCCAATATCAAGTACCCAAATATTAACAATAGACTACAAAATTTAAAATTACGGCTACAGATTGGTGACCCTCACATCCTCAAGGATGTGAGGGTGGAGTGATAATGTAGTAAAGAAGCTCAAGTGCATACTTGCGGAAGGAACTTTAAAAATTAATGAGTTCCATTTTTCTGTAACATTTTAAGGAGCGCGATCCTTTTTAGTGTTGAGGAACCATCAAGTGATAAAGTTAACATTTTAAGGGATTTTTTAAGAAAGCTTTACTTTCTTTAATGGGGAACTTGAACATTTTATTGGTAAAGATATAAAAAGAAACTTGAACTTCATAAACGTTATTTTATTGATGAATTGAATCTTTTAAAAGTTCTCTTTTACCAAGTATGAGTGAATGAAGGCTGCAGTTTTTAGTGTAATTTTAACTATTTTAAAGTTATTTAATGTGTTTACTTTGATATCATTGTCTGTTTCCCTATCTTTCTCGACAAGCGATTATTGACAAAACAACATTTACACATTTTTTAAGCTTGATGTGTTAATAATGAAAATAAAAATATGTGTTAACCCAATTGTTATTTGAATAATCAGAGTATTAAAAAAAATTATATCCCTTTACAAATATCTCACCAGTGTTTCCATCGTCTATGTTCGCTTTACCAATAAATATTTCATTAAATTTACTTATTATAATTTTGACGTGACTACATCTAGTTTACTTCTTCAAGTCAAGGCGTAAGTCACAATAAGAAAATGGATAACATAACCTAATATTCTTATTATTTCATAACATTTAAGATAATATTTTCTTGTATTGATATACCATTGCACTTTAAGACAACCTTGTATTAAATAAAAAATTAATTAAAAAGGCAAAGTGAGCAACGTTTTGAGCAAAATTCTGTCTGGGAAGTGCACTGTCAACGTAAAATTTCGGAATTTCAAACTTGCCGGTCTCGCATTACCATTTAAAAGGCTCGCTGCCATTGGCGTAGGCGAGTCAAGAAAACCCTTCCTATGACCAATTAAAGTAGATAAGTGATTCTTGAAAGCGGGCAATTACACCTGAAATACCACTACTAATTGATGTAGGCGAGCTAAGAATAGCCGAGTTAAGAACGTACCGTTGCGGATAGCTACATGTCCACCTATCAAGCATGTGGCGTAGTTTTGTTGTTGTAAAAACAAGTTTATCCTCTGACTTTTGTGTTGTCTTTTGCATTTTGGCGATTTTGGACTTAACTGGTTCTTGAACTGTGCCCTTCAATTGTGAAGGGTTTTCCAAAGACTCATATTTCTTGCATTCGCTTAAGACGACTGAGGAAAACCCCGAAAAAAAAACAGCCGTTAGGATTGCCGGTCACGGCGGATTTTGAATCCTAGACCCGAATCAGAGTCAACCGCTAAGCTCTCGAGCCAACACTGTCGGGTGTAGATATTGTAACGTCCATGGTATTTGATTACTTCTATATGCTAGGAAAACGCCTAAGTCGTTGTTAGACTAGTGAGTGAGTCATGTGTGTGTACCCGGTAACATTCCATATCCTCCCCCTACATAAGGCTGAATCCAGCATGGGTATTTGCTCCCTAGCTAGGCTAGAGTGGCGCATTCATAGCCTAACAGTTGACGCGCACTTATTACAAACAAGCCCAAAACCCTGACTCGCTCACTCGTCTAACAACGATTTTGGTGTTTTCCTAGTTTAGTTGGCTAAGGCGCCTTTATACCCGGAATGTTGGGGACCCACGGGTATAAAACAACGGACGGGATAGATTTTTTATTTCTGGATTATTTTATTATTTTTGGAAAATTATAGAACACGTTTCGAAATGCATACAATACTATGGACAACATTGCCAGTACGAAATACGACTAATAATTGCAAAGTTTACTCAATCTTCGAGCGGAATTTGAGGTAACCTTGAGCGTGCAGCATTCGATACACCTAGGTCACTGCATCAAACATGATTTGTTAAAAACGATTTTTTTCAATAAAAAAAAACATTTTCGTTAAATAATTGTATGTCACATTCTCAACCTATTTCCAATTTATTATTTATTGTGAGTTTAAATCGTATTGGATTTTGCTCAAAATGAAAACTGCAAGGTTAAATACTTATGCAGGATGTCTGTTTAAAATTTCAGCTCTATCTGTTTAGTTGTTCGGCCGTTCTGCAGCAAAGTCACTCACTCACTCACAGACAAAAAACAGATCTAGTGCCGGTTGAGTTGAATTGTAGACAGTCGCTGCGCTCCCTCGTCTAATATTATGGATTAGTATTACCGAACTTTAGAAAAGTGAAGTTTTTTTAGATTTGAATTTAAAATTAAGTCTTTCTTAGATTTTGCTTAAAGTTCTCTTTAAATTAATATTTTACGTGCTGACAAGTTTTCTGCTAGATGTATGCTGGTCACAGTCTGGTCCAGACACAGATTTTAACTAGATTTCTTTTCAACCCTACACTTTGAATATTAGTCGATTTTGTCCACCCATCTGTCTCACGTTAACCTATGCTTTACATAATAATTCTTCTTATTTTTTTCGTTGATGTAGTTAATTTATCATTTACGTTATTTATAACCGAACTCTTGAGTAGAATAGGAGAATGATAATAAAATGTTGCTGTATGCGTCATTCTTAACACGAAAATGAAATTTAGAATTATTTATCACCAATGTTAAGTAGGAAGTTGGCAGATGTGCCCCAAACAAAAGGTGTTTAAAAGGTGCAAAATTAATCATAAAAATTAATCGAAATTAAATATATTTTAAAATAATTTGCAATCATTAACATTGCTAAGTCATGCAATCACAATGTAAAAATAAAACAACTGTTTGAAGCGCTGCAATAAAGGGAATGATCCTCCTGCATTATTAAAGTTGACAGCTTAATAAAATAATTATTCAAATGGACTCAAAATAATATGTAAACTATAATTAATTAATTAATAAATTAATAACGTTATAATATTATTTTATTAATACAAGCACGGGTTTGCGGAAGTCCCAGACAGAGGAAGCGAAGCCAACTTAATCTCTATCGTAAAAGAATTGAATACAAAAATAAAATAATTCCCCATGTGTTACAGTTGTTGTTGGCAGCGCCGGGTTTGTATGTTCGGTGCTAGTTCTCGCAATCAGTAATAGTGTAGGGGACGGGTCTAGAAATTTTAATCTTTCGGCAATAGCTACTCATCCTTTACCCTCAGAATCGCCAAAAACATTCTCTGTCATCCTTGTGAAGGACAATGCCATGAAAAACGTAATTAAATCGGACGTCGTGTTTGGTTTCTAGCTTGAGACTGACACACACAGACGGACGGACAACTTCGCCCTCAAAGTTATTGGATGAGCGAAGCGAAGATTCCATTTCACTACACTGGAGAAAAAAATCCGGAATCTTTTTTCTTTTTTCTTTCTTTTTGTATTTTTTGTGTCTGTTAGCACGATTCCCGCTAAACCGATACTCCAATTGCGATAAAATTTCTGGAGGCCTTCGGAATCTCTGAACTTAGAACTGCTACGTTTTTGAGAGCAATCGAAAAATTATTTCTCATGAAAATCGTAATTTTTTCGATATTTTCGATTTTATATAACACCTACTTATCTGATTGTAATGAATTTTTCACAGAACCTTAATTTTATGAATTTAAATATTTGTGTGAAATTTTAGCGCAATCGAAAAATTTATCTCATGAAAATTGTAATTTTACGCTTTTTTTCAAAAATTTCTTTGACTTATAACACCTACAAGCTTTTCCGATTGTAATGTTTTTTCACAGAATCTTAATTTTATGAATTAATATATTCGTGTGAAATTTGATGTTAATTGGAGAATAATTTTTAGCGTGTATCTTAATTTAACCTTTTTTTAAATTAAAATTACATCAAGCAGGCGGTGACCTAACCAAAGAACATCCAAAGAAACTTGTGCGTGCTATGGCAAGAATTTGTCATTGTTGTCTCCAATTTTGTTCTTTGGTAGCTTCGCAAACGCTTTTTCAGTCACGTTGTTGGATGAAAGTAATTAATGCATTGAGTGTTACTTCAGACACGCTTGGTAATATTATTTTTAATTTTCACGACGACGACATGAGAATCAGGGGCGCATCAACCTGGTAGGTCATTTCGCATTTCGCATTCGAACACATGGCAGCTCAATGCACCAATTACTCTCATCCATTAAAACGCCTGAAAAAGCGTTTGCGAAGCTTCCTAGTTAATAACATGCTATAGCTCCATCTTTCGTGTTTGATTAAGATAATCTTTAGCAAAAAGGGACAAGTTAATCTTGTTGTCTGGTTTATTCCTGTAATTCATTGCTTTAAAAGCAAGTCAAGAAGAATTGATGGTATTTCCTGTATCTCTATTATATATTCTTGGAACTACAACTCGTTTAAGTTAAATGTTTATCGCTGGCTTGCTGAAATGCAAACTGTCAGAGACAAACGAGAAGTTTCAGATAAATGGAGAAAGTAGACGAGAAAAGTGGTGTTAAATTGTTTCTATTGTTTAGAGAAACGTGATAAGCTTTTGTTTAAAGCAAAGTATTTTAAAAACCCACATCCGAAAAGTGTTGACATGTTTTGCCACTGCCTCCTAGATGTTGCTCGTGGCTCCTTGGCTACTAGTTACTGGCTACTACTAACTTATTCGTCAGTTTCAATAATGGACAGCGATTCTGGCCATACGGGTTGGAATACAACGTTCATAATCTAAAATACACAAAAAATTAATAAAAAAATATTTTACAAATGCATTAAAAATTTGAATTTGAACTAAAATTGTAACTCTTATTTATAATCCAAATCATACTAGAAATGGAGCCACGAGCAACATCTAGGAGGCAGTGGGTTTTGCATTTCAAAGTTCTTTTCATTATACGACTCTTTGTAATTGACAAGTTGCTTTCTTAAAATTATTAGTTATATTATTAGTAACTGTTTAATTTTTATATTATTGGAATTTCAATGCGAAGACATCTGCAAGATAAACAGTAATTTATTTGATATCATACTTAAAAAAGATAAGTGAGAAACCTTCGAGTTATTGGCTAAAGGGTATTTAAAATTGTGCATGGAATATAAAGTTCAGAGTAGAGAATGCAAAATATAAAATATGTCGTCATAAATGCAACTCTATAATAATATGATGGACCAAATTAGATGGTTATAAAACTCTGACAACTTTAAATCCATTTTCACTCTTCAACATGTGCGCGTGAATGATATGTTTTCAAACGATTTTAAAACTAAGTCAGGGCCCACTTTTGAGGTAAGACGTGACACGCACAGACGGGAGGACGGATGACGATGGAACAGAGAAGATAATATGTTTGTAGGGGAGCTTCGCTTCCTTGTCCCTCGTATTACAACACCAGAATCAGGTTTAAATTATACAACTTTTCTTTTACAAAATAATGTAATGTGATTGGAATATTATCGATCGAAGCTCGCATCACTTTTCTGTCCGTCCGTCCGTAAGTCTGTGCGTTTGTCACGTCTCGCGATAAAAACCGAACATGACGTTCGATTGGCATGCGATTTTATGACGTTGCCCTTAAAAACGGAAGATACAGAATTATTTTCGTGGCCCTGGCCCCTGGTAACAAGTGGGATAAGTAAAGCTTCACATAAAGTTTGAACACATATTTACCCGGCATCTCCGCCATTAATGAAAGATAAAACAAGCAAGGAACAATAACGGAAAGCTTTGCAACTTTATTGAGCGAGCGAAGCGAGCGTCTCCACTTGACTCTTATGGCTCTAATGTCTATTATATTTTTTTTTTTTCTGATAATGCTTCGATTACAGGTCGCACAGTTTCTATGATCGAACTGAAAGTTTTAAAACAAGTACATACCAACTAAGCGGGTTGATGTAAAGTTTTTGAACAAAATACAATTGTTGGTTATAAAAAAATAAAATAAAATAAAAAAAATAAAAAAATAAAAATGTTTCCGATCGTTATGAAATTTTGCAGGGTCAATAAGTACACCATTCCCTCCTATTTTTCAAATTTTCAGCTAAATCGGTCAAGACGTTAAAGACTTATTGGTAATCATAATTCGAAAAAATGATGCTAAAAAATGAAGGAGGCAGTGAAGATACAAAGATACACTTTAGAAGGCATGACGTGAATTAGTACAATGCAAAGATGTTGGAATAGTATACAGTGTACAATGTCAATATCCAGTTAGGCCTACACTGTGTGGTGGGCCTTATGGGAATGTCGTACTCGTGTCATGTTGCACGTACCGGTGATCGCTCAACAACGCGTCCAACTGAGCGTTTCCTAGTGTAGGTACTACCGTACCCGTGTTCTGTAGGAATAGCTAAGCATTCACTTTTCATTTTCCTTTCCCCTAGTAATATATTTATTCATCCTAACTTGGAACGTCGTAGTATATAACACCATGTAATAAAATAAATAAAACTTGAGTTTATGAGCAAAATACTAAAATACACAGTTTACATCCCGGTGTGAGTGGAAGTTTGTAGCTAGCTATGCAGTGTCGTAAATTGAACTGAAATCTGTTTGTCTCATCTCGGGATAAAGTTTTACGACTGAACGTATTGCCTCAAACAAAACAATTCTCGCATTTCTTATTTATTTATTTGACGTCTAGCTAGATCCAAATAGCGATTCTAAAACCCAACAAAATCGAAAATATATAAATAAGATTATGTGTGTTTCTACAGAGTATATAGACACTTTTTTCACAAAATGGAAAACCGAAATTGTTTGATTTTTATTACTTACATATATTTTGCGAGATATTAGGATCGTTAAATATTTACATTTGTTTTCGTTTTGTGATTTTTAAGTCTGATAATAGGCTTCTCATCGTACTTAACATTTAAATGCTCTACACGAACAACAACAAAATTATGAAGCAGAAGCGTCGAGCAGATATTGAACTGTTTATTACACAGAGGCCTATACATAGGAATTGTTTGTCTTCTTTACCGAACTTTCCATAAGTCTTATTAATTTATTCTTTAATTAAACTGATAATGATTTGCATAATATTATTTTTGACACTTTTATCCAGTGGTCACAGGTTTATTTATTGTTGTTTGAGCAAACAAATCAAGGCGTAAAATTTAATTACCCAATTTAAGCTGTCGAGTCTAGATTTGTGAATGCGAATCATGATCGTATTTGTTTCTTTAAAAGTGAGTATTGAAGGTGAAAGTATCCTTCGTTGAAGGACTTCATTTTGTGTTCAAATATCATAATACCCAATTAAAAGTTGGGATCGTTTTTGTAGGAACAAAAGAAAATCAACAAGCTTATGCATTTTCCGTAAAACTTCATTAGAAAAATAAACGATAGAAAGTTACTCCCTGAAGCTTTTCAAGATAACTCTTTTGGAAGACAGAGAGACAGAATTTTTTTATTTATAACCTGACACTTTGATCTCTGAAAAGAAGCGAGTTAAGAAAGTAATTCAAAATGAAAGGAGCCATTGATCCCAAACTTTTTATATTTTTATTCCATTTTAGATCTGACGAAAGATAATTTTATATATGACACGTTTTACTTATTTAAACCAATGGATTTCTTCACGAAATAACGTTGCCAATACCGACACGTAACCGGACTGATAACAGAAGTGTTAATAGCGACAGGATTCCCTTTCTTTTCAGGAAGCTGGGCAATTGGCTTTAAGACGTAGCCTCTGCAGGCGTTCATGATTCCATTTGTTATCAGGTAGGGGCTTTCTCGAGGTTTTATCATTATCAGCAGAGCTAACCTTATCCATGACGTCCAGGCATAACCAACTTTCAATGGAGCTTTAAATTATCTATCTCTCGCCACATGAAATTTGGTTCTGCCATTAACAAGAAAATACATAGTAAAACAATTATAAAACAACAAACAATCCATTATTAACATCATATGAATTCATTAAAATATGTTAATTCCTACCCCTAAGTCCAGTACGGACAATTTCAATTCGTTACATTTCATTTGCGTTATACCAATGTGTAATAGTCACGTGTTATCGCCGGAATTGAATGCATTCGCCGTGTACAGCACAACCAATCAGGCACGTTGCATATTACAGGGCAACAATGGATTCCTCAGGGGAATATTGAATAGCGATATGGGATACAATGATTAAAATACAATCGCTAATTGAGACCAGTGTATAGATTGAAATATACTCGGTCCTATAAGCACTACATGCTGAAGCATTACGGCTGATCTGTCAATGCAATAATATGCCGGGTTATAGTTCCGTGAGATTGTTCGTTGTGGCGATTCATTGTATCTGTGAACCAGTGTAGCCCTCCAATGCTGATCGGAAGTGATGGGCTATCTAGATTCAGAGCAACGCCGAAACACATAAAATATTTCGTTTGTATTAATAATATCGAAATTATCGATAAAGTTGATCGCAATATTAATATCGATTGTAGAAATTATTGTTCAACACCGAATATCGATCGAAAAAATCGCTACCTTTGACAACCTCAAATATAGATCGTAAAACTGGCAGCACTGGCGTTTAGCCCGTGGTGGGGGGGGGGGGGGGGGCAGTTACTTTATTTTAAAATTAATTTACAGTAAACGTCACCTCGTTGATTAATTACCAATGAATAACGTTAATCCATTTACTGCGGACATGTAATATAAGTGAAGAAAACTGAGGGAAAACCCACTTCAATCCTAAGCGATGACTATGAGTTGCAGAGACGTACGTTTTAAACCTGTGTCGCCTTCAAGTATTTCAATCACTCTGTCACAAAATCAACGTAATTGTATTGTTTTCAGTGTACTGTTACTAGGGCTGTGCGGGCAGAGGTCTTGACAGTCGGGTCGGGTCGGGTCGGGTCGGGTCAGGTCGGGTTGTTGATACGATTGTATAAAGACGGTTGTTATAAGACTGCATGTTAAAATAATCAATGAATTTTACTTGCAAAGAATCAAACATTATCAGTTTCTTCAATTTGTTTTCTACTGTATGGATTTTCATGGAATGGTATTTTGTATCGGCTATAAATGAAAAAAAAGTCAGAACCGGCACACCCACAATTTTTTTTAATCCTGGACCGGCACCCCCACCATACCTCCGAAAATATTTTTTTAGTTATCCGAAAATCGGATACCTTTCTTTACGATCTGTTGGGCCCCCAAATACACCATCCGAAGTTTCGGATACGCACACCGCTAGACTGCAATTGCTACTGTTGTGTGTACTGTTTTGCGCATTGCCTGTTACGATAATCATCAACTGTTTGTTATATTTGCAAGGTCTGGAAAAGTAGCGGCTAGACTCACCGTAATATTGCCTTCACGTATTTGATGTAAAACACGATAGATTCCAATTACTCGCAAAGCAAATGTCCAACTCTTTGAGTTGTACTATACCGAGCCGTACACTGTGATGTTTTAATCCAATGAGAGGTGATTGACGAATCGCTCGTTCTGTGAAACCAGAGAGCAAACCATGTTATACTATCTTTTATCGTAATTGAAATGTGTCTGGCAAACATTCCAACAGTATCGAATAGGTGTATGTATATTGTTTTTGAAACTGAAAAGCGTACTACATAAAAGACTTATTTCGTTATGTGGCGCAGCAGATTTATAATGATAGTAAGAGACTATATCGTTATTTAAATAATTGGACCACAAAACGACTGCATTTTAAAATAAAACGTATTACTTCAATCACTACTGAAAATCAGTTATATAACTGAGTGGGCAGACTCTAAATAAAATTTATTTATTTATTATTTATTTTTAAAATAGTCTCTCATTCATTTACCAGCAAATTATTACATGTTTGGCGCTTGCTGTGTGCAAAAACAAATTATACAAATAAACTAAATGACTAATGATCAATTTGTGCATTGGAGTCTGCACTTTACATTTATTTACGAATTACAAAATAATATACGTTGTTTGTATTTCAACTGGACAATAACATAAAAGTAAAATTGTTTTTATTTATTTAACGTATTTCATATTCAGTTAAAAAAAGTGATTTACGAAGGACAGTTATTTTCCTTTCATTAGTAACAATGTAAATAATATAATATTAAACAAGCCTGGAACGTTTTAAATTCCCTGTCATTGCATTACTTTTCTACATTCCTACCAGCAACATGGCCTCCCTGTAGAGGGTGGTCGCCTAGCTGGCATGAGCGTAACTAATTAAAAAAGAATAACTGGGAAAAAAATAATTGCATAACTTATGTGAAGGTAAAAGATCTAAATGTTTATTTTTGTTCACAATACCAAATTTCAAACTACGAACGCACATTTCATTTGCTTTTTTCATGCAGATATTCGTACGAACATACAAAGGTATAATACTAATTTTGTTATTTATTCCTTATTGATAACTAGAAGGGTGTCCTACATGCAGTGTTGGGAAGTATCTAGGGATTTGTATCTAGATACATTTTGTGTATCTATTACCTATACCTAGATACCTTTTAAAATAAATACCTTTACCTGTATCTAGGTATTTTATTTTGAAGTATCTGCGATTTTCAGATACAAGATATTTTTTCCAACATTCCAGTAAAAGTAAAATAGACACATCAGTTGCACCCTCGCATAATACAACTAGCTCTAATCAGTCCCTTGCAGCACAATGTCAGATGCAAACATTGGCATATTTGAAAGACAAAAGTAGAGATTTGCAATGTCTGCTCTGCATAAGGACCCAATCATTAAGAAAATATTCCTAGAAAACAACACGATACTCCTTCATCAGCAAAGTCGAAAGATATTTCAGCACAGGCGGCCAAATCCTTACCCCCCGAAGGAAAAAATTGACTGACGATTTGTTCGAAAGGCTGCTGTTTTTTAAATGTAATTGTAGTCAGTAGAATCTAAAGTGTATATATCCTTGAGATACAAAGTGACCATCCGCGGACGAGACCGAGATCGGTCGTCCCGTCTATTGTCTGCATTTTTCCTTTCCAACTTTTTTTGGCGTGACCGAATTTGGGAGCGAACATGGTTTTTTTTCCACCTGCCTCCGCACATTTCAAATCTATTGTGATAAAAATAATTTATTCAGCGAAATATTTTTTTTATAATTGCATGTATTTAATAACGTGGTTCAAATGTGTAGCTTGAGTTATGAAATGTGTTTTTCCCCTAGTGTCTACGATCAAAACTGACTGAAATATAAAAAGATACTTTTTTATTATTAAAATATATTATAGAAACATTATCCGTAACTCAGTCAGTTTTTACTCGTAGAATTTCGTCCAAAAAATGAAATTCAAGACGCACGCTTAAAATATTTTAACAACGTTATTAGATATTTGCAATTAAACAAAAAAATATCAATAAATAAATAGAACAGGAAGAGAATACAGCAGGTAGAAGACCCTCAGCTTCTAGGATGGTCTATTTTACGACTTCACGCGGCAACCCTTAGCAGCTGCCTCATACCCATAACCGACGCGTCCGTCGATGGTCACTTTGTATCTCAAGGATAAATAAACTATAGGTGCCCGTTAGGGCACCGCAGCCAAGCCGCGGTGCGCTACACACTCTGGCACCTTATACAGCAAGCAGAGTTGGGGTGATTTCGAGGTGTCACCCAGCCGTCATACGTGATGTGAACTTAAAAACTATCAAACTCAAGGGTATTTGGGTACCTGACAACACATGCCAAATTTGGTTGGTGTGCGAACATTCCTTCTTGGTGAAAAAATCACTTGAAACATGCTCAAAATCACTTTAAGGATGTGATTTACTGACTACTGACTACTGTCTAATTCGTCAGTTTTAATTGCCCAGCGATTCTGACCAAACGGCTGGGGCTACAACGTTCATATTTTACATGGACATTAAGGTAATAATGATGTAGTTCCCTTTGAAAAAAAAACTTTAAAAGTTTGCTGAAAGGTTTCCAAATAATGGTTTTAATTTAAGCCTTATACAGGCATACAATCAACAAGTAACTATAGTTACTTGACAATGATTGCCTACATTGTTTACAAAAAGCAAGTCTTTGGGCCATTAGATATTTAACATTCTATTGTTAATTGGTAATACCACAGCAATTAACTCGACTTTGATAAAATTATTATATTTTAACAAATAATTTTGCAATGGAACTTGAAAAAGTAATGAGATCCCACACATAACAAAATCTTGTAAAAATACTGCCAGACCTTACACACTCAAAAGAAATGAGATCTAAAAAAGGGCCAAGCTCATCTACCCTTCCACATTTGCGCATTCTTAATTCATAAACGTCAGTGTCCCGTAACAACATTCTAGAAAAGCTTGGCAAAATAGAATTTGCAACTAGTATTAATTTAAACGTAATGGTAATGCAAATTCTATTTTTCCAAACTATATTTTCCTTTGATTGTGTAAGGTTTGGCTGTATTTTTACAAGATTATGTTATGTGTGGTCTATAATATAGGAATAGAATAACCTATTTTGCTAATTGCTATCAATTTGCAATCTTCTTCACACAGCTTATGATTTTTATAACAAGGCTTAAGATTATTTTTTATTTATCGACTTTTTTGCTGTATTGTTTGTAGCCTACTAGTATTAAGTCTATTTCAAAATAATTTTTTTGTATCTCGGTGCCTTGGTTATCTATTTCTCTGTTGAAGTCCTATCATTCTTAGTAACTAGTAACTTGGCTCATGCCCTATTTATTTATTTTTTGTGTTTCCCATGATGTGACAGGCCGGCCAGTGTAGGGTTATGGACATGTCCATACCCTCTTTAGCCTTCGTGCCCTACCTATTCTTTCTTATTTGGCAAGTTACTTTACCAAATACTTATTAGTAAATAACTTGTGTTAAATTTATGTTATTCCTTATTATCTAACACAAGAACTGTTTGATATCCATATGTATAACCTGTTAATGATAAAAAATTGGCTGCTTTTAAAATAACAGAAAATTATAAAAATATTTAATGAAATTATTATTTCATGTAACATGACGTAACAAACTTTTTTAAAACAAGTATCTTGTATCTTTACCTAGGTACATTTTTAAAAAGGATCTTGTACCTGGATCTAGGTACATTTGAACAAGAGTATCTGTATCTATATCTAGTACAAATAAAAAGTATCTTATCCAACACTGCCTACATGGTACAATGCAAGTATATTACGCACTGGGTTTAACATAATTATCTCTTACTAAAACATTTACTAAGATGTTTTTATTATTTATTGATATCAAAAGCTGAGGAATAATTAGAACTTGCGCCT
The DNA here is from genome assembly GCA_024449915.1 of Sweltsa coloradensis. Classification (NCBI taxonomy): domain Eukaryota; kingdom Metazoa; phylum Arthropoda; class Insecta; order Plecoptera; family Chloroperlidae; genus Sweltsa; species Sweltsa coloradensis. The sequence goes on from JAMZAV010001113.1 coordinate 58,704, forward strand.
TCAAACTAACGTAAGTCGGCGTGCTAATCTCTCGTCAGATTACAAGGTGTGCATTTCCAACGATAATGCATTACCAAGTACAAATGCAAATACTATAATATGAGTCTCTTGTGTCCACTGCCTTGTTTTACAAGAGTAAGCTGGGTTTTAACAATGCAGGTGTAGATATGAAACAAAACCCTAAAACCCTAAATACCGTATTAATATTCTGTCTGAAACTTGTGTGTTAATGTTATACCTGTAACGTCTACCTCGTATGCACCATTCTCTCTCTCTCTCTTTTGTTTTTACATTGTACCAATAACTGATCGTATTATAGTGTAAGCGTAGTATAACCATTGTATAGAACTTTCTATTTGTTCTGTACTTAATAGAATAACATGTCGTTCTTGTTTGGTTAGGCGATACTAAGAGAAGCAAAGGAGCGACAAATAGCTAAATGCTGTGGATTTAATAGCTGAACGAGTTTGTAATGTAACCCATTTACCATGTTGAATGTATAGAATACGTTATTAGTACAGAGGGATACTGAAGTAGAGCAGAAACTAGGTGACGCTGGAACAATACTGAAGACTGCTTACTGAAGCTTAGTATTACACAATAATACATACTAGTGGATGAATTGCAATTTACTTGTATTTGAAGCAACTGGGAGAATAGTCTTTTCACAAATATTGTTTAAGTTTGGATTCATTGCTCCCTGACTAATCTCGTTTTATTCACTATTCTAGAAGGCTTTGGAATACCCAGCTGTAATGCATTCAAAACTTCGGGATGCCAAACAGTAACCCCATTGAGAAAACCCATAACGCATAAACCAAACCTCATATAATAATATTTAATGGAATGAAAATGCTTGTGCCAAATCCTCAGAAATCTAAAATCTGTATTCACACCACGCACATGGTGATACTGGCTCTCGGCAAGCACACAGAGAAGAATGCGCAGCTAATACTCAGGCAAAATATCGATATTTGTTCTTGTACGTGGAGCGGAATGAAAATGCCACGATGACCATTTTTTTGTAGTAAAAAATATTAAAAACGTTTGATAAAAGTATAAAAACTGTGAAACAAACAATTTCTAGTGAACAATCAGCATATATCATACAATTTATACTAAACACACAACACAATATAGGTTTAAAACAGTTAATACTACAAACAATCGTATTATAATGATATTACATAGAGCTAATTTCAAATGAACACACCAAAAGTACGCCGAAATGTTAAGTCTGTTCGTCTTTAGTCCAGGTGGAAGTTTAGGTGGAATGTCAAATAAGATCTATTACAACACCGTCATGAGTGATAATGATCGTAATCCGCTTGAGGTGATATGAACATAGTTGGCAGTCTTGTTCACGACCTGGGCTGATTGCAATGCACAAGTTCGAGTGTAGCGCATTATCTTGGTTACAAAGTGAGGTTCGCAGTAAGATCGAACCGGCTGGATGTCGTCTACATCGCAAACCACAACACGCTGCCAGGTGAAACCAGCTTGTCTCATTACCGCTGGAGGATAGGGCGCAACGCAGGAAGTTTTAATTAGCTTCACTGTTGGCGGTTGTGGCTGTAAGAGATTGCTTCCAGTACCGTCGTTCTAAGTTTTGTCAAGTTGCAGGTTGTTAGGAAGATAACCTGCGAAAGGATTCCAGCTCGAGTCAAATGTGTAATTCCTTGTTTGTATCAATGTTCTTTTCGCGTTGAAAGTTGAGAGTTAAGACGCATATACAATGATTGTCAGATTAAACGAATTCTTCTCGAAATGAAAATTCCTAATATAAATCTTTTTACCGTGACTGGTCATGCTACTGAATATCGTAAAAAAATATGGAAAAATTGTGTTGCATGTCTAGACGTATATACATTTGTTTCTGTTGTAACGAATTATTTTCCTAATGCAACATAATTATGTTTCATACGTTGACTTGGCAATGCTACTGAATATCGTCAATAATTAATATTCAACAACCACCCATGTATTTTTTTAAAAGGTATGAATTAAAATGTAAATACATGTTAATAACTGAATAATATCGTAGTCATTGAATAAATAAATACAATAACAAACTGTGTGTTGTTGCTCGTTGGTCTTGTTGTTAGCGTATCTGCTTCCAATGCAGAAAGTCCAGGGTTCGATTCCCGCTAAAGTTAGAAGTTTTTTAACTTCTGACTTGGACTTAAGTCCATCAGTTCTTGTCTTAGGAGTTTGTAAACGGTGACTTTGGAGCCGTCCTAGCAACGAAGCACATAATAAATTCAGAGTTGTTTCGAATCGGCCTTGTTGATTCTGGCGTTGATCCGCGGGTGTTCGCACTGTCCATACCACTGATTGCTATATTTCCTATTAAAAAATATCGATTTTTGGTTGGTTATCACTCACTCGTCGATTGCGTCGGGGCCTACAGGGTTGGCTTGGTCGCTTTGATTTACTGTCCCCCACTGAAAATCAGTTATATAACTGAGTGGGTAGACTCTAAATACAAATTTATTATTATTATTATTTTATTTTACTAAATAACACACACAACCATGCTGGAAGAAACCATGCTTTTATGAAATTATACTGCTTAAATGTAAGGATAATGCCGCTTATGCTGATGTTTGTTGATAGCTCGTCATGGGCCTTGCAGCATTAAAACCATCCGTCTTGATGTGTTACAAAGATTGTTATCCTAAGTATAATTATTTATACGGCTTTGATGGCAGACATGATTCATTTTGGAATCTGTGTGATTCCCAATGCCATTCCTAATACATCATCCCCAATCCAATGTGTTTCCGTGTATTTCAACAGAAGGAATTCTCTTATTAATCATCAAATGCATCCGTCGCGAACTTGTCACTGCTGGATTAGACTTTGCCCGACAGTTACACAAACACTCACAGTCGAGCGACATGCGGACAGACGTAAGTGTCATTAAGAAACCTAATCGACTTCTCTCTCACTCAAGTGTCTAGTATCGAAGGAAATGCTTGGAATTAAGACTAATAAGCTTGGCTTAGACGCAGATGAACACTAGTGAAGGCGCCGGCAGGAATTTTGGCAGGGGGGGGGGGAAGCAAAAATTACAATTTGTACTTTTGTTGGGCAAGCACAGCGGGGTTTGGGGGCGGAGCCTCCAACAATAAATTTTTTTTGAAAATCAGGTTTTTAGAATGCGTTTGGTAGGTTTTAGAAAAAGTAGTAGGCTGAATACGATACTAAAATTATGTAATTTTGTGCAGTCGATACTCGGAACTAGTAAACCACCAACGAGTCTAGATAGCTTGAAGCGAGCCACGCTTCGGCTGGTACTTGATTGGGAGGTTGATGAGTATAGTTGTTTAGCACGCTGTGACGAGTTCGGCTTGAAATTGTACTGAAGTAGGCAGGCTCAGTTTTGTTGATATACGCCTCGGTACAAGCCGGACTAGAACCCTTGGTAAACGTATAGTGAGTGACTACAGTGTTGTCACTAGTCTGTATGATAGAACTAAATGTCCCCAATTGATAGAAAAAAATAAAACTAGGAACACTGCTCCTGATCAAATCATTAAATATATTAATAGTATAAATATTAATTTTCAATTGAATTTCGGTTTCACAAATACATTTATATGTATGTAATAACGCATATTGCAGTTTAAAATTGATGGCAAGGGTTAAGGAGGGGCAAGCGCTCCCCTCCCCCCCCCCCCCAGGCGCCCATGCGGGTGAGAGTGAGACAGTTGCTAAAGGATAAACAAAAACTCGACACATTTACACTAACCGTAGCTGTGAGAAGTAAAAACTATGGCAAAACCAATTGTTTACACTGATGAGAATGTAACTTTAACTTTAGTGGTTCTGTAGTTGAATAACTCAAATTGTATCCGGCCGATAATCGAAGAACGAAGTACCGAAGAATTTAGAGGCAATATTATATGTCTCTAGTAAACAAAAAGTATGTTTTAAAGAGGATGGGTTCGATTCCTCGCTTTATAAATCCAGGCAGAATTTATTTAGAGAACTCTGGAGGTTAGTCTTGATATAAATCTTAAAATTATATCAGTAATACAAATTTATGTTATTTCTACGGTTTTTAAATTTAAATGAAGACCTATAAATCCATAACAGTCGTACAAACATCACATAATATAAAATGCTATGTTATAATCTTTAAACTCATTACACGTAGCACGTTATATTGTAGGAAACGATTAAGCTTTTAATGTGAGGGATGAGAAAGTTTTTCCGACGTTTTAAGTAATGTGGGGGAAGTTTCTTTACAATCTCTACGCCCAACATCGATCGCCATGAATCTATTTAAGAGTTTATCGACTTTTAATAAAAGAAAGACTGTGTGGTCGTTCTAAAGAATGGCTTGATGGAAGTTAACTGAAAGCAGGATACCGGATGAGGAAGCCGGGAGGAATGGCGTCATAACGTAGAACATAAAATCTATAAAGTAGTCAGACAAGAATCTTGCAGAATATAAAGACCGAATACGAAACTACGTTAAGGTGAACCGCTTAGACCTAAATATGATTTCAAAGTAATCCACTACAAAGATGTCTGAAAAGTTGGCAAAGTAAATTAAATAAAAGAACAGAATATATTTTTGCGTTTTTTGTTCAGGATATATCCTCAGATTCAAAAATAATATTCAAATTTCTTCATTTAAGTCATCAAACTCAATATTACATTGTGAGCTATTGTTTTTTTATTTTGTTTATACTAATTTTTGATTATAAGAGAAAATAGTTTTATGTATGTATGTATGTTCTTTATTTCATTTAGTTCAGCAGAACTAGTATACATTACACTCATTTCATACATCCAATAATTTACAGGACAGTCAAGTAGGTCTACAAACTAAAAGACAATAAGAGCAACCTTAAATTTAACAAAATATTAAAATTATTTAAAATGTAAACGCAGACGACATCCTTTATCACCACTTAAATTAGTTACCGAATGGACACTCCTTTTTCACAAACTCACTCAACTGCTTTAAATAATTCGGGTTGCAAAATTTTGTTTGGTCGTCGGTATTGAGCCCACAGTCAAAAATCGTTCAACGTAAGTTACTATACAAAAAACCATTTTCCCTTATAATCATTGGATGAGCGAAGCGAAGACTTCAATTTCACCGACCCCCCAAAAAATTTAGCTCGGGTGTTTTTTTTTGTTTTTTTTTGTTTGTTTTTATGTCTGTTTGTTCGCTCTCTACCGGGCAAACGGCATATGCGATCTTGATGAAAATTTGAGGGGACCTTCGAAATCTCTGAACTTAGAATTGCTACGTTTTTGGGTACAATCGAAGAAATATTTCTCATGAATATCGTACTTTTACGATTTTTTTCGATTTTTAGTGCGATGTTTTCGTGACATTTGGGCCGATTCTGACCAAACGGGTGGGGCTACAACGTTCATATTTAACATGCACATTAAGGTAATGGTGATGTATTGACGTTTGAAAGAAAAAGTTGAAAAAGTTAGCCAGAATCTATAGAAATAAAGGTTTTAATTTGAGTTTTTTGAGGTGTTAAATATTAAAACCTTTATTAACACCTCAAAAAACTCAAATTAAAACCTTTATTTCTATAGATTCTGGCTAACTTTTTCAACTTTTTCTTTCAAAAGTCAATACATCACCCTTTCCTTAATGTCCATGTGAAAGATGAACATTGTAGCCGCATCCGTTTGGTCAGAATCCGCCCAAATAGCACGAAGATATAGATTTTAGATCTTTCTCACAGCCTTGTATATGAAAACTTCACAGGAGATTTCATACCTTACTCACAGCCTTGTTACAAACAATCAAAGATCCAACAGACCTAATGATTGCTTTGTATGGGCCGTGTTAATATGTTTTTATTATTTTAAATTAATATTAACATTTATAATTGGATGAGCGAAGCGAAGACTTCAATTTCACCGACCCCCCAAAAAATTTAGCTCGGGTGTTTTTTTTTTGTTTTTTTGTTTTTTTGTTTTTTTTTTTTTTTTGTTTTTCCGTCTGTTTGTTCGCTCTCTACCGGGCAAACGGCACATCCGATCTTGATGAAAATTTGACAGGACCTTCGAAATCTCTGAACTTAGACTTGCTACGTTTTTGGGTACAATCGAAGAAATATTTCTCATGAATATCGTACTTTTACGATTTTTTTCGATTTTTAGTGCTATATTTCCGTGACATTTGGGCCGATTCTGACCAAACGGATGGGGCTACAACGTTCATATTTCACATGCACATTAAGGTAATGGTAATGTAATACATTTTGAAAGAAAAAGTTGAAAAAGTTAGCCAGAATCTATAGAAATAAAGCTTTTAATATATGATTTTTGGTTTTTTGTACGATATTTTCGTGCCATTTGGGACAATTCTGACCAAACGGGTGGGGCTACAACGTTCATATTATACATGGACATTAAGGTTATGGTGATGTAGTACCCTTTGAAAGAAAAAGTTGAAAAAGTTAGCCTGAATCCATAGGAATAAAGCTTTTAATATAAGTTTTTTACGGCAAATAAAACCAATTGACAAGAAACAAAAGAAACTTGACAACATTCACCTACAATGCGTAGGCAGCAAAACAAAGCACTTGCAAAAGTAAAGATATCCCACGCAAACTAAAAACTTTAAAAAGCTCATCCATCAACGCGGCGGGACTTTAGCGTTTTCCTAGTTAAAAAGCTCATCCATCATTGCGACTAAAAAAAGCGTTTGCGAAGCTTCCTAGTTTAGTAGCAATAGTATGTGTAGAGAAAATATGGATTCACAAAATTTAATTTTGCACTAAATGACTATAGTGAGGAAATTCGAATATAATACTTGTTGGATGAGCGAAGCGAAGACCTCAATTTGACTTGAGTTTTTTGTTTTTTTTTACTTATGTTACCCCAAGAAAAATAGGTCGGGTGTTTTGTTTTTGTTAGTTTTTTTGTCTGTTTGTTCGCTCTCTCCCGGCCAAACGGCATATGCGATCTTGATGAAAATTGGAGGGGACCTTCGAAATCTCTGAACTTAGAGCTGTATTGTTTTTGGGTACCATCGAAGAAATATTTCTCATAAATATCGTACTTTAGCGATTTTTTTTCGATTTTTAGTGCGATATTTTCGTGATATTTGGCAAACGGCTACTCTGATATTGATGAAACTTGATAGGAACGTTTAAAATCACTGAAATTATATTATATGTTATGATTTTAGAGACATTTGAAAAAATATTTCTTATAGAAATCGTACTTTTAATATTTTTTCTCCGGTTTTTAATACGATATTTTCGTGATATTTGGGCCGATTTTGACCAAACGGGTGGGGCTACAACTTTAACATTGACATAATGATTATGGTGATGTAGTGCCTCTTGAAAGAAAAAGTTGAAAAAGTTGGTCAAAATTAATAGAAATAAAGGTTTTAATACTAGGAAAACACTAAAGTCCCGCCGCGTTGATGGATGAGCTTTTTAAAGTTTTTAGTTTGCGTGGGATATCTTTACTTTTGCAAGAGCTTTGTTTTGCTGCCTACGCATTGTAGGTGATTGTTGTCAAGTTTCTGTTGTTACAGCTGTCAATTGGTATTATTTACCGTAAAAAACTTATATTAAAAGCTATTTCTATGGATTCTGGCTAACTTTTTCAACTTTTTCTTTTACAAGGTACTACATCACCATAACCTTAATTTCCATGTATAATATGAACGTTGTAGCCCCACCCGTTTGGTCAGAATTGGCCCGAATGGCACGAAAATATCGCACAAAAAATCAAAAAACTTATATTAAAAACTTTATTTCTATAGATTCTGGCTAACTTTTTCAACTTTTTCTTTCAAAAAGCAATACATCACCATGACCTTTATGTCCATGTTAAATATGAACGTTGTAACCCCACCCGTTTGGTCAGAATCGGCCCAAATTTCACGAAAATATCGCACCAAAAATCGAAAAAAAATCGTAAAAGTACGATATTCATGAGAAATATTACTTCGATTGTACCCAAAAACGTAGCAAGTCTAAGTTCAGAGATTTAGAAGGTCCTGTCAAATTTTCATCAAGATCGCATATGCCGTTTGGCCGGTAGAGAGCGAACAAACAGACAGAAAAACAAACAAAAAACAAACAAAAAAACACCCGAGCTAAATTTTTTGGGGGGTCGGTGAAATTGAAGTCTTCGCTTCGCTCATCCAATAATCCTTTTACAGGTGTATCATGAACAAGTAATATCAAGTAACCATAGAAAAAGTAAGGAGATTCCACATAAAAACGTAATCATTGGACAGAAATATTCCAAAAAAAAGCTCATCCATCAACGCGACTAGAAAAAGCGTTCGCAAAGCGGCCTAGTTGATTCTAAAGCTATGCCCCTTGTAAAAAGTTTCAAAATATAATCCTGTTCCAACTTTCTAAGTTGAAAGGGCTTTGCTCGTTGTGATATTCCTAATGAGTGTACTACACATATCAGCATTGAAGAGTAATAAAATAAAATTAGTATTCGTCACTAAGAGTTGGTTCTACTTCAAGCCGAGACCGTGAGACCTGGTAATTCACAGATTGGGTATCCTCAAACCTTGTAAACATTTTGTTGGAAAATCGAAAATGAATATTACTAGGGAAACGCCAAAGTCGTTGTTAAACGAGTGAGTGAGCCATGTGTTGAGTACCCAGTTACATTACTTTTCTTCCCCCTACCTTAGGCCTACCTAGCCTATCATAGGCTAGAGAGGTGCATTATGACCTTACAGTTGACGCGCCCGTCCCCGTATACCCACTTCCACATGACTCGCTCACTCGTCTAACTACGACTTTTATCGTTTCCCTAGTCTAGTTGGCTAAGGCGCCCTTGTAGCCGAAATGTGGGAGACGTGGGTTCAATCCCCTGGTCGGGAAAGATTTTGTAATTTCTAGATTGTATTTCAAAAATGTTTTGTTTGAAATGCATAACGCAGTGTAGTCCATCATCTGTGGCAATAGGGCCTACTATGGTAAACATAGCCAGTACGAAATACGTGAAAATATTGCAAGGTTTACTCAATCTACGAGCGGAATTTGGGGGTACCTTGACGTGCAACATTCGACTGATCTTACATGGGCACGGCATTTCACGGCCAGGCGAAAAACAAACAAAAAAATATCTTTTCAAAATCTAAAACATTGTCGTTAAAATAATTTCTAAACATTGGAAGTCTATTTTTCAGTTTATTATTTCTTGTAGGTTTAAATCGCAATGAATCTTGCTGATTTTGTTAACAGTTCTCAATAAACTCGTACCGGATGTCTGCTTAAAATTTCAGCGCAATCTCTTCAGCGATTCGGCTGATTTTCAACGTACACACACACACACACACACGCACGCACGCAGAAAAACAATTAGGGCCGTTTAAGTCGAATGGAGATCACACCGTTCGCTACGCTCACTCGTTCAATAAAATAAGTATTCGTCACTAAGAGTTGGTTCTACTTCAAGCCGAGGCCGTGAGACCTGGTTATTCACAGATTGGGTATCCTCAAACCTTGTAAACATTTTGTTGGAAAATCGAAAATGAATATTACTAGGGAAACGCCAAAGTCGTTGTTAAACGAGTGAGTGAGCCATGTGTTGAGTACCCGGTTACACTACTTTTCTTCCCCCTACCTTAGGCCTACCTAGCCTATCATAGGCTAGAGAGGTGCATTATGACCTTACAGTTGACGCGCCCGTCCCGTATACCCACTTCCACATGACTCGCTCACTCGTCTAACTACGACTTTTAGCGTTTCCCTAGTCTAGTTGGCTAAGGCGCCCTTGTAGCCGAAATGTGGGAGACGTGGGTTCAATCCCCTGGTCGGGAAAGATTTTGTAATTTCTAGATTGTATTTCAAAAATGTTTTGTTTGAAATGCATAACGCAGTGTAGTCCATCATCTGTGGCAAATAGGGCCTACTATGGTAAACATAGCCAGTACGAAATACGTGAAAATATTGCAAGGTTTACTCAATCTACGAGCGTGAATTTGGGGGTACCTTGACGTCCAACATTCGACTGACTTACATGGGCACGGCATTTCACGGCCAGGCGAAAAACAAACAAAAAATATCTTTTCAAAATCTAAAACATTGTCGTTAAAATAATTTCTAAACATTGGAAGTCTATTTTTCAGTTTATTATTTCTTGTAGGTTTAAATCGCAATGAATCTTGCTGATTTTGTTAGCAGTTCTCAATAAACTCGTACCGGATGTCTGTTAAAATTTCAGCGCAATCTGTTCAGCGATTCGGCTGATTTTCAACGTACACACACACACACACACACGCACGCACGCAGAAAAACAATTAGGGCCGTTTAAGTCGAATGGAGATCACACCGTTCGCTACGCTCACTCGTTCAATTAAGTGCAGATTATAAGGCTACTCAAGCACAAAATTGCATTTTAATTGTGCGCAATTTTCTTTGGAATGTCATGATGTAATGCTAAAAAAAAGTACGCGGTGATGAAGTAAAAAAATAACATGAATAAGAAACTTGCACAAGATATTTGGAAACCCGCGAAAAGTGTTTAAAATGTTAAGACAATGTTTCCCGTCAATCACGCTTTACAGACTTCAGATCGGGAATGGATTGGAAACTGTTCAGGACAGGAACCAACTCTTGTTTCATATCAAGCGTGAAATCACATTATCATTCCGAATACGAGAAAAAACCCAGCAATTCCAACATCCCTGCTAGAAATCAATAATTCCCGTAATTGATTATGTGAAGATGACGTCTTCTCTTGTCTTCTACTCAGCGCAAGTTATCTAGATCAGAAGCTCGTGGTCCGTGATTGCTGTTGTTGGACACAGTGATGAGATTCTGTGACGTCAACATGAATTAGTTCTAGACTGGTTAGCACGATACAACACAGATGTGCCTGTGAAGTTAGGACATTTCAACTGGTATTGTATCTCTTCTTGTAGACCAAGGATTTTACGAGTCTTTTCCTAACAAATTATGAAGCAATGCTTAGTGTGAAGTGTAATTTTTTTAAAATTAACTAGCTTCACATCCCTCCTCTCCCCCCCCCCCAAAAAAAAAAATATATATATATTATATATGTATTAAATTTACTAAAATAGCAACTTTTTTACCTGTTGGCTTAGGATTTGTTTTAAACCAAAACCCGCTTCAGTTTTTAGCCGACTTTTAATTGTTTTACATTTTGTTTGTAAATCGGCTCAGAGACTTTGCGTTTGCGTTTGGGGGATGTGAAGTGAGTTGTCTCGTGGGCGGGCCGCACTTAGTATCGCTCTAAAGTTTGTTAGACGAAAATCTCGTTAACATCCTTTAGTTTACAAGAGAATATACCACAATACCAGTCTAACGGCAGAATCGATTTCTCCAATGATCTCCGTGTTGTTTGTATTGTGACGATTAAAGCAGGAATTGCCGTCGCCTTGTCCTCCTAGACATTGACATCTGCTGTGCTGTGCTGTGGTGGGTCATTGTTTGCAGAAATAAAATTATACATGTTTACGTGTGTAAATCGCGCCTTCTATACAACTATATATCAGTTAAAATATAATACATGGCAGTTTTCTGTTTTATTCAATGTTGTACAAAAACGACGACGTTGAATGAAATGACGATATGTGATTGCGGTACTGTTTACATTTTCAATTCACACGTCACATGGTGTTGAATAATTGTTAAGTCTTTTTTATTGTGTGTGTGACTATTTTGCCGCTTTGTTCAACACGGAAAACATACAATTACACGTTACTTATATCCACGTAGAATCACACCTCCCAACTTCAAAGTACACTTGAATCATGTTGCCTTCTTCCTTAAATATTAAGGTACCGGTCAACTGGGGCTACTTTGGAATCCCGGGGTAACTTTGGATTATGATACATCAGCTGTTGTTTTGGCCAATAAAAATTGTATTAAAAAAAAATTAATGGCTGGTTAACATGTACATGTAACATGTAAATATATTCTATAAAAATTAAAACGTAACTTAAAAACTTATGACCGAGGCCACTACTTAATATAATAATATATAATTTAAGTGCTTTCTTGATTATCAACCTCGTGAACTTTCTGATCCTGTGTCCATTGTAAGGATGAACATCATTTGATTTTGGTAAGTTGTCCAACTTTCTATTAAAATACGTTACTAAGGCATCTTAGCAATAAAGTATTATTATGGAATCATAAAGAATATGATTGGGATGATGCACAAACAATAATTTTTATCCACGTTGAATGGTTCAACCACAACTGTCAATCAGATTTTTGGGCTTTTTTTAAAGTTAGGTTAAAAGTGGTCACACTCTAATAGTGTAGCGTCCTACATCTTGAATTCCGCCATCTTGAACCACTGCCCAGTAAACTACTGCACAGTTGCATACAACGACAGTCCAAAGTTGCCCCGACTCCTAGGGCAACTTTGGACTGTTGAATTTATTTTTTAAATATTCACATAAACAATATTACAAATAAGTGAAAACCTCATGCCAATGTGTAATGATTTATTTATTTTGAGTAAAAACGTGATTTTGGATTTTAATTGAATATGAGTTGATATTGTTAGCCTATATTGTATGTATAATAGAATGTATAATATGTTTTAGTGTTTTTATACATTTATCATAAGTTTTAACATTTTAACTTCAGGTACGTTTGATGTAAAATCACAGCATATCTGTATTGAAGAACACATTTAAAAAATTAATACATTTGTGTAAACTATGTCAACCAGAGCGACTTTGGACAGATTTCCACTCTTTTCAACATAAAAATTGCATTTAAAATTAAGTGACTACTTTGTGAGATGACGAATATAAAATATAAAATAATGAAACATTATTGAAAATAACAAAACATACAATCAAACAATAATTTGATAGCGAAAACGTTGCTGATTAATCATTTGTAAGATGTCGAGATGATGTTAAGGAAGATGAATACTGAATGGCAAAAACTGCAATCAAAGTGGATTTTGTGGGAAGAGCTTTAATTTGTCGAAAGACAAAAGAAGAGTGATACTATATTTTGGTAGTGACAGGAATTTGAGACATGATTCAGCTAACACAGCACCAGAAAGACGATGAAATTAATGTTGTTTGCAAACAATCTTTTAATAAATCAATAATGACCTATATTAGATATATTAGTATATAATATATATATATATATATTATATATATATATATATATTTAATATATATATAATATATTATTAGTTCATTTTTGTTTCGTTTTCTCCTTTTTATATTATTTACTTATTAATATAAACTAACTATGTAGAGACTTGTTAAATACGTCTGTTTTCATTTCAATTTCAAAATAACTAGTGTGTAATCAATGCATTCTTTGCTCTTAAATGGGTGTGTGCAATATTGACAGCAATGCAATATCTACAAGAGCTATTCAGGTCAAACAATTTGTTGTCGAATAGCTCCTACTATTCTTTTTGCAAATTTGTTCCAGTCTACTTTACCAATCCTTGAATTACCATGGGCAGAAACCCAGCCGTTAGGCACGAAGACCTATTGTTCAGTGAGCGAAACAGAAGGGGTGAAAATATGAAAAGTTGACATTTAAAATTATGATGACATTTTGTTTATTTTTAGTACATTTTAGTTTCTTCATCACACTAAAGAAGGTCGTTACTTCAAGATATTTTTTTTAATTTGCGCTTTTTAGACCTTTCTCAGAAGATAACTTCAAATTAAAATTCTCGTTGCCATTTAGAAATCGTATAAAAAGTAATATGTATATTTTTTGTACGTTTAGGACAACTTGTGAATGTAGCATTTTCCTTTTATGTGTTAAACAATTTCTTCCCAGCATTATAAATCTTACGAATTAAAAAAAGTAGATATTATATTTTTTATTAGCATAGTTTGACGTCGTTCTCACTATAGAATCATGAGAGAGTATGGTGTTTTGAGAGAGATCGTCTACATTTTAGAATGTTACATAATTATACAATATATCTTTCAAACAATGTAGCTTCTATAAAATAGTCCACGCATAATGTACATTGTACATCAAATAAAGGCGGGTATGGCTTGTTGTATTTCTTTCAATGTGGGCAGATGTGTTGGTTGTTTCTCGCAAAGACGAACAAATATATTTTGTCTTGTCGTAGGCTTTCGCGGCCGGAGTCAATATAAAACACTTGGCTGTCGGGTGTCGCCGCGTCCATGATAGATGCAAACTGACGTTTCGGACCGGTTACACGGTCCATCTTCAGAGTTTAAAAAACACTTGAAGGGTACTTACACAGAACGAACCTACTCGGTCCAGCTCGTCTGTGCAAGTCACCCCCACCAAGTTGTGCAACCAGTTTTGTCAGTCTGAACGCGCATGCGCACTCGCTGAACACCCCAAGAATTTCAACCGGGAAGATGGGTATAGGCTCAGTAAAACGTGGAAACCAACTATAGAGCGGCTAAAGCGAGAAGATAACAGCGTGACGTCAGTGGCTGGGCGCGAAGCGAGTGCGCATGCGCGTTCAGACTGACAAAACTGGTTGCACAACTTGGTGGGGGTGACTTGCACAGACGAGCTGGACCGAGTAGGTTCGTTCTGTGTAAGTACCCTTCAAGTGTTTTTTAAACTCTGAAGATGGACCGTGTAACCGGTCCGAAACGTCAGTTTGCATCTATCATGGACGCGGCGACACCCGACAGCCAAGTGTTTTATATAATATTTTGTGTTGTGAATTTATCTATAACATTTCCAATGGCAAACTCACAAGCAAATAACATTAAAGTAATACAATATTCAGATTTATCTTACTCTCTGTATACACTTCGATAAACAATCAGCATCGATGATAGGTTATATTTTCAATGTCGTTGAAGTGAGGAACACGTATATAAGTACTATATGCGTTATATTTATAAGACCAATTAATAATAATGAGATGGTCAAATGTGAAATTAATCAATACTTGGGTTGAATAATATGTAAAAGTGACTTGGAAGCCGTCCTACCAAAAAAGCACATAATACACTTTTAAAGATTTTCCTATCTAGCCATGTCGATGATGATGGCATCCGCGGATGAATCGTGGCCAACCAGCTGTCATAATTTAAAAAATGATTGCTATTTGACCATTTTTCGTTCATAAATGGCTTTGGCGTCTACATGTTTGGTTCGCAGACTTAGTTTTTGGTCCCCGACTAAAGATCTGATTTGCCTGACTAGCCGTGTCGACCTTCGACTTTGTTCGACCTCTCTGAAAGATTGCCGTCAACATCTCGAGCAAGGGATGAGTGCTTGAGCTCTAGTACGGCTTGACGGCAGCAAATGATGTCTATGTAGACACTCTCCTAATATAATGGCCATAACTTCCATACGTGACGAAGCACTCAGGCGACAGAGAATAAGGGCACATGTACAGTCACAACTCACATAATATACAGTCATGTCACACATGTACAGTCATGACACATTTGTACAGTCGTCACACATGTACAGTCACATCACGCTTGTACAGTCACGTCACAGTCATGTGTCACGTTTACAGTAACATGTCAAGCGCCGAGACTTTAAACCAATCCGATATATCCGATAGCATTTCATTAGAGAGTTTCAGAAATTTCCTGTATGAATGAAGGCACGGTATGTTGTAACTATTGGCAAACAGTGGCCAACATAACATATCACTAAACACGGAGTTTGCCAATAGTTTTGCAATAGCGCCATACTTAAACATATTATTGTTGTCCAGTGGAACGTTGTCGCGGCGTGACACGTCGTAGCGGCTGAAACTTCTCCTATTAGGTATCGATTTTGTTGTCTATATTTACTTCATTGCAAACTAATTGCCATTAATTTGTCTGCTCAATTAGTTGTTGGAATCAATAATAGTAGATAATCAAATTGCAAGTAGTTTTGGTAGAGCACTAATTGACCACTAATCATAATAATTGGTCTGTGTGAATTGTGAATTGTGAATTGTGAAAAGTGAATTTTCATGGCCGATAATTAATTTCGCTGCTTTGTCGATTGATTGATTGACTTGTGGTTAACTGGTCATTGTAATAAATGTTTTGCTGATGTGTTGTTGTTGGTAAAGCAAATTCGACGCACAGAAAAAATTTGTAAAAATACAGCCAAACCTTACACATTCAAAAGCAATTAGATCTAAAAGAAGGACCAAGCTCATGTACATTTGCCCATTTTTAATTCAGCAACTTACACTGTCTTGTAGCTCCTTGAAATCTTGACAAAATAGTATTTGCAACTATTAATTCGTTAGATTATTAGTTCGTGCAGATAAATTCTATTTTGCCAAGCTCCTCAAGGAGTAGTTACGTGGCAGTGTACGTTTATGAAGGGATCAGGAACTGGGCCCTTCTCTTAGATCTTATTGCGATTGAATGTGTAAGGTTTGGCTGTATTTTTACAAGCTATTTGTATGCGTGGGATCTCATTTCTTTTCCAAGTTAAACTATGCATAATTATTTTTGCTAAAATAGAATCATTTTAATAAAGTAGTATCAATTGCTATGGCAATACCAACTAACAAAAGAAAGTAAAATATATCGTGGCCCAAAAACATGCATTTTGTACGCATTGTAAAGTGTTGTAGCCAGGTCGATTTCCACGGCATGAAAGGCACCAAGAGTTTATATATGGCTGATATGCAATAATTTGCTTCACACGTAGCCTGTATTTGAACCAATAACTAAACTATCTCGAAGATGTTTTGATAAAGGTAGAGATACGTTTTCTATATAAATAAATACGATTGTGACAATTGGCCGAAACTTTGCCATTTGACATGAAGCTTTTTTCAGTATTGTAACAGTTTATCGGGTTTTGTGTAAAATTAATTTCTAGAACTAAGTTCATTAGGGCTTGGCGGGCTTGGCCGACAAAGCATTCAAGAAAAGCGGCCACCGTATCTCGATATCTAGCTCACGGTACCAAATACTTACGAACAAGCGGGTTGGGCTATATGAATATTGCAGGTTTATAATATCGCTGAAAATACTTTTCTGGAGATCTTTGATGGTTTCTGTACCATCTTAACGACTTATATTTTCTTAAACCCCCACATTATGATTAAATTTTATTTAATTAATTTAATTTATTACGGATTCAAAGTTCCTTTTAAGATATTATTTTTCTTTCAAAACCACCCCT
Source organism: Sweltsa coloradensis (assembly GCA_024449915.1). Taxonomy (NCBI): domain Eukaryota; kingdom Metazoa; phylum Arthropoda; class Insecta; order Plecoptera; family Chloroperlidae; genus Sweltsa; species Sweltsa coloradensis. Next base: position 75,794 of record JAMZAV010001113.1, read on the forward strand.
ATTACCAATTTAGCGTACTCTTTCAGAAATTCAATAAACGATGGTAAATTTATTTAATTAACACTGATAGAAAAGGGTTTTCAAGGGCTGCGATTTGTTAATGGCTTATTTTGCGGCGCGGGTGTTTGCTTCCGTCTGGCGTGCCAGCACGGTGTTCGCCAACTCGACGGATTATTCCCATTCACTCTGTTAATTGGCAAACGCGTAAGAATTCACTGCTTTATATATTTACATGGCGCATTTACTCGCAAAGGGCTCCTCATCCCTACATTTACATCACTAAAGCTTAGTAAACATAATTTTATACGTTCATAGAAAGGATCGGAGTTTACCATGAATAGGACGCTTTCTGAGAAGGCTGGTGAAAAACCAAATGACGAAGTTCTACTAGGGCCTCTAACCAAAATATTGTAAACATTACCGATATTATGGAGCTCCTACAACCCAGAAGCTGTAGAAACATGAGTAGTACCGTCGAGGATAAAAAACAACTCCAGAATGATTCATTTATTAATCTAGATCCAATTAACAAAAATAGTGAAACAAATAATATGAAACATGTCGTGTTGCGTTGTAGAGTTGTGAATGTATTTCCAACAGTGAACTAATCTCACCAAAGCCTCATTATCTGATAATTGCGCTGGTACATCAAGTCCATGTCGCTGATGAGGCGTGTTGTGTGTGATTTAATCTACCACTGTGATTCACCTCATATCATTACGGTTTCAGGTGATGTTTAGTTTGTAATGAATTAACTACTCCTCTATCATTCTCCATGAAACTAAACCGCATAGACGCAGGTTCAAAGAGGATGCCATTATGTATGTATCGAACTTCACAGTTAGTACTCTCAGTATCGATTTTTCGATCCCTTTCACAGTTATACAAATTACAAAATATAATATATAAATACAAAATACAAAATATCTAGTGAGTCACGTGAAGAGGGACATGAATTGCACCCTGGGTAGGCTTCCCACGAGAAATTATTATATCGATTTTTCTGCTATAGGATATAGTGTCATTTATTTCTAACCATGGCATAGTTTTTTTTTTTGGTTAATTGACTAAAACTCCACATTACTGATTTATTTTTTAAAGATGGTGAGCAATTTCTATTTACTGTTTGGTCCAAGATCCTAGCACTCCACATAGCGGCAGTCCACGGAAACTTATTGCTAATTGAACATGGGAACGGCGGCCATTGTGTGGGAACAGTCAGCTGTCAGTTAACCTAGTACACAGAGGTGTAGGATGTAGGCCTAATGTTTTGTGTTATAATGCTTGTTACAACTACAAGTGTTGTTAGTGTTATAAGAAACGTATTATATACGCAACATGATGAAACCATGATTGCAAATTGTTATCCTTGATTGGTGTGTCATTAGATTTGAGTTTGAATTCCCACAAAATGGCCGCAGGGCGCCTAATAATTAGCAATCGGTACAGCAGCGCTCATGCGTCATCTAGACCTACTATATATACTATTCCAACATCTTTGGTTTGGTCATGTTCAGATAGCAGTATTTATTTTGTTTCTTGTACTGTTGTTATCCCAGACGAAGTGTACTATACTGTATAATAGTATCTTTGGTTCTTATGTTACCTGTCAATAAAACCAGTAGAATACTTTGCAATCGCAATCCTGTTTTAAATCTTGTTATTAATTTATTTAAAGTGCAGTGTTTAGTGTAATAGATTAATTAAAATAAACAACCAATCATTGATTTGTAGGTGTTTAGTTGGACCTACTTATCTAGACAAGTAAAGCAACACTTTCTTGTATTCTAATATTAGTAGAGCGTGTCTCATATATTATAATCCTGCAGATTGCCAGACCGCAACCCGGCAGAATGTTGCTTCTTCTTTGTACCGTACTGTACCTTATTTGCGTATGCCGATAACAAATGCGATGAAACACATCAATGGATACTTTTTTCCAATCGCGCAAATCAAATTCAGGAGAAAAAACCAGACCCGGTCGTAGCTGAATACATTGTGACGTGCAAGTGGCTAGTGGCACTGAGGGTGGGTGACTTTGTGATTGCAAACAATGTTATGTGTTTCATTTGATTTGTTTGGATTGTTTATTATTCAATTAAAAAACCAATAGAATAATGCAAGGACTTGCTGTGGTACAAAAATTAATTAATATCTTAATTTAACATGAAGCCACTCGTCTGACAATGGGTTTTTCGGAGCGTCGAACAAAAGCTTGGCGTACAATACCACCATCAACGGGCTCACAAAAGAGTTATGTTCAAATAGTATTCTTGTTTTTCCGTTCATAATTCACTGACTTCTCTCATATCAAAGCTCACTTGAATAAATAATTACAAAGCCATTCATTTTCTTTTATAAGATCCTTCTGAAAATAAAATATGGTTTCAAAATACCACGGGGCAGAAGAGGAGCACATGTTCATTGAGCTCAGTACGTGTTGTTGAAGGTGCGCGATCAAGAACACGCACATGCGACTTGCAACGAGGTTTCGTAATAAGAGTCTGCGGGTGGAATTCTGCCTATGTTTAAATAAAGTTAACTGGTATCGTAATAATTAACTCCTCGTGTAGACCAAGGATATTTAAGAGTTTTTATCCTAACAAACTTTGGGTCGATACTAGTGCGGACCGGTATTACGTTTCTCAACTCGCTCCATATCCCCCAACCAAAAATATTTAATTTGCCAAAAAGCTAATTTTTTCTGGCGTTGATTCGCGGTGTTCGCACTGTCCATACCACTGATTGCTATATTTCCCATTGCAAATAACGATCTTTGGTTGGTTATCGCTCACATCGCCGATTGCGTCGGGGCCTGCAGGGTTGGCTTGGCGCTTTGATTTAAAGCCCCCACTGAAATCAGTTATATAACTGATGGGTAGACTCTAAATACAATTTATTTATTTATTTTATTTACATGTCGGGTTAGGATTTATTTTGAAGCCGGTTCGCACTTTGTGTAAGATTTTCAAATAAATTATATTTTGTTAAAAATATGTTCTCTTTTGTTTTGTTTAAAAATCGGTTCAGTGACTGGACCTAAAAACTGAAAATTCGAATTAACATTATGTTGCGTTTTTTTTTGGGGGGGGGAGGGGGGAGGGAGGGATGTAGAGCGAGTTTATTAAAAGGTTATACCAGGCCACACTTTTAGCATTGCCCTAAAGTTTGTATAGAAAAAAAGTCGTGGATATCCTTCGTCAACATAAAGTTTGTATAGAAAAAAAGTCGTGGATATCCTTCGTCAACAAGAGGAAATAACATGATTTGTATTTAATTTTTAATTTATTAATATTTGCATTTATTTGTACAACATTTGAACATGTAACATTAAAAATAAATCCGAGAATGCCAGAAAGAGCACCTGCCCCATAGTACGTGAGTATACCTGTCACCCTCTAAAACATTATATAATAAAATACAATGTTCAAGTTAAATACAGTATCAAATACAACATCAATACATTTTATAATATCACTACAAAAACTAAACAAAACAATACCACAATTAGCAAAAACAGAATACAACGGTACCTACTTAATCTTTGATGGCGCTATTGAAACTACTGTCTGTTTGTAATACATTTGGAAGTGCATTCCATAAGGAGACAGATCGATTGTAAAAACCATTTTGATATGCTGATGTTCTAGCCCGTGGAGGTATCAAGGGAATGCCATTATCATTTCGAGATAGCTGTGTTTCTCTTGAGCAATCACTTAACATAAGAGACATTCGTCTACACGATATTTTAGAACCATATAGCAAGTAGCCCGAAACATTTGCACCTATACCTACAATCAGTAAGTGTTCATGAAATTTTGTACAAAGAATATTGTCACATGAATGTTCTGTTGTCTGGACAAACACTCACTTTGGATGTTTAATGCTTGAATGATCATAAGAAAAACCAGAATACTCAAAAGCATTCTACCCCATCACCTCTGCATGCTACCATTTTGCTGATACTTGGGTGAAGTAAAAATGTGGATCTGTATCTTTATTAAGACTTTGATAAACCACAAAAAATAGCTGTCATTAAGTCGTCACTTGTTTAGTTTTGTCCGACTCAAAATTAACTGTAAAACAGAATGTATTAAAAGGGTATTTAGTCACAAACTGAGCCAAACTGTAGATAACGCCGGTAACCCTATATAATAAGAGTTCATACAATATTATAACATAAGAAAAAATGTCCTAGAACACTCAGAAAGTAAAATTGAATATAAAACACTGAACTTCATATTAAAAGACTACTTCATAAAACTCACGGCCTCACGATACCACTTAACAAGGCAAAATCGACTTCCGCAGACTCGTAAAACGTAACAAGCCACTGAAATAGCAAATGAGTAACGTGAATGAGAATGTTGAGAATGAGAATGGGCATGGACGGAGCTTGGTTTGGAAGTGACTTTTCACACACGAGCTCGATGGAGCCGCAAAAGATAAGAATCTCTTTACTTGTTACACAGATTGTTGTAGACAATACTTTGCAGCTTACATTGACGCAACCGCTACAATAAACACGACGTTTCAGAGAATTAAATTAACTGAACACATTTATTCATTATCAATCCTATTCAGTTTTAAAAACTGATTTAAGAAGTTTGACAATAAATTGAGGAACAATAGAAAGTATTGATGTTACATGTTCTTATTGAGTTATTTATATATAAAACGTTTAATTTTAAAAGTTGTTTTAAAAGTTAGCTTTGTGGAATAATTATTAAAATATATGAGATAAAACCAATTGATTTGCTTCCTGGATTGCTACAGTAAAATAAGATGACGGCCGATCTTAAAATTACGAATAAGTTGAAATGCAAATGAATTTCTAAAATAATGGTCGAACGGGCATCGTTAAAATTTATACACCCTTCAAAACTAGTTTAGTATATTTAAACGTTAAAAAAAATTTCAAATAATTATAGTTTATATTTAATTCCACAACACAGCTGACTTATTGTCTAAGTCTTCTTCAGAGCTATGGTCTTGAAGATGGATGGGTTTTAAGATGGATGGCGCAAACGAATGAACACTTCAGCTTTAAAACAATAACTTACGCACAGCTTGACAAAGAGTAGATATTGTACAAAATAGAATTTAAACTCAAGGTTGGGTGTAGAGAACTTTGCAAACAATACATACCGACAGTGTTGGCTCGAGCGTTAAAGCGCGCGACTCTGATTCGTAAGGTCTCGGGTTCAAATCCCGTCGAGACGGGCAATCCTGACTGAAGGTTTTTTCCGAGGTTTTCCTCAGTCGTTAATGCGAATGAAAGGGATTGAGTCCTTTTAAACAGCCCTCGGACATCCCTTCACAATATCCTATCCGCAACATTCTTAGTTAGACACCTGGAAGCGGGGCATGAATGGCACCCTGGGAAGGCTTTCTACAAAAGTTTATTTTCATATATTTTTTAAGTTGTGCATTCGATCAAAATTATTGTGTTATCAATTTCGGCGAGTTACCAATAAGTTAATCTTTATCTATTGTTATTTTACAGGTTATATTTTGCCTTTTCGTATAAAATTTTGTAACAATTTTTTGGGAAAACATTAATTTTGATGGATTTGTCTTATTTTAGCTGGCAAAATCTAAAAAAGATAACATCTTTAAAAGATTGAACCAAAAGTTAAAATTACGATTTTTAATTTGGACGAAACACCAGAAGTTGGTTGACATAATTGGATGAGCGTAGCGAGCGTAGCGAGCGAAGCGAAGATTCCATTCTACTACACTGGAGAAAAAAATCCGGAATGTTTTTTTTTTTTTTCTTTTTTTTTTCTTTTTTTTTTTCTTTTTGTATTTTTGTCTGTTTGTCCACACGATTCCGGCTAAACCGATACTCCGATTACGATGAAATTTTATGGAGGCATTCGAAATCTCTGAACTTAGAACTGCCACGTTTTTGAGCGCAATCGGAAAATTTTTTCTCATGAAAATCGCAATTTTACGATTTTTTTCGATTTTTAAAAAATTTCCTCGACTTATAACACCTACATGCTTTATCCGATTTAATGATTTTTGCACAGAACCTTTATTTTATGAATTAAGATATTCTTGTGAAATTTGAGCGCAATTGAAAAAATATTTATCATAAAAATCGAAATTTTACGGTTTTTTTCTTTTTTTAAACAATTCTTTGACTTATAACACCTACATGCTTTATCCGATTGAAATGATTTTTTCGCAGAACCTTAATTTTATGAATTAATATATTACTGTTAAATTTGAGCGCAATCGAGAAATTATTTCTAATACAAATTTCAATTTTACTATTTTTTTTAAACAATTACGATAATTAAAAAAAAAAAATGAATAAAGTTTCTTATTTATTTTATTTAATTTAATTTAAAAAATTTCAATTTAATAATGATTTTACCACAGAACAACAGAAAAGTCGCATAACACATGGCAGCTCAATGCACCAATTACGCTCATCCAACAACGCGGCGGGACTTAAGCGTTTTCCTAGTTATCAGATGTTAAGATAGAAAGAATCAAACAATTTTAAATATTTTTTATGTCTGGAAAAAGAAAATGCAAATAGTTAGATAACTGTGTCAATAACACAGTCTGTTTGTATACTAAAAGAATATATCCATGCATCATTTAAACAAAATATTTGCATTGTTGTTTTAAAGATAGACCTACGAGAAAATTACGACAAATTCTTATAAATTTTTACAATTTTCCAAGTACCTGTGTAGATTTGATATATTTTGTGTTGCCTTCAGAACTATAGGTTCTTTATTTCTCAGCCACCTATATTGCAAAACAATCATCATCGTCGTGATCATGGGAGTCTTTTGCACATTCGGGAGATTATCGGATCGGGTCGATCCCAGCATCGGCAATATGTGGCGCCAACCTTAAAGAACCATACCCTCCAATCCACTGATTTCTTTTTTCCGACTAAACTTTGGTATAGGACACACGACCTCTGTGAAGAGATACAATGTAGTCGCTGTGTAATAATACTAGGAAAACGCTCAAGTCCCGCCGCGTTGTTGGATGAGCGTAATTGGTGCATTGAGCTGCCATGTGTTACACGGATTTTCTGTTGTTCTGTGAAAAAATCATTACTTTGTCGAAGATTTTTTTTAATTAAATAATAAAAAATAAAAAAATTAGTTTTTTAATAAATCGTTATTTAAAAAAAAAGAAAAAAATCGTAAAATTGCAATTTTCATAGGAAATAATTATTCGATTGCGCTCAAATTTAACACGAGTATGTTAATTCATAAAATTAAGGTACAAAATCATTACAATAGGATAAAGCATGTAGGTGTTATTAAGTCAAAGAATTGTTTTAAAAAAGAAAAAAAAAACGTAAAATTTCGATTTTCATGAGAAATAATTTTTCGATTACGCTCAAATTTTACACGAATATCTTAATTCATTAAATTATGGTTCTGTGAAAAAATCATTACAATCGAATAAAGCATGTAGGTGTTATAAGTCGTAGAATGTTTTTAAAAATCGAAAAAAAATCGTAAAATTGCGTTTTTTATAAGAAAAAATTTCCCGATTGCGCTCAAAAACGTGGCAGTTCTAAGTTCAGAGATTTCGAAGGCCTCCATAAAATTTTATCGCAATCGGAGTATCGGTTTAGCCGGAATCGTGTTAACAAACACACAAAAATACAAAAAAAAAAGAAAGAAAGAAAAGAAAAAAAACATTCCGGATTTTTTTTTCCAGTGTAGTGAAATAGAATCTTCGCTTCGCTCGCTACGCTCATCCAATAAACAGCTCCGTTCTGGTAACAGTCCTGTTACATGTATCACAGCGGCTCAGTCTTAACTCGGCTATTCTTAGCTCGCCTACATCAATTAGTAGTGGTATTTCAGGTGTAATTGCCCGCTTCCAAGAACCACGTATCTACTTTAATAGGTCGTAGGAGGGGTTTTCTTGACTCGCCTACGCCAATGGCAGGGAGCCTTTCAAATGGTTATGCGACCTGACCGGCAAAGTTTGAATTGTTCCGAAATTTTACGTTGACATGGCACTTCCCGGACAGAATTTCGGCCTCCAATATGACACATCATTATCATATGCTCATTGCTCAAATGTACGCGCACTGTATGAGTGAATGAAGGCTGCAGTTTTTAATGTAATTTTAACTATTTTAAAGTTATTTAATGTGTTTACTTTTATATCGTTGTCTGAATTGCCCTATCTTTCTCGACAAGCGATTATTGACAAAAACATTTTAAGCTTGTATGTTAATAATACAAATGTAAATATGTGTGTACATATGTATATTTAAACTAAATAAACCCAATTGTTATTTGAATAATCAGAGTATAAAAAAATTATATCTCTTTACAAATATCTCACCAGTGTTTCCATATCGTCTATGTTCGCTATACCAATAAATATTTTTAATAAATTGACTTATTATAATAAGTCACAATAAGAAAATGGATTACATAACCTAATATTCTTATTATTTCATAACATTTAAGATAATATTTTCTTGTATGGATAAACCATTGCACTCTAACCTTGAATTAAATAAAAAATATATAAAAAAAGGCACAAAGTGAGCAACGTTTTGAGCAAACTCTGTCTGGGAAGTGCCCTGTCAACGTCAAATTTCGGAACAATTCAAACTTGCCGGTCTCGCATGACGATTTGAAAGGCTCGCTGCCATTGGCGTAGGCGAGTCCAGAAAACCCATCCTACTACCAATTAAAGTAGATAAGTTATTCTTGGTAGCGGGCAATTACACCTGAAATACCACTACTAATTGATGTAGGCGAGCTAAGAATAGCCGAGTTAAGAACGTACCATCACAGCAAATTAGATCTCCGTGTAATGCGGTTTAGTTTTGACGAGACCGAGACTTTTCTTAACAGCGATTTTAATAACTTGAAATTCAACCCAGTCAAAGAAACAACAGGTTGCTCGCCTTGTCAAACAAAAACTGGAACAATATTCCATGTCATTTAAAATTCACTCAAGACATTGTAATTTAACAAGAAGAAATAAAGTCATACTTTTACCGCAGATCATGGCTATTTTTAGTTACGGTACTAATCGCCATCCTGGTAACAATAACTCATCTCGTGCATTTAAAATAGATTTCGTTTTTATACTTTAATTAGTGTTAAGCATGGTACAAGATCACTGCGATGGATGGACCACAAATGCCTGATTTTCCAGTCTGATTCTGTAATTTTCATCCATTTTGTGTCTATTAATTTCAATTAACAGTAATAATTAAATGCACAGAGTATTAGGAAATTCAATCAGCAGTAGGAGACCATCTTCGTTGGCTTGTTTTATAAGGATATCCTGTAATTCTTCAAACAGTTAAAATGTACTTAAAACCTACAAATAATTGTTAGCATTTTGTTTGTATCTACACCGAAAGTTACAAAATTTTCGAATAATTAATTATATACATCTTATTTTCAATATAAATAATTGCAATTCTTTTTAATTTTAGTAATATTTATCGACTATTCGTACGTTTTTAAATTTCAACGATGCAACATAACTTTGATGTGGTTAATATTGTGTATTGTTTGTCCAGACTGTGACCACGCACGTTCAACCACATATATTACGAACAAGTTAAACACAACCAGGATCAACCAGACACCGCCATGATGACTTTCTGAACACCGTACTTCTAAACAGCGCTTATCAGCTTTTAATTAATCTGACACATGATGCCTTGAATTATTTCTTTGTCCTCATCATCAATAACATAGTGCTTTTCATGACAGGGTGTCAAATTGTAACGCTGCTTATTCCCATTTTAATTATTGCCATATTAACGACACGCTGTTGTGCAACACAATACTAATTACATCAGCATCCAGATGAATTATCCAATTAACCTATAAACTCTAAAAGCTACTTCGTGTGACGTCAATCAAGCTCATGTTTATGTAATTATTATGTATTTATTACGTTGCAAAAACCGACTCAAATTTTGCATAAAATTGAATTATTTCTGTTTGCAACAAAATCAATCTACTATGATTAAATAAATCTTCGCTGGCTTAGAATGGATGGCATATACATTTTGTTTTTGTGAGAACTCGGTTTGCAGAACTATTTTCCTTTGTTATACTTATTATCATAAATCGAAAAAGTGATGACTTGGTAATAATAATTAATACTAAAAATAATCTAAATTTAACGATGAATTGATTATTAAATTACATTATTATTGCATAAAGTAAACACAATACGAGATCAAAATATATATATTGATTGATGTGCACGCCGTTTTAATTTGACAAGTGAAGTTTAATTAGTATTTAATGACTATAATATTGAAAATATATTTATTTATTTATTCTACTAGACACAAATACAGCCATTGGCCATTTTGCATTCATAATGGCAGAAAAGTGTAAAATAATAATCATAATAATAATAATAGAATTGTTAATATTTAATACGATCCAGAAGTAAAAAAAATATAGTCCGATCGGGGTCGAACCCGAGTCTCCCACATTCCAGGTAGGCGCATTAGGCAACTAGACCACCGAGACTGAAACTATTTAACTTCTGAATTGTAGTTGCATTGAAGATCTGAGTGGATGGAACAGTACTACAACGAATATCTGCTGTCTTTGTATTTGTATAAGCATTGTACCAATCTAAAATGTCCGTTTAGAAAATTGTCTTGAAACTGTGCACGATTTAATATACACTCAAACATAAAAAAATATGCGTTATGAAATTATAACTCTCCTTGGTAATAAGCAAATTTGGACCGTGTTGCCCAAATTTAAAAAAGTAGGTGATTTACAGAAAATAAAGTCGAGTACGTCAATAATGGATATTTATTTTTACCAAAAAGTTCACGGGGCATAAAATTGTCCTCCGGTGGGACCTAGCTCGAAACTCACCAAGTTTGGCAATTCTTTACGGGTAAGGGTGGACCCATTATTATGTCAGTGACTTTGTAAATTGATAACTAGTTAGCATAAATATATATATATTTTTCTAGTTTAGCAGGTGAATGCTCAGTTAAAGAGGAGCATTTAACCGTACCCGGCACCTCCACCAAATCTGTCACTTAACAGAAATTTTGGTCTGTTCTTTTAGAGTTTTCCTTTTTTTCCTTTTAACTTTTGAATTTAAAAAGTTGGTTTATAAATTGTAATCTTCACTTCTAATTTACCGCAATTTACCGCTGTCAACCTTGATTGCAATGTTTAGAAAAATCACACATCTCGAACGAGTATTGATATCTTCCAGTTTCACTTGATTAACATAATATTGATCTAAATTAAGTTTTGTTTGGTTTAGGACGTAGTTTCAATGCTGAATGTATTATTTAATAGACGGTTTTAAAGGTCGGTCATGATTGTATTTTCTAACCGGCGCCTACATTGCGAGAACTGTTGTGCTGCGATCCCTCGGTAGTGGCATACTTATCTGAAACCGTGTGGTAGTCGGCCTCACTCCGATATCTTATGAAATAAACGCTCCATATATATTATAATATATTTGTCTACGGAATCGTGGAATGCTCTTCACGAGACGAACGAAGGGAGGCTCTCTGGGGAGAAAGAGGGAAATAGAATGAAGCAGAAAACATATTCTATTCCTACACGACCCATGCAATTTTATCGTATGGACACGCGGTAGATAATTGGTCCTTGGTGGCCCCTTCCCTGCTATACTAGGCCAGTTAGAGGAGCTATGTCGCGAGATGTGGGTATAGAGTGAGTATGTTAACGCGTCAAATCAAGCAATATCACGAGAGATACGTTTTATTTTTAGCGTTTTAGGTTTTTGATGCTAAAATGGTGAACATATATTTCGTAAAATGCTACCAAATATCAATTTTACTACGAATAATGTTTTTACATACCTATTGAGAACTTTTTTAACGTTGTATTCTATGTGAATCCCTTGAGATGTTCCTATATTTTCATCATTCACCATTAGAAGTAAAATAAACACCCCACATTTACTGGTTTGGTGGAAAAGAAAAAAATAGATGCTACAAAATGATAAATTTAAAAAAAAAATGCTAAATATTCCAAAATTTAAATTTAAAAAAAACATACCAGATAACATTGGCCACAGATAACAGAGTACACTACGTGGCATTGGCTATTGATACGGTTTTTATGAGTAATTTTCTGTATGCTGAATGACAAAACAATGTATTCATTTACATTTAAACGTTAAATACATCAACACGGAAATACAAAATTCAAGAAGATAACAAAATAATTATTAATGAATGGCATCGAAAACAGTATTGGGAAGTATGTGGCCCGAGTCCGAGTGTGATATATGAAGTTAAAAATATGTTGAAAATTACAAACTATATTGATGTAATCCATTTAATAAATTTTCAGTTTAAAATGTTAGTTTCAAATAACATTTTGCCAAGCTTTGCAAGGATGAAGTGGAAGTAAATAGTGCGAATATGTGGAAGGGTACATGGTCTTTCTAAAGATATCAATGCTTTTGGTTGTGTAAGGTTTATCTGTATTTTATAAGTTTTTTGGTTATCGTGTGAGATATTTATTAAGCGAGCGAAGCGAGCGTTTCCATTTGACACTGCCGGAAAAATTAGTCACTGGTTTTGTTTTGTTTTGTTTTGTTTTTTTGTTTTGTTTTTTTTTTTTTTTGTATGTCTCGCCATAACGTTCGAACGAAGGCTCGGATCGAGTTGAAATTTTGACCATCCGCAAGTTTCGTTCTCGATTGAATGCCATTAGTTTCGTGGCAAAATCGTTCAAAAAGTTAAAAAGTTACATTAAAGTTAATCGAAAGTTTTTTTTTCAAACTAAACGGCGACAAAATCTGAGATAGCCAAATCATTTAGAATGTCCGTCCGGTCACGAATATGATAATTTTATTTTGATCCGATAAGTAGTGTAGATGGAAATTACATAATAACAAAAGTAACGTTGCCATGGCAACGAAAATACGCGCGAAGTTTCTAATGCACTGCCACCTAGAAGAAATCAAAATACTTTCGAGGAAGCAGTCTATTATTTGTCACCAAAGAGTTTAAATATTTTTCCCAATGAGTCAAGGTCCTCTAGATGGCGGTGGATTTTATCCACAAAGTAAAGGTTTACACACGGGTTTACCCAAATACCTTGCCAATAATAAATAATATTGGAAACATGGCCCTGTGGAAAGCGAACGTCGCAAATTTGAAAATTTAAAAAAATGTGCAATGTGGGTCTAGCTATAGCACGTGCTCGCTTATCAACGCGTCCAACTGAGCGTTTCCTAGTTTACTTAACGTCTATCATATTAATGTAATAAAAAAGATCGACAATAATGAGCTTCGAAATCTATGAACTTAGAGCTGAAAGTTTTTGTAAACAATCGAAGAAATATAGCTCATCAACGAGTTTTTTCGAGATTTAATGCGATATTTTCGTGATATTTAGCCCGTGACCGGGAAAACGGCTACTCCGATCACGATGAAACTTGTGAACGTTAGAAATCACTTAACTTAAAAATGTTATGATTTTGTACTTTTAGGGCAACGGTTTGTCAATATGACCTCTCCGCCCAGCCCCTTTTCGCGGCTTGCATAACGAGGCGCGTGTCGTGTCGTGTGTTCTCGGTCTCTCTCGGACTCGCAGTCGGTTGCCTCGCATTGTTGAAGGCAGACATGGTTCACGCTTGCGCTTGTCTTGGTAATGACGACAATGACAATGACGACAACAATGACGACACGAAACAGTAATCACTGGACAAAAAATCAACCATAATTAAGCTCATCCATCAACGCGACTGGAAAAAGCGTTTAGTTTGAAAGTATAGTATAGCAACAATGTATCTACAATATATTAGACTATTTATTTAGCACAAGAGCATTAATATGAGACGTTAAAGGGGTATTTAACCGCTAAACTCAAAAAATATATTTCATTCAAGCTAACTAGTAATGAATTTAGCAATCAACAGAAAAATTATTGGGGCCACCATGACCTCCCAAAAAATTGTCAAACATGACATTTTCGAGCTAGGGCCCATCGGCAAAAATCTCCCATAAGAAAGAACATGGGGACGAACTTTATGCCCGTGACCTTGGAGGATTTGATCCAAAAAAATATTGGCCATTATTGACGTACTCGACAGCCTTTTCTGTAAATTCTCTATATTTTGTTTTGTAATTTGGGCAAGTAGTTCGGTCAAAATATGCTGATTACCAAGATGGGGTGTGATTTTGGAATGCATATTTTTGCGTGTTTGAGGGTATATTTGGGCACAGTTTCAAGACACGATGTTATAAAGGGGCATTTTAGATTGGTACTATATGCTCTAGTATCTATGTGGACCAAAAAAGAAGCAGGTTAAAGCCGATTTAGGAAATTTTCCAAAACACCAATTTTCGCCAATTTCTGGATCAAAAAAATGAAAAATTTCGTGTTTAAATCACAGTTTCAAGATATAATTTTTTAAACGGTCATTTAAGTGTAGTATTGTGCTATAGATCACGTGGTAAAAAATAATTTTTGGGATTTTAGCCCCTTTAAGTAATAGCCAATCCAATCTATTGCAAAAGTTGGGTGTACAAAGTTTAACCTTGGGAATTCTCTGTCTACTCAGTAGTACTAACATTGATTGTCCTAACTCCCGCTTCGTTTATACCCGGTTAAGCGGGACAATCACGGTGAGGGGTTGGAGGGGGGGTGGGGGCTTCCTCGCAATTTCCGGCAGTTGGGGCTGTATTGTTTCCATCCTACGGACGAGATGAGCTCGGCTGTTTTGTGTCCTCGTTATTATACGTTGGTGACGTTAGAGAAATATCGAAATGGTGGATTGAAAGCTTTAATATTATAGCGGTCACTTTGGGGCTGGATTTGCATTGCGAGAGCATTAATTTATAAATTATATCTAATGACCCGTTTTAAGCTTGGAATCGATAATACAGCAAACAGTAACACACAAAGAAGATCAAAACACGTTTATTTACAATTTTGTAATAAAAGATTTTATTCCAATTCACTATTTAACGGTTAAACCAATACAATGCACTTGATAACTGTTTTATACAATGCTCAACCCAGGTCCACTGCAATCATAATATAATATCGATAATAAAGATAAAAATATTGCGCAATTGCTAAGTACGTTATGTTGTTTTAATCGAATACCTTTCAGTGGTGATTTGTTTTACTCTATACGGTAAAAAGTTATAATTTCTATTTAATTTACAATTAATCAATATTGTATTTTTTATTGTTTTGAAGTCAAAACAAAATAACCTTTTTCACAGGAAGACAACGCGGTCTTTGAAACGTTGGCAATTAAAAAGACAGCAGCACGTCAGAACAAATATGTAACATTTTCCACGCTATCAAGAGTAAAAAGTGTATCGGAAAACTGGCCAACATATTTTCCTCTGTGTGGTAGTCTAACGAACATTACTATAACCCGTTGAAATGTAGCCGAACTAATTCCAACAACGAGGCAGCAAAGCTTATTAAACTTTTCAGAGTTCTACATCACGACAGATGCTATACACCCACAAGTTGTTGAACTTTTTAATTAACCATTTAGTTAGTTCCATTGTTAAATCTTCTGTTGGGGGCTTTCTGAACGTTTGTTGAAATAGAGAATACACTTGATGCAAATAGTAATTATAATGTAGCAAAATTACAACTGTCCGCAACCCTATATTGAACATGCATATACAATGAAGGCTATGATTATATATCATATTATCACACATGCATATTAAATGCATTATTTCAGGTGCAACGTTGAGTGCAAACTACGCATTCATCGAAGCATCTGTGATGCAAACAAGATTAGAGACATGCTGCCGTTTTAGAATCTGAAATTAAATGGAAAGAAGACTGTGCATTAAATTCGACTTTAGTGCTGTTTGTGATACTTTTATTGAAATATTGAAAATAATTAAACGAATCTTTCTCAAACTAAATATTGAACTCAGGAAAACTTCCACGACCTCTTTTCTGTATCGTTCACCCATGTGTCAAGTAAGTAAGGTAGTCGTTTAATTCTCCATGAACTTTTTTATATACGTAGCTCACTTTATAAAGGTTATTCGATACAGACAGCTAGGCCGAGCCTGAGACATCTAGGCAGGAAGCTTTCAACTCCACGTGACCTAATACACAGCGCCAATGTTTGTCTAATCAGTAATATGATTGACGTCGACCCTATAATCGATATATCGCAATATCGGAAATCGATCATCAGAACTCGTGTGCTGGATTTCGTAACTAATCATCTAGAGTATAATGTTGACTTTTTCTCTCAAAGACGATACAATCTAAGAGAAGTAATCTGGTAACCATATTTACGCAAGGAGTGAATCACTACAACCAAGTTTTTTATTTTCTTTACAATATTTGAAAACAAATCAACAGTCAACGTAATATCGGAGGTGGAAATTTTACCACATAATTTTTTCGATGCCACTTAAGCTATCTCATCTCTACAATATAATCTAATGACATTAAAAGTTAAAAGGCATTTTTATCCAGTGATATTTTAATCCAAGTTTGCATTTTTATTATTAAGTTTTGGAATTTACTTCAATCAATTTGGATTATTTTAAATCTATTTTGTAATCAGTAAGTTAAGAGACGTTCTTGAGACAATTATTATAGCATTCATAAAACAATTTTTGATGTAATCGTGTCCAACAAGATGGATTGGTGTTTTATTTATAAAGCTCGTGGCTGGCGTCGGCGCCGACAACTTTGGCTTGGCTCGCCTTATATTTATATCCCCCACTAAAATTATAGTACTCTATAATAACGAATGTATTTATTTACTTTAATGGGTTATTAAAACTATGTTGACCTGTTATTGTTATTTTTGTTGTTTTTGCCGCTGTTATTCATGTTTTATCTTCCTCGTTTTAGTTTCAACTCTAAACTTATATTCAAACACAATGACCCCCCCGGAAATCACTTCGCAGTTAGCCCCCCCACAATGACCCCCCCCCCCCACTTCCCGACATAAACATGCGGGATTACCTTAGATTACAGATGACTGCGTTCCCACTGCAGGCGGCTCCGTTGAAACACTAATTTTTATGCAAATCTCGTGAAATTAAAATCTCGGTGGTATCACATACACAAACAATTGGATTAGAATGTTATGTGAAATTCTACGGAATACAAATTAGTAATTGCTAGGGTTGAGTAATAATGTAATTAGAAATATATGCACGTTTAGGGACGAATGAATGAAAAACACAGAATTTGGTATGGATTGAATCCATGCATTTTGCGATAATATATTTTTAAATTACAAAATAAATAATCACATCATGCATGTAAATTTGATTATAACTTAAAACACGTAAAAATAAACACATTCACGTGGTTCAAACACAAGTTTTAATAAGATGAATGAGTGGAGTCGTGTCCAACTCGTTTGATCGGTGATTCCTGATTAAAATTCCGGTTCCTAGATTGTCAGTTCGCTTGTCATTGACGTTTGCGCCGCCAGGGTTGGTTCGGTCGACTTTAAGTTTGTCAGTTCGCTTGTCATTGACGTTTGCGCCGCCAGGGTTGGTTCGGTCGACTTTAAGTTTGTCAGTTCGCTTGTCATTGACGTTTGCGCCGCCAGGGTTGGTTCGGTCGACTTTAAGTTTGTCAGTTCGCTTGTCATTGACGTTTGCGCCGCCAGGGTTGGCTCGGTCGACTTTAAGTTAAATGTCATCCACTGAAAATCAGTTATTTGTGTTGGTTATTTACACCCTCGCCCAGAAGTAAATCAAGGGCTGGGTCATCGAGCTTATATTTGGGTAGAGGGAGCATGACGTCACGATCTTGAAGCAAACATATCGAGGCGAGACGAGCCCCCAAGACCACGTGACATTGGTACGCGCGGCGATGCTGTAGCCTTGTCTACATGTAAAATGGTCTGGTATTGCTGTGCTTTTGGATGCAAAGAAGAGAATTCAAAAGACGGGCAGTATTCGTTTCACAGGAATGTAATACTGCTTTTTATTTTTAATAATTTTAGTAAGATTTTGTGCGCCTAGGGCCAATAACTAATTAATAATCAGCAAATATGTGACACCGTTTACCAGCCATTAGTCATCATAAGTATACAGTTTGGCCTAGAGTTGACCTGTCCTTAGGGCCTAAGCCTACCTAAACCTAAAAAACAATTAATTACAATTAGATTTAGACATAG
This sequence comes from Sweltsa coloradensis, assembly GCA_024449915.1. Classification (NCBI taxonomy): domain Eukaryota; kingdom Metazoa; phylum Arthropoda; class Insecta; order Plecoptera; family Chloroperlidae; genus Sweltsa; species Sweltsa coloradensis. Next base: position 93,935 of record JAMZAV010001113.1, read on the forward strand.
GCATTTGCAAAATATAATGTGAAGTTTTGTTTACAGTTTTCCAAAGAATGAAATCAAGAGTAAATTATGACTCACTAATGAGATAATTTTACTCCCACCATCGCATACAATTTAAATAATATGATAGATAGATAGATAGATATTTTTATTCACTTAGACTAGTACAGTGTACAAGTATTACTCTTTGCAGAGAAAGTGAATAGTCTATAATTAATAATTAATAATAAAAGTGATAGTTATTGATATTGATATGTATGATGATTGATAATATTGATATATATATATATGATGATTCATTAATTGATTAATAATGATAAACACAGTGTTTATGTTAAAGTAGAGTAGATGCAAAACAATAGCATGCGCTACTATAGATTAAGAACTCATATATAATAAAGAAAAGTTGGATATAAAGCAATTTTTGATGTGATATTGTGATAATAATAATTGCTGATGGCACAGAAAACAGCAATGATGTACAGGAGAATGTGTCTAGTATATATATGATGATTGATTGATTGATTAGTGTTTATGGTAAAGTAGAGTAGATGCAAAATATGCCCTACTAGATTAAGAATTCATATAGAATAAAGAAAAATTGGATATAAAGCAATAATTGATATGATATTGTGATAAGAATTGCTAATGGCACAGAAAACAGCAATGATGTACAGTAGAATGTGTCTATAATATATAATTGATATATATATATATATATATATGTGTGTGTGATGATTGATTGATTAGTGTTTATGTTAAAGTAAAGTAGATGCAAAATAATAGAATGCCCTACTAGATTAAGAATTCATATAGAATAAAGAAAAGTTGGATATAAAGCAATATTGATGTGATATTGTGATGAGAATTGCTGATGGCACAGAAAACAGCAATTGGAGGATGTACAGCAGAATGTGTCTTATAAACCTGCACAATCCAAGGAAGCGTGTAAGCACATATTATATATAGAAGTTTGTTACATCATTTCGGCTAAGGGAACATTTGAAAATTTTAAATTACAGTGCTTGTTTGTGGTTATACTCTAGATAATTTGTAAATATTATAATGAAAAAATGAATTAACTGCAAATATTTACATGGAGAGGTAGTCATTGATGGAGTAAAAGCTGTTTGCTGTAAGATATGATTTCAACTTATGTTTAAAGGAAGACAGGGTGGGAGAGGTTTTGATGTGGTCAGGGAGCTTATTGTAGAGGGTGGAAGATAGATATTCAGGGCCTTGTGCAAAGAGGCGCAGATTGTGGGAGGGCCTGTGTATGTGAAGGTTGGCTCTAGTGTTATGGGAGTGCACAGAAGCATTTAGATGGAAGAGGTTACGGTTGGTGTGAACGAATAATGCGGCTGATTGGATAAGGGTACATGCTAGAGTAAGAATACCAAGTTCCTTGAAAAGTTCTCTACATGAGTGTCTTCTGGAGACACCAGCTATGATACGAACCGCTCTCTTTTGGAGAATGAATATTCTGTTCGCATGGGGGGAAGCTCCCCAAAATAGCAGGCCATATGATAAGTGAGAGTGAATGTGTGCAAAGTAAACTAGCAATAGGATGTGGGGGTGAACTATTTGTTTGAGCTTTCTGATTGAGTAGCAGCCAGATAATATTTTGCTGGCAACGTGGTTTACATGGATGGACCAGTCTAGATTATCAGTTAGTGCAAGGCCTAGGACTTTGACTGTGTGAGCGCGGGGGATAGTATCAGAGTCAAGACGAACAAGGGGACTGGCAGTAGGGATCTTATAAGGGGTGTGAAAGTATAGATAAACAGTTTTAGAGCGTGAGATGGTGAGTTGTTTGCCGAGGCAGTATGATGACATTAACGTAACTTGATTGTTTATTAAGGGGGGAAGGTCCTGAATGGGTTGGAGTTTGGGTAGTGTCAGCAGTTGGCTGGAGTCATCAGCATATTGGGTGAGAGTGCCCTCTTTTAAGTAGGCGGACTGGTCGTTGACATAAAGGATATAGGCTAATGGTCCCAAAATTGATCCCTGGGGAACCCCGCAGACTATTGGCAGAGGTTTAGAGCGGGTTGTGGTGACGGATTGACTATTAGATGTTTGGAGTTCCACTACTTGGGTACGGCCAGACAAAAAAGAGGAAATCCAATCAAGAGCTACCCCACGGATACCGTAAGAATGTAGTTTGTCGAGAAGAATTTTGTGATCAATGGTGTCGAAAGCCTTTTTGAAACATTTTGTGGAAGAAGATGAAGTTTATTATGTTTAAGGGCGCGTCAACCGTTAGGTCGTATTGCGCCTCCTGTGATTGTAGTTTATTATAATGAATCTTTTGACAGATGGAAATTGGGAGGGCAGGGCACTGACTCAAAACTGATGCAATTCCAAGCATTTTTAATTTCCCAATTATTATTATTATTATTATTATTATTATTATTATTATTATTATTATTATTATTATTATTATTATTATAATAACAAAATTGTAAATTATTTTTATCAATATTTTGCAATGAAAATTAACATGTATGCCTACCCTACTAACAATAGGCTAATGAGTGTGAGGCCTACTTGTTTCTTGTTTACAGGGTTAATAATTATTTTCAAGACTGCCCAGTGCCCACCTAAGTTATGTCAAGTGCATGTTTGCTATTACTGGTGTCTTCTTATTTACTTGTTATTGAGCAGCAAGAATTACTATTTCTTTATAATTCGTCCGTCATATGAGATAAGCCCAATGCTTACACCTTAATCATATTTCTAAAAAACCTTCAGTAGAATTGCCGTTCTCGACGGGATTCGAACCCGGACCTCTTGACTCTGATTCGGAAGGTCACGGGTTCGCATCCCGTCGAGACTAGCAATCTTAACTGAAGGTTTTTGACAAGATTTTCCTTAATCGAATGCAAGGGATTGAGTCCTCTGAAATAGCCCTCGGACATCCTTTCACAATGGTCCTATCAGCAACATACCTAGTTAGTCACAGCTGGGTCATTCCGGCTAAATCTGATGTGTCTCTACAGTGGGCACCCTACAAAAATATTATATAATAATATTATATCGAAGTCTGTTGATAGGTGTCAAAATTAATGTTATCCATTTATTATTTTAAGTCTTGTACAGTTCTAATATAATTTTTATTTTTCAAAAATTTAAAATATAATATCATAACTAAATAAAAAGAGGCCTACAGCAGGCAAGGCGATGAAAAACAAGGAAATATAATATATCTTTTAAAGGGAATTTGCTATAATGTTGATAATGCAAAAAGATAGTCTAGGCGGTTATGCCTATGATTACATCCTATCTAGTAAAAAGTCATTAAAATGGTTCACACAAATAACATGCCACATACAAAATACACATGTCCAATATTAATAATAATTAAATATTAATTATTACTTAATTTCGCCCACACAAACCGTGTAGATCAAGACGTTGGCCTAAAGAAGGGGATTTAGATAGACCTACAACGACCAAATATTCACGATTAGTAAGTTGTTTGCATACAAAAATAATTGTTTGTTTCTTAGCTGTAGTTATGAATGAATGAATCCTTAGAAAAAGAGTGGGAACTGACAGATTCTCTTGAAAATGTAGGCTTGCGCGAACGTTATAGCCTTGCGCGCTATAGCAGCCGAGTTCAAAAGATACCAATGTCACGTGACTTTCCCGCTGCCCGCGCTGTGGATATGTTTGCTTCAACTCGCCGCGCTGCCAGGTATGCGCGATGCTCCCTCTACCCAATATAAGCTCGATGGGCTGGGCACAGTAGATACAACTAGACCCCGTGATTTACTTGTGATCGATGGTGTACAAATGTTTTTATTTCCTTAATCTTTATTTAAAGTCGTTGATTACTGTACTGATGATTATACTATGACGCTTTTGGACCATAGTATATATAAAAACGAATTTAATAAAAAAAAATGTATGAACAAAATTCAATATGAGTACATGGTAAGAGTAAATTGTTAGTATATCCTTAAAATGTAAAGAGTATAGAGCCATAATTGTCTTTAATCTTAAATTATGTCCCGACTTTGGATTATACGGATGAGACCCTATTTTATTCTATCAGTATTTTTCAAGCTCAAACAAGCATACACAAGCAGCATCACAAGTAATCTTCTTTAAAGCTCTCCTATTGTGTTTTGTGTCACGAATAAAGTCAAAGGTTGCAATCCACTTATCTGAATGCGATAACTCCGGGAGGGTAATCCACTTTGTTTGTACACGTCTACCAACTACACCTCGGCAGTTCTTTACTTCGCAGCTGGGGTACGTTGTCCTACAGGACCGAGTGCATTTGAACGAGAGATATTTACATTTATGCACTGGTATGTAACACATTATATTACCACTGTGGTTTAGTTAAGTTTTTATAATTGAACAAGATATTAGTTAAAATTAACACAAAACACATTTTATGGAATTATTGGTAAAATTCATCAAAATAGGCGACAACAATATATATTACATACAAAAATAAATGTTGTGATTTATTGTAAAATGTTCTGATACACATTGAAAATAAAAACTAATTAATAATTGGATGAGCGTAGCGAGCGTAGCGAGCGAAGCGAGCGAAGCGAAGATTTCATTTCACTACACTGGAGAAAAAAATCCGGAATGTTTTTTTTTTTTTTTTTCTTTTTTTTTGTATTTTTGTGTGTCTGTGAACACGATTCCGGCTAAACCAATACTCCAATTGCGATGAAATTTTATGGAGGTCTATGAAATCTCTGAACGAAGAACTGCACGGGGGGAAAAATCGATCGAAAAATTATTTCTCATGAAAATCGCAATTTTACGATTTTTTTCGATTTTTAACATAATTCTTCGATTTATAACACCTGCATGCTTTGTCCGATTGTAATAATTTTTTCACACAACCTTTATTTTATGAATTGATATATTCGTGTGAATTTTGAGCGTTATCGAAAGATAAATTTCTTTAAAAAATCGCAATTTTTGGAATTTTTTCGATTTTCAAATTTCTTTGGCTTATAGCACCTACATGCTTTATCCGATCGTAATGATTTTTTCACAGAACTTTAATTTCATGAATTTATATATTCGTGTGAAATCTGAGCGCAATCGAAAAATTATTTGTTATGAAAATCGAAATTTTACGATTTTTTTCTTTTTTGAAAGTACGAATAATGAAAAAAAAATTAAAATTAAAGTTTATTTTTATTTAATTTAAATTAATTTAAAAAAAATCAACTAAGTAATGATTTTTTCACAGTACAACAGAAAATCCCCATAACACTTAACAACTCAATGCACCAATTACGCTCATCCAACAACGCGGCGGGACTTAAGCGTTTTCCTAGTATTTTTAACGACGGATAGATAATAATAATAATCAAAACTCATTTCCAACAATGTCAGGTGGAGTGGTGTTCTGCACCCCGATATCTAGGGCACGAAACAATTTTGTGCCGAGATTGCCAGACTCAGCGTTTCTTCATCATAATCAACATCATCATCATCATCATCATCATCATCGTCATCTTCATCCTGCATCAATCTGCTTCTCCACCAATTTTCTCCACTCCTTCCTGTCCTCCCACAGCCAACGTCTCCTTCAATCAATCTTCCCCATCTTTCTCTCGGTCTTCCTACTTTTCTTTTACCTTCCTCTCCTGCTTCGAAGTCTCGTCTTGGGATCCTATCCATATCCATCCTCTTCATATGACCAAACCATCTTAAACGTTCCCTTCCTATTTTAAACCTCAACTTCTCCAGACCTAATTCCTTTCTGATAACGTCGCTTCTAATCCTGTCCAGTTTTGAAAACTCCCTTTATACTTCTCAAAAACTTCATCTCTGCTGCTTCCAACTGACTCTCTTCCTTTGATCCAACTGTCCAAGTTACTGCACCGTAAGTAAGTATAGGTATGAAGTATGCTTATAGAAAAGAACCTTGCATCTCTGTGGAAACAGCTCGTTCCAAAGCAGCTTTCGCACCAGTGATAAAATCCTTCGGCTTTTTGTACCCTAGCTGTTACTTCTCTATTTACTTTAGCATCTTTTGTCAAGATACTTCCTAGGTACTTAAATTCTTCCTTTTCTTCTAATAATTTTCCACGAAGTCTTAACTTTTCTGATTCTTAGCCACGAAGTCTTAACTTTTATATCCTTTTCATAACTAAACATTCACTTTTATTCTGACTAATACTTAACCCAAACTCTGTTGCAATACATTCCATCTATCACCTTTTCTTGCACCTCTTCAACACTCTCACCCCAAATTAAGACATCATCGGCAAAAACTAAGGTTCTAGTGTCTCTTCCGTCTATATTCGGTTCCACTCTTCGTAGTATTTGATCCATTACGACAGTAAATAGAGTCGGTGATAAAACACTACCTTGCCTCAGTCCCCCCATTTTTTTCAAACCAATCTGATCTACCCTCATTTGTCTGAACACAAACTGCACTCCCTACGTATGTACTTTTTATCCTCTCTATCAAACCTCGTCCAACTCCCTTTTGCTCCAGACATTCCCATACTTTTCTCGAGGCAGGCGATCGTATGCCTTTTCAAGATCTAAAAAGACAATATGCATTCCTTTTCCATTTTCCCATCTCTTTTCCATGATTTGGCGGATAGAAAATATTGGATCGATAGTGGATCGCCCACTTCTAAATCCATATTGTTCCTCTCTTAGACTTGGTTCGACAACCTCCTTCAATCTATGTTCTATTACCTTTTCAAAAAACTTTAGCACACTGACACATAAGGGTTACTCCTCTATAGTTTTGACACTTCTTCCTATCACCTTTTTTAAACAAGGGTACAATAATTCCTTTCTTCCAATCTTCTGGTACTTTCTTTTGCTTCCAGGCTGCACTAATTACTCGGAATAACCATAACTTTCCTTCAGCGCGGCTGATTTAATCATTTCCACTGTAATTCCATCCACTCCTGGAGCTCTACCATTCTTCATTGCTCCTAGCGCACGTCCCACCTCTTGTTCAGTTACCTCTATCTCCTCATCTTCTTCACTCTTTTCTATTTCTATTTCTTCCGAATTTGATATTGGTGTTACTTTCAAGAGGTCTTGGAAATACTCGCTCCACATGTCTTGTATTTCCTGTGGATTATTAGTGACTTCTCCATTATTATTTACCATAAGCTTTGATCCTCTGTTTGCTGTCTTTTTGACTTTACCAATCCATAAATCATTTTCTTGTTCCCTGGAAAATCAGTTTCTAGCTTACTAGCAAATTCTTTCATTGTTCTATCTTTTTCCTCTATCACAATTTGTTTCACAGCTGCCTTGCACCTACGGTACTCATATTCATGTTCTTCAGACTTGTCATCTTCTTTTCTTCCATGCACGCTTCTTCTCCCTTACTGCAGTCTGTACCCTGTCATTCCACCATCGAGTTTCTTTCTCCTTCCTTCTCCCACTGGCTCTTCCACACAACTCCTCTGCCACTTGACACAAACACCTTCTTAAACTCTTGCCATTCTTCTTCTACATCTTTCAATTCTTGGTCGGGCATCTGATTACTTATTCTTGTCATAAACTCCTTTCTTAATTCTGGACATTGAAGTTTCCAAACTTTAAGCCGATTGTGTCTTTTCTTCGACAACATTTTTTGCTCCTGGACCAAGAATCTAAATTTTCCTATCAATAATCTATGATCGCCGTCCAATGATACTGATGGCACCACCCGCACATCTTCAAGGCATTTCCTTACTTCCCTTCCTATGCAGATATAATCAATTATTGACTCTGACATGCCATCACCATATCCATATCGAGTTATTGTTGACTTTTCGGTTTTTGGAACCAAGTGTTTCCTATTTGTAGAGCATTCCGACCACACATTTCCAATAACTTTTCTCCATCTCTGTTCCTAATACCCAGTCCGTGTTTGCCCATAACTTCTTCAAATCCAGTTGTATCTTCTCCTATTCTGGCATTAAAATCACCCATTACAATTATTGTATTGGATGAAATAATTGCTTCCAGTTGTGCAACAAAAATCATCTTTTTCAGCAACTGATCTTCCTGTCTGAGGTGCATACACCTGTATGACTTCAATTTTCATACTGTCACTACACGAATGTAGACTTGTATAATTCTTTCACTGTGGTTTGTAATATTAACGATATTGTCTTTTAATTCTGGGCTTACAACGAATGCAACACCGTTTCTACCCTCTGTTCCTCCTGACCACAACAATTGTATCCGTCTTAGATTCTTATTCCACAACCTTTCCACTTTGTCTCACTAAGGCCCAGCAAGCTCAATTTCTTTTCTTTCATGGACGTCGATAATTTCTTCTATTTTTTCCATTAAGTGACACTATATTTATCGTGCCCACATTCATCACTTTCCCTCTCTTATTTAGAAATTTCCTATTCCAATATTTCTACGATCCCTCCTTTGTCCTAGATCAACTTTCTTTTTCCACACCCAACGTGTGAAAAAATCCTGTTGCTGAACTGTTTGATGTTCATTTCTTATTTCTTCATGTCCTGCACCATTACTTGCGATGAAATTTCTCACTCGAGTTCCAACTTCTTCTGCCCTGTTCCAATTATCTTCAATTTGTTCCACCCCTGCCATATCTATGTATTTAACATATTCCTTATCACATAACTCCTTTATGTCTTTATTGACACAAATACCTCTTCTATTAATCAACCCACATATGCTTACCTCTGCCATGGTGAATTTGCTTCTTACTTCAACGATCAATTCTTTCAAATGTTTGAGCTTAACGACTTTCGCCTCCCCGGCCCACGTCTCTCTATTCCCAACACATACAGTCACTCCTTCCAGCTCACCATCAGGTTGATATGCTCTGACCTTATTCGTTAGCTCTTCGGATAAATTATTTTCCATCACCTCCGGTGGGGGATAAATAGATGTATATTTAACTCTCTTTTTTGTAATTATACTGGGGAGTTAGTTTTGAAAGGGTAGATGTATGTGTGGCTGTTGTATTTTAGGATGGGATACATGATTCTAGAGCATTTGAGTAATTGCCGGTGAAAGCCATCAGCGGTGTAGCAACGGCCAGTGGAAACTCGTTTAAATTAAATTATTGATTTTCGATAACAATTATTCTGTAGACATTACGAGTCAGTTACAGGAATGAAACGGTGGGTTTGTTTAGACATGCATAGAGAACGAATCACGTGAATTAAATAATGCCTTGCCCAATGGTATCCGAATACAATAGGCTTTTCCGCAGGCCCGATTGAAGAGATGGGTTGTGATTTATGTAAAATACATCTAAAAAGTTTCATTTTTGCTCCCGAGTTTCCGTTCCTCAACGTGTTAGAAGCAACTGCTTCAAATCCATGTTGCTGACTTGATTAATAAATAAAATCAGTACAAGTTTTTAATTTTCCCGGATTAAATCAAATTTCATCAAGAAAATCCTTTCTCTATATGAAGGATCACGTCTATAAAGTTAACTTGAATTTTTTGTTCATTACACTTAACCGACAGTGTAGACTCAAGCGTAAAGCTCAAGCAAGACTTTGATTCGGGATATTGCGGGTTTAACCCTTTATAGGTTACTGGTAAGTATACTTACCACTACTTTTCAAAATCGACACAATTAAATCTACCAGTTTTCCATTCTTTTAACTCGGGTAAAAAGCTACCTTATTTTGTTCTGAATTAAAAGAATTTTTCCTTATTAAAATCTAATGATTAGAAGAATTTTTGTAATGGTTCAAAAAACAAATTGTGTATCAAAACGCAAAAATACACACATTTCCGGGATGTCCCGGATATTTTGTTTGCCTGTAGTAGACTCAATTTGAATGTGTAAAAAAAAGGAAAAAAAGGAAAAATTGCAAAAAAAATCTAATTTTTGAAAATAAAATCAAATTTTGATTTTTTTTTTGGAATCCAAAATCAGCATTTTATTCCTAGAAGATCAAGGAAAAAAATAAAAAAAAAATCCAAAATTCTTTTAAAAAATCATGAATTTCAAATTGCAAAGGTAGAAAGCAAAATTTTGGGTCCCACCTTATTGCCCTATAAAGGGTTAAATCCCGTCGAGACACGCAATCCTGACTGAAGGGTTTTTCCGAGGTTTTTCTCTGTCCTTTACAATGAATTAAGTCTTCTTTAATAGCCCTCGGACATTCCTTTACCAGATACTCTAAACTCTTATTACCGGGTAGATCTGGCGTGTACCCTACACCGGTCGTCCTACAAAAAAATTAATTTTCTTTACTTTAATGTTATGTGCTTAGAAATATTTTAAAATAACAAAAATTTTACTTTTTTCTGTTCTTCACATTTAAATAAATTTAAACTAAGGATTGGGTGGACAGTAAATACATTTGTCGTTTCTTGTCAGACCCAATAACATTCTTGCAAATCCCTTCAATGATTGGCCCGACTCAACGTGGCGACATAACATACATTTCGTGTTCTGGACTTTGCCAAACTTAGTGAGAAACGCGTTTGCGTAAAACAGGCCGTCAATTCTCTTGTCATGCGCAGACTTGAAGGCACCGAAGTAAAGTCGCTTACACAACCGCGGAAACGTCGTCTCGAGCTTGACAGCTGGCGCAAAGCACTTATTCAGGCATACGTGTCAAGAGCATGTACACAGCTTAACGCGTCGAGAGTTAAGTGATGAAAATATATTGCTTAAATCGACAAAAGTAAAATTTGACAATGCCATTATAATATGTCAACGTTACCGTGTGTCGTGGTATGTACTGAAGACACTTCAAAATGTAAATCTTTAACATATAAACAAATAAGAAATAATTCTTTCTTAATTTTTGCCTCTCGCATTCATTTTTGTTGATCCATCAAAATATTAAATATAAGCGGAAGTATAATTTGACATGGAGGAAAATTGTAAACTCAATTGCATACAGCTTTAATTTCGTCTTCATTTGTATCCACCTTCATCACTTCCCCACAATCTTGTCATTATTAATTGTTGAAATTTATTCCGATCGTTACGCTCTTCCCATAATCATAACTTTCATACCCTGAAAATTTTGTTTGAAGGTAATGAAATAAGTATGAAAGAAGGATAGAAGGGAATCGACGTTAGATTACTGTCGAGTTTTGGTGGAGGTGCCGGGTTATGTAAACTAAGTCATATTTTATTTAATTTTATTTGTGGGTAATGAAATAAGTATGAAAGAAGGATAGAAGGTGATAGCGTTAGAATACTGTGGTGTTTTGGTGGAGGTGCCGGGTTATGTAAACCTAGGATCACATTAATTGTTATGATACAGAACTGGCGCAGCAAAACTTGAAACCAAAGAGTTTAAAACCAATATATATTTTACGAATCTAAAGGCGATGTACTTTGATGTTTGATGAATTATGTAATGTTCTCAAAAAATCTCGGATAATGATTTTTTGTTTACCAATACTCCTATTTACAAATTTCTTGTTAGTTGTTGTTAGTCAAATGAGCGATTCATGTGTTCATTAATATGACACGTTAAGCAATACTAATTCATCATTAAACCAGTATTTGAAATTACAATAAGTTTTGTATTATGACTCAATAATAACTAATTACGATGATATTTGCTATGATCGTTGATAGTAAATTAACGTTAGTAATAATACCGTGTTGATTGCATACCAGTCAAGAAGTGCGAGAGAGGATTTTAAACAACGACGTAAAGATATTAAAACATCATCATCGATCTCAATCACCATCAAGTTGACGTGTTAAACCACAAATGGTAAATAATGTTTAACGTACGATCGATTAAGTACTTTAAGTAGTAAGTACCTAACTTTGAAAGACAAACATCCAAATAATCATTTTTCTGTAATCGTACTTCACCCTCATCCATCATCACTCACAGTCTTGAACAGCCTTAGAGCATTTTGTGTACTTATTTTTTTTTATAAATTAAGGGTTACATTAAATAGCAAAATACATAATAATACAATCAGAAGTACAAGGCTTGATGCCCATATGTGAAATTAGACAACACAAATCATCATCATCATCGTCTGAAGTACAAGATAACATAGCCGGGTAGTAAGATTTTCTTGTTGACAATAAACATACCCAAATATCCACATGGAATCTCACATTTTACGAGTATTTAAAATGAAACAGTAGAACAAACAATTAATTGTATGAAAAATTTGGTTTAGTAATCCATACCATTATTAAATGAGCAAAGCGAAGACTTCAATATCACTTACCCTGAGAAAATATATCGTTTTTTTTTAAATTTATATTTTGTTTGTTCGATCTTTACCGGGCAAACGGCATCTTGATGAAATTTTCAGAGGATCTTTGAAATCTTTGATCTTAGATCTGCCAAGTTTTTGGGTACAATTAAATATTTTTTTCTTATGAATATCGTTCTTTTACAATTTGTTTTGATTTTAAATGCGATATTTTCGTGATATTTGGCCCGCGACCGGGCAAATGGCTACTCCAATCTTGATGACACTTTATGGGAACGTTAGAAATCACGAAACTTGTATATGTTATGATTTTGGGGACAATCGAAGAAATATTTCTGATAAAAATCGTACTTTAAAGGACAACGATTAATCAACCATAAATGCTCATACTTCCAACGCGACTGGAAAAAGCGTTCGCGAAGCGGCCTAGCGGTAGATAATGAACCAAGAAACTTTAAACCTGTGAGATGCTAGTTAGTGTTAGCAGCTTCAGAGCCCCTGGGTTTGAGTCCTGGGTGCCTATTTACTAACTCAAAGCAACAAATTGTCGATTGTACGTGACAGCTTATTAAAAAGACTCCGTGCTAGCATTTGCTTCTGTGTGCGTGCTACATACGAGTTTGATTTACAAAGTGTTTCGCCGTCGATCGAAAGTGACAACGTAGTAAATACAATAATGTCAAGGCAGCACGTTAGTGTGGACATTTTCGAGAGACAGTTCTTTTATTTTTATCACTCTTGGGGATTTTGTTATAGATTGTTTAGAATGACTTTCACAATGATCGAATATTTTGTGACAAAATGCCTTAAGTTTTGTAATTATCTTACTAATATATAATATATTTTCTATATCCGAATAAATTTCGTAATATTGTGGTGTTGCAAAAGATGATTTGTCTGTCCAGAACTCATTTGCGCTATATTGTTTTATTTAATGTATTGATAACTAAATATTTTTTTCCGATACAGACAATCTTTCACGATGTAAATTCCTGTTAATATATAAACACATTTTAAAGCCTTCTTTAAGATTGTTGTTTACCTTAAAATACATTAATGTGTAGGTGCCGAATATATTTGCGGCAATCAACAAAACGCAGAAAACCAAATTTTTATTTTTTCTGAAAACACGTTTGTGACACAAAGGATAAGGAAACCCTACTTATTTATCATGACATCACAAAATACCTATAATTTTATTCAAAATAATAACTGACTTTTTATAGCATAAAACGAATCATTTTGTTGATAGAAAAAATAAATTTTCTTAAGTGAATAATAATGGTGGTTCAAACTTCCTTTTGTTTTGAAGTTCAAATATTAATGTTAAAATATAATGTATTTTCAATTCAACTCAATTCAGTCTTTTTCAAGCTCAAATCAATTTTTCATGCAATTTCAATAGTAAAAGTAAAAATTGAATACAATTTCATTTTTAAAATTAGGCCTAACTAATTTAAATAAAGTTTCAAAATTCATACAAGATAAGTGTGTATTGGACATAACAAATGGACATAATTTTTATTCAAAAATCTTTAATTTGAAAAAGATTTTTGAATAAAAATCGAAATATCACTAATAAATTAATAAATATTGATAAAGAACAGTGTTATGTCCAATAAACACTTATCAAAATAATCAATACCTGTGCTACTAGTTTCTTGTATATGACAGACAAGATAATTCAATACAGTTACAAAATATATACAAGTCATATTACAATTTTTATGCCCCTCATAGATAAAATAGAGTTTTAACAAATTTAATACATTCCAATTTAAAAACTGCTGTACGTTGTTTCTGTTTTATCACTAAATCTAATTTATTATATAATCTGTACCCAGAATAAAAAACATGTTTTTGAGTTGCTGATTTATTTACACTGTCCACAACAATGTAAGTACTATTTCCTATTGTATTATGACTATGGTTACTAGAGGAGTATTCTATCATGCACTTTAGATAAGTGGGCATATTCCCTTTGGTCATTTCAAATATGAACAAGAGTACGTTTAAGGCAATTCTCTCTCTCTCTCTCTCTCTCTCTCTCTCTCTCTCTCTCTCTCTCTCTCTCTCTCTCTCTCTCTCATTCAGCATATCTGATATTGATTGATTGATGCAGGACTTTAGGATTCATTAAGTTTAAGGGTGCTTCAACTGTTGGGTCATAATGCGCTTAATGCTGGACGATAAGTGGAGGACGTTCATAGAGTGCATTGAGCGACTGTAACCATTGTAAATGTAAACAGTACGAGCTCAATGTATGGGTTCGAGGATTTAAAGTTGCCACATTCTTGTTATCGCTTTTTATTTGAAAACACGAATGTAAGATTTGTTTCGGTGTGGAAATTACTTGTATATTACAGGAATATAGAAACACATAACAAAAACTTGTAAAAATACAGCCAAACCTTATACACTCAAAAGAAATGAGATCTAAAACAGGGCCAAGCTCATCTACCCTTCCACAGTTGCGCATTCTTAATTCATAAACGTACAGTGTCCCGTAACAGCATCCTTGAAAATCTTGGCAAAATAGAATTTGCAACTATTAATTTAAACGAAATAGTTAATACAAATTCCTTTTTTCTAATTAATTTTAACGTAATGGTCATGCAAATTCTATTTATCCAAGCTTTTCAAGGATGTTGTTACGAGACACTGTACGTTTATGAATTATTAAGAATGCGCAAATGTGGAAGGGAAGATGAGCTTGGCCCTTTTTTTAGATCTCATTTCTTTTGACTGTGTAAGGTTTGGGTGTATTTTTACAAGTTTTTGTTATGTGTGGGATCTCATTACTTTTTCAAGTTCCATTGCAAAATTATTTGTTAAAATATAATAATTTTATCAAAGTCGATTTAATTGCTATGGTATTACCAATTAACAATCGAATGAAAAAATAAAGTGGTCCAAAGACTTGCTTTTTGTAAACAATGTAGGCGATTATTGTCACGTAACTATAGTTACTTGTTGATTGTATGCCTGTATAAGGCTTATTTTAAAACCTTTATTTGGAAGCCTTCCAACAATTTTTTAACTTTTTCTTTCAAAAGGAATTACATCACTATTACCTTAATGACCATGTAAAATATGAACGTTGTAGCCCCACTCGTTTGGTCAGAATCGCTGGGCAATTGAAACTGACGAATTAGATAGTAGTAGCCAGAAGTACTAACTAACATCCTTAAAGTGATTTTGAGCATGTTTCAATTCATATTTTCACCAAGAAGGAATGCTCGTACCCCAACCAAATTTGGCATGTGTTGTCGGGTACCTAAATCCCCTCGATTTTGATAGTTTTCAAGTTCACATCACGTTTCATGACGGCTGGGTAACACCTCGAAATCACCCCAACTCTGCTTGCTGTATAAGGTGCCTGAGTGTGTAGCGCACCGCAGCTTGGCTGCGGCGCCTTGACAGGCACCTAGATGCAACTGAATACATATATGTTATTTCCCGTTAAGACAACGTGTTTGTTTAATATTTATATCTAGGTGGCCGTCAGGTCGCCGCAGCCAAGCAGCGGTGCGCTAATACACTCGGGCACCTAGTGCAAGCAGAGTTGGGGAGTTTCCAAGGCTCCCAGGTAAAGTATTTAAAACGACTCTTAACCTCTTTGTATCACGAGAAAACCGAGGAATGAAAATGTTTTCAGTACCAATTACATTAATAACGTGATATGTTATCGTTGAGTTTTGACGTGAGAGGCTACGTACTCACAGACTCAAGTGATGTTAGGTTGCCAGCTGAGTAATGAAGCCACTCAACATTGTAGTTGAAGTTGCTTTACCCCATTTAGAACCCCAACCTCTGTAACTACCTGCGCTTGCTCATCTCAAGGAGCGCTTGAAAGGTCCGCATCTCAATAATCAATGAACCAAGAACTTAGCCACTTTAGATGCAAGTTAACGAGGACAACATTTGCATTAAATAATCAATTATATATGTTTTGTGAATCTTATTTAAAACTGACAATATTCAGCTAAAAATTGTGTGGATCTTAATAGTACAGAGTCTGAGTATCGTTTTCTCGTGTTTAAAGCTGCCAATTAGATAAAAAATAACCAAAAATAAAAAAAACAGTAATCTTATAAATGTACATACTATCAACTGTAGTTTACTAATATAACGTAAAACGTGTTTAAATAATAAACAGCAAAGAACAAACAAACAACAATTTATTTTCATCATAAATTAATGAAGAAAGTAGCAAATAAGTAAATAGCATTTAATGTTTGGCGCAATAAGTAGCAAATAAAAACAATTAAATTCTAAAGCAAATTTCTCAATTAGTGGGACCGTTGAGTGACTAATACGGTGGGACTACAAGTACAGACACGTCTTATTGATAGTTTAAACTCCTTTTAACGGTCAATTTCAACTTTGGATGGTTGAAACCCAGCTCTAGTTTGGTAACGTTTGTTGACACAGTCAAATTAAACTTGTTTGCAATTGCATTACTTTTAAGTTAAAATCAAACGTTATGATTTACTGTATTAAAGGTGTAATTTTAATTTCTTTAAATTTAATTTTAATTTGGTTTTGCCATATTTTATTTGGTGTGATTTGTTCAGATTTCTTTATATTTCAAACCACAACAAAAACAAGAAAGAAAAACATGAAACTATTAAGATATGAGTTTGTGTATCCTTATAAACATTGTTATAATGATCCATTTAGTTGTTTTATTCAAAATAACTAATAGTCATAGCAATGAATATTAGATATACGCACTACTTGTATCACACCTTTAATAGAGAAGTAGGAAGTAGAGCAATCTTTTAGGTACGAGTAACCAACCTATCGAAGCAATCTCGGAAACATTCATAAAAAATGTTAACTGTAGCTTTGATGTGTAACTTTCACAAGAAGAGAAGGAAGTGTCTGAGAATAGTGAACATATAGGAGGGGAGACTTGAGAGAGTACAGTTGAAGCAGGAACGATTGGAATTTAAACGTAAATTAATTCTAAGTTCGTAGATATAGGCTATATTTTAGTTTCTTACTTGAATTGTGACGTACGTGCTAGAACTAGGTGTCACATATAAATAAACTACAATATAGGAACAGTTAACTGTTACAAACTATTGCTACTACTTCTTTATTAGATGAGATTTATCGAGTAAACTCAACATCGTGGCATTAAATATTCAAGATTTAAATTAATATACTAATTAAAATGCGATATAAATTTAAGAATGCTTCAACAAGAGCATTTTTTCTAGGCTATTCAATTATTATGTTGAAAATGATAATTTGAATACGCAATGAAAGAAAATTACCGTACCGTTATTGAATAAATAACGAAATACCTTTATGGATGTGGAGAACAAAAAATAATTACATGTATAATGTATTTATTTTATTTTTGGATTTATGTTATTAAAAGATTTATATTTTGTAAAGGCCAACGTATATATTAATTGTCTAGCTACTAATGATAAAACCACCATATGTTAATCCTCAATTGTAATTATACGATCCGAGGTGGCTCAATGTTTGGACCCTGGGTGCAAATCCAAAGTGTTGACAACCTTTACAGCATAGAATCATATCCAGTATTATCCTCACCTATTTAAACTAGGGAAACACCAAAGTCGTTGATAGACGAGTAAGTGAACCATGTGTTGAGTACCCAGGAACATCCACTTTCCTCCCCTATACCTAAGGCTGGATCTAGACCAGTATGGGGAATGAAACCGGGTATTCAATACATGGCTCACTCACTCGTCTATCAACGACTTTGGTGGTTCCCTAGTCTAGTTGGCTAAGGTGCGCTTATACCCGGAATGTGGAAGACCTGGGTTCAATCCCCTGATCGGAAAAGATTTGGTTGTTTATGGATTGTATTTAAAAAAATATTAAATATGATTTGAAATGCATATAACGCAGTTTAGTCTACATCAACTGTGACAATACTATGGAAAACATAGCCGATACGAAATACGAGTAAAGATTGCAAGGTTTGCTCAATCTCTCAGCGGAATTTGGGGGTACTTTGAGTGTGCAATATTCTATACACCTTGTTCACGGCATACAATCACGGCCTGACAAAAATTATTCGATAAAAATGACTTCTTCAAGAACAAAAGCATTGTTGTTAAAATGAAACCTACACATTTCAATCATATTTTTCAATTTATTATTTCTTGTAGGTTTAAATCGAAATGTATTGTGCTCCTTTTGTTAGCAGTTCTCAGTTACCTGGTCACGGATGTCTGTTTAAAATTTCAGCTCAATCTATTTGGTCGTTCGGCCGTATGGGACCGGACAAACAGACATTTAACATTTTACATACAAATTAATCACGACCAAGGTCCGTTCAAGTTGCGTTGAGACTACGTTCGCTGCGCTCACACGTCTAATTATCGTCTCGAATACAAAATGTCAACAATTAACTTGGAAATAAATTGAGATTACACTTTTATACCGAATACATAATAATCTATGTTCAATGGTATTTCCTATACATTCACATATAACCTCAAAAACATTATTTCTCTCGTATTTAAAACCCATGTTTATGATCTTTCCAGTGAGCACCGTTCTAAGCCCCTACTACGTTCGCTGCGCTCACTCATCTAATTATCGTCTCGAATACAAAATGTCAACAATTTTCTTTTAAATAAATAGTGATTACACTTTTACACCGGATACATAATAATCTATGTTCAATGGAATGTCCTTGACATTCACATATAACCTCAAAAACATTATTTCTCTCGTATTTAAAACCCATGTTTTATGTTTATGTTTATGATCCCCTTCTAAGCACTTACACTCGTCTCGTCGGTGGGACCTGGACGCTCTACTCACCTCGTCACGTGACGACGCTCTGGCGTCGCGACGCCCTTTATGACCCGTAACATCTGGTGCGACATCCGCTTTATCGCACGAGACGCGAGTACAGCGGCCACATTACGCTGATGTAGACTTTTTCGGAGGGGGGGGGGGGGGGGGGGGGCATTTGGCCCCATCTTGATGTAATGTGAAGTTTTTATTTAGAGTCGGTGTTTTCGTGCGAGTGTGGTAAAGTGTTTTTCTCGGATTGCACACAACCATTGATGAGAAAGAAGTACGGGTTAGAGGTAAATCACCATTGTCCGTTTATTTACTGCTAGTACCAACGTAAAATTCAACATACACAAAACAGTTCATCTTTGAGATTCGTGAAAATATATATATTCTTTTTACCTAGGAAACCCTGTTCTAGCACAACAATTTGTTACTGTAACGAAAACAAAATAAGCGATCAATTTACTAATTCGTTAATTTAGTGGAATGTAGGCCGCACATATGACATCCAATTTGAATAATAATAAATTCTGTTTTTGTTTGTAACTTTATTTTTTCCAACTTTTATTTATGCCTCTATTATTTATTCACATAACATGTATTTTATCGAAAAAGCTTGTGCTGCTGCGACGTTGTGAGCTTCCTGCAGCAAATAGACCGAACAAATACGAAATAAACTATTTGAATGTAAACAACAAATTACCAAACGAGTACATAAGGGAGGTCGATTATTCTTGCAGACGTGCCCAGTGTTGGGGAGATTCTTCAGAACGGAAAGAAATTTACTATTCCCACGGGAAGATGCGCCCGCAAGAGGGAATACAAAGTCTCTACAATACCATTCCAATCTAGCGCTATAAACTTTAAATACGTTTTACAAATAAATATACAAACTAACTTCTTAAGAGGAGTCGAGGAGGTTGAAGCTCAGCGTGTTCCTATTCCTGCACCCATCAGTTATCACTATGTTCAAGTTTTTGAAATGCATTGTATATAATATGTATTGTTTAGCATAGTTTGAACCCACGCGCTTACACTTGGCAAAATATTTAGCTAAACTCCATTGATCCGTTCTGGCCGAAGGTGGTTGACAGACAGGGAGGTGTCACGCCTCTAGGACTCAGACAGTGTGATGTTTGATGTTTGATTTGCCAACAAACTAAAGCATTTCTCTGAAGAAGCCCCGCGAAGTTTACCAGAATTGAGGAGAAGTGGGATTATTATTCTTGACACACGATTGTTTACGAAAGAGCTTCGTATCAACAGACGTCCTCTGAGCTTCGTTAGTTGACCTTTCGCAGGGGAAAAAGACGAAAATGACATTATTATTGCTCATTTGCGATGTTCAGTCTAAACAAATATGCAGGTTTCAGCCGGAAGTGACGTCACGATGCGTTGAAGGGTGGATCACAGGTTACCGGAAGTTCAAGGTTTATAAGAGTACTTTCTTCTTAGCAGACGTCCGGTGGCTTCGTCGTTTTCAAGAAAAAGTGCGACACTAGACACGTTTAGGTTAGCTCATTAGACCGATTTGAATTGTTCACTTTCGGAAATCAATGTTATAACTGAATTCCATTAAAGGTATAAATAAATCAAGTTAACATTATTGAATTTTTGTATTTATATTGTGATAAAAATAATCGTTTGCCTTGATTTGAAAATAGAAACGTCTGTTTTGTAATTATTTGATGATTACTATATTAAGTACACTCTAGCATTTTCTTCGTATTGTTTAGCTGCTGTATAGACTTCATTTGCTTCTAAATAATTCAATATCCAGATATTAACTAAACATGAAATAGAAACCACATTCCTGAACTTGTTAAGATTTTGGTAAAGAACAAAAAAACGATTATGGTTGTATAATCCATTTTTAATCATCCATCTCTGGCCGATAATTTAAAAGACAAGAAACATGGCTGAAATGAGTTCTGAATGAAAGAGGGCCTTACACTTACATACAACAGACACAAAACAGTTAATTTTGGGGGCGGGACATAACCTCACTATCGGCCATTATAATGTCGTTTTTTTAACAACAGTGTAGCCTGCACATCTAGTGCAAGATTAAATGGAATCAATTTTTTAAATATAGTTTCTAGACACCTTTAGCTTCCACCTAAGTATAAGGAAAAATTGATTTCTATAATTAGAGTTGGTGCACGAATTGTTTTGTTACACGGTACAAAACTAGAAAAAAAATCGTATTTGTACCGTTTGTCAAAGCAATTCGTTCACCAACTGTTATTTCAGCAGATTTTCCCCTATACTTAGGTGGAAGCTAAAGGTGTTAAAAAACTTTGTCCGGAAAACCGATTCTCAAAATATAATTTTGCACTAGATGTGCAGGCTACACTATTGTCAAAAAATGACATATTATAATGACCGATAGTAAGGGTAATTGGTTAGGTCCCGCCAAAAAATCCCTTCATTCAGCCAACTTTCATGGACTTTTAATGTTGGATCCTAGGGTGATTACAATAGCCATAAATATTTCTCGATTTGGTTAGTCGGGAAACACTCCCGTAGGTGTAATTGTTATTATCTACTACAATTCAGTTTTTTTTTTAAATTTACAACAATTCAGAATTTTTTCAGAAAACAATTCAGATTTTTTTTTCTGAATTGTAGTTAATAATAGCCATAAATATGATTCAATTTTGTTATATTAGCATATGTGTGTATGTCAAATAACACGTATTGTTATCCAATGGACACGGTTGTAAGAATTTGGTGTCCGGGTATCTGCAAATACAAATATCAGCCTTCTACGACATATAGAACTGTTTCCTGCATAACAGATTATCCACACGAATAACATAATAGGAATGAACTTTGTAATGGGTGTTCTTCACTGAAAGAATTAAATACGACAATTTGGTTGTTTATAATATAAACTTCACCACTTTCACAATTTTGAAATATTTGTCATTTCAATAAATTTTCTCGTATTAGTTTGTTAACTGACTAATGCGTATTCACGGTAGCTTAGGAAGCAATGAAAATAATTCTAAGCCGTATTACCAAGGCATTACTATCATGAGATAACTATGTGCAAACACAGAATTATTCACAATACATTGATACCGCCAGTTAACTATATGTGCTTGTGCAACATTTAACACTTCACATTATGTGCAATGGTTGGATACCAATTATAGCTTTGAACCAATTTATTAAAGTAGTTGGTAATGGTTGGCAATGTTGGCACTAAATGTTAGTAGTTCCAATATATTACAACACTACGATAGGGTTTTTATCCTCATTTGTTAAAATTTGTATTTCTTAATAGGAAACAAGAGGTAACCTGGTCATGAACGATTATACATGTTAATTTGATGAACTTTAGGAACATTTATCTCGGAAACTACAGGTTCGATTAGTCTGAAACTTTTACATGTTATAGTCTGTGGTCTCTAATTGATAACGTATGCCTCAATGCAATTTATAATATCAATATTTTTTAATGAAGTTTTTTGGGAATTGCTTTTTGCTACATTTTTACCAAAGAAAAATCCAATCAGACAAGTTTTTCATTGCACAATGTTCTCTAAGGCATGTTATGTGGATTATACTACCATCACAGTGGTCAGAAAAATTTCAAGGTGATAACTCTCATAGTTTAAAAGTTGTGTGTTCCTAGCCACATAAAATTACCATTCCCTGGAAATCAACTTTTAAGTTGAAGTAACATACATAGCCCTATATTGCCTTACCTCTATTATTTTCAATGCATTTCTGCTCCATAACTGTAAAATTAAACTTGTAAAAATTATATAATTTATTTCACTTTATTTTATTTTATTAAATTTTATTATTTTAAAATTAAAGGGATAACAACCATGCGCAATGTTGTCTACTGTGTGTGTGAGCCTCAGCCAACAACGTGATTACAGCAAGACAATCACAATGCGACAAATAAAAAGAAAAAAAAATTTCAACCAAAAATAAAATCCTTCTTGACCAGGTTTACCTTAAATAAATAATTAACATGTTCTCAATTGCATTGCATAATTTGTATTTATTTGAATTATTTTGTTGCTGTGCAGTCTCTCCTTAATTTCTGCATTTTTGGTCTTATTCCACTGAATAAAAAGGTGAATATTACACGTTTTATTATTTTTATTTTACATAATATTCCGTTGTTATTTTTTATCAGAACTTTAAAATTCGTTTATTTTTTATCAAAATCAAAATGTAACTTCCCTCTCTGGTTTGATTTTGTAATTTATGCATTGAATCCAATATTACAAAGAAACTTTTTCCCACTACGAATCATGTCATGTGGCAAATTTAAAAAAAGCAAAGTAGACAACGAATATTATTATGTTTTTGTTAAAAAATAAATAAATTATTTATATTATAAATTAAAACATATTGCATTCTGAAATTTTACTTTCAATACCAATCATAATAAAGAGAGATGTTTCAGAAATTATTAATGTTCGCGAAGATATATGAGGGCAGTTTATGAACTTAAAGGGGTAATTATAAGCTAAGAGCAGAAAGGTGTATCACATAAATTAGTCTGAGCGCCACATAAACATGTACATAAACTCGGTTATCGTTTGCGTTTATTTCCCATCGTAAAGCTGCCCTAATGTGCATTATATAATCCTACTTTACATATCTAGGCACTTCGTCAAAACAGATCTTGGAAGCTAACTTGGTAATCTGAGATTGAGTCAGTCATCTGTCACGTAAGGTACAAAGATGTATTCTGGAATTAATTTCTTGTTGGCCCTGTTCAAATACAGATGAGATGTAGCGCAATCTAATCGTATGTTAATTTTATGTCTTTGAATAAAAACCTTGGATTTAATTCAAGTTACAAAACAAAGGTTCAAGGGAACTCGCTGCAATACTGTTTAACCTATTTATTATTAGGAAGCAAAGTATCCCAATGAGCATTACTTTCCCGTCCGCCCGTCTGCGCGTGCGTGCGTGCGTGCGTGCGTGCGTGCGTGCGTGCGTGCGTGCTTCACTTCTCACGACAAAAACCGAACATGACCTCCGATTGCCATTCGGTTTTTTGAACAACATTACATAAATAATAAATAAAACCGTATTTATAGAGTCTTTCCACTCAGTCACATAACTGATTTTCATTGCCTTTCAACATTATGGTACGGAATTTGTTTGTGGAGAAGGGTAGTGCCCCCCGAGTCCGACCCCCCGAAAGTTCGATAAGTTTGATAGTTGGTAGTTGAGTTTGATATCATGAACAATACGCAGAAGCAATAACGATGAGCTTTGAACCCTGTCAATGGATATTCTCGTGACCATACTTGTTTAAATTAAGTATTTAGTTCTCGTAAATCCATTATGGAACAAGTGCTGTACATAAGTCGGTTAACAGGATTCAAATCACCAACCAGCATGAAAGTGATATTCACGTTTAGACGTTTAAGCCTTTTAGAGAGATTTATATTCTTGGTTTCAGCCTAGCTAATCTACATCACGATCAGCAATAGTATGGTAACATTTTCGTAAAAGTTTTTCCAAAATGATTCTAGGTTATACACAACAATGTCTAGTAAATCCGCTTTATCAAAATCGTCATCAACTGGTTTGAATGAAAGCGTTTACCTCAAATTGAACATAATGAGTCTGTTATAATGTATTTATGGGCTTGCATGTTCGAAAGCGCGGACGTCAGCTGCGTCTACCCCTGCCAGTAACGCGATTGTGTTTGTAATATCTGCTAATGCTCTGCGGCAGACTACTCCCCGAACCTACCAAATCTAATTTCCTTCACGGATTGTGAGCTGCGTCGCTTCAGGACAATTTACTTTAGATTGCAGACGAGATTCGAGGCGTCTTTTATGTCTTATCCACAGATTCATCTTTCAGAATAATCTTCAGTACGTTAAACTAATATTGTGTATAATATGTTGAATAATTGAATTTTTAATTAAACAATAATATTTTCTATTATTACTTTATGGAGTGGTATTTTTTAAACTTTTGAGATGGGTTTGAAAAAGTTTTTACTAGTTTACCAGACCGACTTGATTAAAAATCTATTTTTATTGCGAATATTTCAGCGTCTGCGAAAGGTAAACTGCGGTTCATTTGCATTTTTCCAGCGCCATTATTGTGACTAAAAATACTAAAAAAAATCTTAACCTAATAATATTCATTAAATGAAAATATCAATTCATACAATAATAAACAAGTGTGTGAGGAACACAAAAAAAACACACTTGATCTGGGTATTCATGTAAACTGTAAAGTATGTTAGTTCAAAATTGGCTTGGTTGGCTAAATTACTTAACATGCATATTATTATAGAGTTTGCTCCGTACTTAACTTGGAGAACTTTAACGAATTTATGTTTTACATATTTCTCCTCTATTTTTTTTACATCAAAGTGTGTTGAATCTGAGCCACGTGCGCAGCACACGATCAAAGACTAAAAACAAAATGAGTCCCCACACTTTATTATTAAATCCTGTTCATCTCTTTCATGTCTACCAACTTGACGAATTAAATTCCAGCGAAGACACGCGACGTGATAGAGTTTGAAAGCTTAACTTAGAAAGCTTTTAAAAATAAATTGGCGTTGTTCTAAAATTTAAAAGAGGTGCTACACAAAATTCAAACTACACCGTACACCCTAAAGAATATTGAATTTATGTTTCACCAAAAAAATATGCAGCGAAATCAGCCATGAATTTAATTCTGCCAGAATATTCATGTTTATGCAAGAATAACGTTATTCTCATGAATACAACATACATGTGTAGACAAAGCAAACACGAATCGCATGTCCGGACAGTCATAAGAAATCAAAACATACGTCTATAAAAACACTTTAATTATTTTACATCTCCTATTCATATTAATTTTCTAAAACTATCATACACATATTTTGTGAATACATTTTGTATGTATACAATTGAAATCTATAATATAGTTTTTTCTAGTGTGAAAAATGCCTATCAACTAGTTAGATCGGAGAAGGGTTGACAGGTTTGCTTTCCCAACCTGTCAACCCTTCTCCGATCTAATATAGTTTTTATGTGTTTTTGGGCTTCGATCGATTTCAAAAAATTTATTGGTTGATAAATAGCCTTGTTATAATCTATATCGCAAGGCAGTCTATTAATTTTTCTTCCACGCAACCTTTAAATAATGTAATACGTTTCAATTATAATTATGTGAGTGGTAAAATAATATCAACATGTAGTACAATTGTAAAATAAAAGTTATGAATATATAAGTAGAATGTGACAAAAACATGTACTGACTACATTTAGCATTGTATATAACTTGAATACAGAAAGATTGGACATAATGATTTTTTTTTCCTAAAAACGTTAGATTCATCGCGCACATTTTTTCTCTGATAATTACGTGATTCAAAATATATAATAATATACATATTCACTTTTGAAAGCAAGTAATGAAAAATGTCGGGTCTTTATTTTTAAACACATTGTTTAATAGTGGTATATTTATCCCTGATCTCGGCAGGTATATAGGCCCTACATATTTCCAACGCATTTAGCATAATATTGTTACGTAATGTCTTGTTTCTTGTTGCAGAGAGAGAGAGAGAGAGAGAGGCGCTCATTAGCTGATGCACCACCGATACAACTGAAACTTAGTTGTTCGAGGTTTCTAATACCTTGATTTAATTTACCAGAGTTTAAGTTTCGCGTTTATCCTGAACAATTAAACTATTTTGCTGGTGTTTACTACATAACTCGAGCTCAAATGAAACACAGATTTACTGTGTGCTTCATCTTTAAGACGTACTTTGAGCTGCTTTGAGTATTGATGTTCTATACATACTATGGTGATGATACCCCATCTTCGACGAGCCATATTCATGAGCTTTGTTGAACTCGTGAACTCGTTTTGTTGACGTTGTTATAGTTTGTAATTACTCTCTTCAACTTTTGAGGCCTGTTAGAAGTTTAAAAAAAGCTTTTTGTGAATGATGATTTAACGTTTTAATTTCGAATGAAGTTTTATTCATTTATTTTAATTATTTATTTAACGTCTATTATATTCAGTTAAAATTGATTTACAAAGGAGAACAAATAAATAAATCTAATTACATAGATGCAGACACAACAATCGTTGAAAACTAATTAACAACACGATTCAATCAAGAGTGATTGAATGATTGGACAGAACTAATATTTCGGTGCTTAAACGCGCAGGCAGTGCCTCCTGGTTATGGTTTCTTGCCAGAAAATCCAGATTTTCCACGCGCTCTTCAAAAATATTATATATAGATTAGAGATAGATTACATTGGTCCAAATCAAATAACCCTTTAGGGATTAATAGAGACCTAGACAGAAATCCCTTCTTTCATATAATTTCATAAAAATACTGTATCTTGACACAAGAACTTGTTTTCTTTTCGTTATCCACAATGCTTACTTGCAAGCAAGGTCGCTGGATCCCAGTGTCATGCAAGCACTGGGATGACAGCTGGAGATGTGCTACTAGGATGACGAAAGTGGCGCTGTGATGATGAGTATTTACGTTATCCTTATACTATCCTTCAAACTCGGTTCAATATCGTTGAGTTTAATTATTACAAAAGTTCAAGATATCGATTTATCATAACATATAATCATCATCATATAATTAATATCATAATTTATTTACCCCTCTTCAAAAACAATATAGTGGTGGTTTTTTGGACTTCAAACGAAACATTTTTTTCCCGTGACTGCATCGTTGCAAAGCTTGACAAAATAAATTTGCAGTAGCATTTGTATTTAAAAAAATAGCAAATAAAATGTTGCCAAACTCTGCAACGATGCAGTCACGGATCAAAGTGATGGATTAGTTTCATAAGCTTGGCCCTTCTTTGCGATCTCAATGCCTTGAGTGTGAAAGAGTTGGGTGTATTTTTGCAAGTTTTTGTATGCGTGGTTCAATTCTACGTTCAGAACAGCTAATACTTCACCGAAACTTCACGCGAGGCGGTCATTCATTTACTCGTCGGCAAGGGCTTTGGATTCCAGCTCGTATCAGATTTAGTCTGGTTGTGTTTGATCTGAACTCCGCGGTTTCAGAGGCGAGTGAGTGAGTTCTTTGCATTTCGTAGTGATTAAGATGAGTGCTCCTTGATTTGCACGTTGAATGCAGGTATGATATTCACAGGTATTCCTTGGAAACGGAACCTCGCGCGGCTCCACACAATTACTGCGTGGACATGCCTACCCAGTAGGGATATGTCCATTAGTAAAATCCTGCTTTATTGTTTTATTATATCCCCCCGGGATGAAAAACACCCCACCATTACAGATTATACTAATGCGTTTACGGCTTTTTATGGGGTCTTGTTTATTATGGCGTGTTTACTTCCCGTTATTGTCCGAAACAAAAATGTACTTTTGCTAGTCCACTAATTTTAGAATCAGTTTTCCAGTTCCTTGATTATATTTTGTGTTATTGCTCTATAGGCCTATTGGTCAGGAATAGTAGTGTGGTTGTTTTGACTTCTTTTTACCAGTATATAACAAAAATGACTTAACTGCACATTTCGGAAGAAGGGCGAGCTGTATTAACCCATCGTTATAGCTCAGTAAAAATGTTAAAATCAAGCAAAAATAATATGTTTTAACTGCTATTAATTATCTCTTCATTAATAATTGGCAAATCGTAAGGGCTGTTTAAAATATTGATTCATACAATTAAAATGTAAGAAGCTTTCTGATGAATTAGATGACAACTGGATGTAGAAAGAGTTACCAAAAAGTGTCAAATAGCTCTTAAACGATATTGAGAACATGTTCTAACTACCCCACAGGATAATAATATGGATATAGAGCTTGAAAGAGATCCATATTTAAACCGTGCATTCCGCATGAAGACCAGATCGTCCAAGGTTATCAAACAAACACTCGTTTTGTGCATTATTTAAGTTAAAATAATTATAACGAGTGCTAAGAGCATTTATTTAACTAGTTTGAAGCTACTTGTCTCATTGTGGTCGATTAGTTGTGTTTACTACTTGCTGAAACGGTAGTAAATGTTGAAATCACTCTGTTTGACATGCAATTAACATTAGTTTATTAACGACAAATATTTAAGTAACGCATCATGATGGGAATATAATCTCTATGTAACAGCATTATAATGATAAAACATACTCTTTACCAGGAGAAATATATTAATTAAATAAAACATCACTCGAAAAAAATAACCAATGTCATAAAATAATACTCTTACAAAAAGTGCGTACATTTTCTCTTCCTCTGACGTGATAGAACTACACAACAACTCATTAACCCTGAAACGTATATTATAAAACCACTCAACAAATTTTAACCTGGGGTACTTACTTTTATTGACGATGCTTGAGGAAGCAGACGGAGTCTCCGAAATATCGCGAATAAAAGTAAGTAACCCAGGTTATAGTTCAGTTGAGTGGGTTTATAACATTGTATTGGTTAACTGGTGATCCCGGTTTGTACAGTCCTGCTTCAAATGCAGAACTTCTAGGAATGAAACTATGGTGTGTGCCTTAATTTCGTTTTGCCTAAGAGGAGTTGCTGAGGCTGGCGCGGAGACAAGAGTTAAGGCGCTCATTTTTTTTTGTAAACGGTTTAAAACCCCGCAATCAAATTTCACACGAACGTTAATAAAGAATACATCTATGATATACAGTACGCGTACTCCTAAATTAATTTATTGTTTTTTTATTACAAAATTAGTGAAATCACCGAGATTTACTCCATTTTGGTCAATTTCAGGAATTTATTCCTCCAAGTGTACAGATGTTTTTATGCAAATTTGCAAACTGGATATCAACGTAAGCGTTGCTCAATATGTCTGAATATACGTCATCAATATGAACGCGTACGATAATTTGATGAAACGTAAGGTATGCAGTTTGATGGGAATTTCATGAATTGAAATCCATGTTTTAGATTTCCCATTTTTCCCGTTTTCTACTTATGTCTCGCAATGGATCTCTACGGCTTTTTTTCAACCAAGTGCTGATATCAATATAAAAGTACTTAAACATTTCAAGCAACATTTTTTTATGATATTACCAACCGTTCTGCAGGAATCATCAACACCTGAGTGCGCGCATTTGAAGTGGGCCACGCTCAGCGCACTTCAATCTATCTACTCAAGCTTTCGTAACGCGTGACTTGAATCGAAGAGAGGCATGAATGTTTACAATAATTTTACATACCCTGTACTCTGCTGGATATGGAAAACGGTGACGTAAAAACCTGTCTAGCGAATAACCTCATTGGTCTACGCAGCAAACGCTCTTCTGTAACTGTACCTTATAAGAGGGAAATAGGTCACAATCATATTGACAGCAGCCTGTGAACAAATAGTAATTCGTTCGGCCAGAACGCACCAAACGTACATGAAACAGCTTTATGTTGTCAAGAAGAAATACGTGGATAGCTTTATACTAAGTATTTTATTAATATTTTGTGTTGATCAAAAATTAAATCTCGGAAATTGTAAATTTTCGTCTTTTTAAGAAAACTCAAAATCGTTTGAAAATTATTTTAGAATAATTTTTTTGAAAAGTGTGACTAAGAAGGTATTTATTTATACTTCGGTGACTAGTGCAAAGTCTCAAGCAGCTGTGGTGTCAAGTCAGTGGAGCGAACAGTACTACCCTCAACCATAAGGAAATCAAGGGTCGATCTATAGTTGTATTTACTATACCCAAACCTTGATTTTCTTCTGGTCGGGGGTGTACGTACGATTACGACTGGAGAACAATACAAGTACTTTAATATGTTTGGCATTGAAATTGTTATACATTAATAGTTGATTATATTTATTATTCACTGTCATTTAAAACATTGTTGCTTTATTTCCATCTCAAATACATCTAACGATTAAATAATTTTGCATAAATAGCATATAATTTCATTCAAGCGATTAATAACTGACTTTTGGGCACTTGGGAAATCGGGACTTGAGATTCGGCAAATGTGATTCTAGATCAATATTTAATTAATGGAAACGGAATCATACCAATTGTTGTCGGCTTATTTCCAAACACTAAGAAATTGTTGCACATTTAACTGATTAAAATTATGTATGAATGATGTGAGAGGTAATGTATTTCGTAATGTTATTAAAATAGATAAAACAAATAAATAATTACATTGTTTTAAGAGTCTACTCACTCAGTTATATAAGTGATTTTCAGTGGGAGACAGTTTTTTTGCAGTAAGAAGATCTACGAATGACGAGTGATGAATGATGAATGATCGAAATGATTGTAATCAGTGGAGAGAATATAATCACCCACGGTAGTTCATAAGGTTCGAAGCGCGTGTATACAAGGGACTTCGCTCAATCACGGATGTTAGAAACCTATCAGGGACAACACGCGTTATTTGGTGACCATGACACAACATAATACAGGATTGAACAGTGAACACTGCTCGGTTTATTTCTCAGTTTAAATAATCGGGGAACACTCCCGTAGGGCAATTGATTTTGTAGAAATCAATTCTGAAATTAAAAAATCCATCTCAGAAGGGGTTTTAATTTTGTAGTTTCTGTATTAATTTCCATATAACTGCTTGGTTTGGCTTACTGACTGCATTACACTGACATTAAATCCCCTGCATGCTGAAGCATCTCCACATCCCTAGGTGTTCACATTGGGTTCAACCATTGAGTATATAATGCAGGTAGAGACCCCGTCGCGGCGGAACCAGCCTATCTACTGGCGAAAATTCTCCAGTCCGCTAGTACATTCATTGAACTCGCGGAGCTTTGATTAAACTGCGCTTATCTACTTGAATATGATTTACTGTTTTTATTTTATTTTTAATTATTATATCATATTTTGTGTATCTATCTTAGTTAATAATTTTAGTATTCTGTGTATGCTTATACTACCGGCAAATATTATGTAAAATTACGTAGAATTAAAAATAATAATATGTTATCAATTTGTTTTTAATCAAATAATAATTAAACATACTAACCTAGTAGAGTATTTTCGGCTGTAGTTAAACGGACTGTGGGGTTGGGTTTCTAACTAAACACTGAAGACTCAAAACCAGTGGCGGCTCGTGGACATTAGAACACGTGGGGCTAATATACAGCAAAAAGTAAATCATGCATAGGGGCCCATGGGTTATGTGTGACAGGAAGGAGGGGGTTTGTGAGGTTGTCACAATACCACCTCCGCCACACAAATAAAAATAATTGAATAACAATTAAACTGCAATCAATTTAAATTAAAACAACAATTTACCTACAGCGACTGCTGTAGGGTTGAAGACTGACGACTGACGAGTGAAGTGATTGCAAGGGTGCGAGGCTAGCGGGCGAACCTATACAGAGCCCGAGTGCGCGAGTCCCGATAGCACCAGAAGACCGGTTTGCTTTTTGTTTTAAACCCCTGTTATTCCCTGTCGTTGCGTGCTAAAAGGGCTTAAAAGTCGTCGAATTCGGTGCGGGCACAATCGCGGTTTCTACATATGCTTGGTTCAAAAAAATCACCACCATGTAATACGCGGTATGAAAAAGTTGACAATCCGCACGGCCGCGGGTTTCTTTTGAATACTTAATTTTACAATTACCTACACATTGAACTTATCAAAAATCAGTTTAATGGAGATGGATGATTTACCAGCGCACAATAGCACGAGTCGCCACTGCTCAATGCACTAACCAAGTAGAGTATTTTCGGCTGTAGTCAAACGGACTGTGGGGTTGGGTTTCTAACTAAACACTGAAGACTCAATGCACTAACCATATAACGAGATTAATCCCATTTCAAACCACATCATGTTCGTGCATTGTACCAACCAATAAATAAGCACAACAGTAAAATTGTTTAATTTGCCGCTAGTTTAATATGCCGTGGACAACAATAAACTATAGCTTGTTCTAGTTTACGATTATTAACCGAATAGTGAGGATACACAAACCTTCGTGAATCTAGTCTCTTATGCGAGAGCACATGCGGATAAAAGTTATGCTGTGTACGAGTGGAATTAAATTAATGAACAAGGGGGTGAGTTTAACGTGATCCTTTCCACTCGATTACTCTCTCTCTCTCTCTCTCTCTCTCTCTCTCTCTCTCTCTCTCTCTCTCCTCCACCCCCTCCCCTCCCACTCTCGGTCTCACACACATCCATTTCAATTTAAAAAGTGTTTTACTGGTACAAATGTGAAAATTGCATACTCTGATTGTTAACCATGAAATCAAATTGGATTTGTAAAAAACGAGGACAAACTACTAAAGCATAATATCATAAACTGTGTTTATCAACAAAATTTAAAATTTAAATTTAAAACCAAATAACAAGCGTTTCCGGAAAATCGCTTTTGTCTAAAAAGGTTGAAATCAGATACTTATAAATACATTTAATTGACAGGTTTTATCGTGGCTATTGGTTTATGGTAGATAGCATACAGTCCTTTTGTGCAACCAATTAGGATACTCGTACCCAGGAGGGCAAATAAATCCTATCCATCTGTCAGTTCGTTTTGTATCGGGTAAAGTCGGGTACGTTCGTAATGTATAAGGACTTGTTTCATTTTTCAATCGCGGCTTGAGGAGAGTTTCGAAAAAACTTATTCAACTAATTCAAGTCAACAACCACTTGTAGGCCTTCTTACTTACGCGATTTCACAGAATAAGTTTTAGGGGAATTTGAACGGGAATTTGAATACGTAAATTATACAATTTTAGGACAACTTGTACTTTAGAACAAAATTATTTATTAATGGAATACTTCGGGTACTTTCAGCACCCTTCCAATGGCAACAAACAAAACAAATCTTCGTAGTTTATTAATTTTGTACTAAATAACATGATAAGTCATGTATTTACTTATATATCCCATCTGTTCTTACAATCTCAGTATATTTAAATTATGAATTTATATGTTTTTATGACCCGAGCTTACACTGTGTTTTTCGTGACCATATAATGTATGATAGAAAATGCAACTTTTTTAAATATTGCTTTAAAGATAGTACTTCTTGAATTGTGGGAATATTTTGTAAACATGTTGAATTGAAATTGAAGATAGTAAGCTGAATGATGAGCTTACATTTAAGATTCAAATATTTGTTAAGGTTTGTATATTTTATTGCAGAAACCGTTTTAGAAAGTTATTAGTGGAATCATACTCAAAACTTTATATTGAAATAAAAGCTACAGATATTACCTTGACATTTTGTACAATTTCGTCGCCGTGGTTCTTTTTATGTTTCTACGTTTCAAACATCGTAGTATTCGTCGTCAGGACTTAAGCGATGGTTTTAACGATTCCCCCTCTTGGGTTATACAAAGATATAAACGAGGAAACATTCTTTCTCGTCGTCACAGCCCTAAATAAAATGACAATACCATCTCTGATACGCACCGTAGACATAACAAGAACCATTGTTACTAAAATGTCATCAGCGCGTAGCGAGACACTTCAAGTTGTATTTTATTTTAACATCCGATTCCATGCAAACCGCATCCAAACAATTATTTTTTTGATATATATTAACAACAAGGGTCCCGCCGCGTTGATAAATGAGCTTTTTTGTAAGTTTTTAGTTTGCGTAGGACCACTTTTCCTTTGCAAGTGCGTTTTGAATGCATTGTAGGTGATTGTTGTCAAGTTTCTGTTGTTACTTGTTAAATTGTTATTATAAACCGAAAAAAATCATATTAAAGCCTTTATTCTATGGATTCGGGGGAACTTTTCAACTTTTTCTTACAGAAAGCAATGAATCACCATTACCTTAATGTCCATGTAAAATATTAACGTTGTAGCCCCACCCGTTTGGTCAGAATCGGCCCAAATGTCACGAAAATATCGCACTAAAAATCGAAAAAAATCGTAAAAGTACGATATTATTGAAAAATATTTCTTCGATTGTACCCAAAAACAAT
The DNA here is from genome assembly GCA_024449915.1 of Sweltsa coloradensis. Lineage (NCBI taxonomy): Eukaryota > Metazoa > Arthropoda > Insecta > Plecoptera > Chloroperlidae > Sweltsa > Sweltsa coloradensis. Next base: position 128,749 of record JAMZAV010001113.1, read on the forward strand.
ACACCTCTAAGTTCAGAGATTTCGAAGGTCCTTTCTAATTTTCATCAAGATCGGATATGCCGTTTGCCTGGTAGAAAGTTAACAAACAGACAGAAAAAAAAACACTCGAGCTTAATTTTTTGGGGGTCAGTGAAATTGAAGTCTTCGCTTCGCTCATCCAACTATTAGTTAATTAATGATTCAGAGTTGACCTGTCACTTCAATACAAACAGTGTTGGCTAAGATACCTTTTAAAAGTAACTAGGTAGAAATACAGATGCTCTCGTTCAAATTATATCCATTATACAAGATCGTTTTTTAAAGGTTCATAGGTAAAAAATATGGTACTGTAGGAAGTACCTGTCAGATACAAAGATTCAGATATTTTGATAGTTTAATATACTAGGAAAATGCTAAAGTCCCGCCCCGTTGATGGATGAGCGTTTTTTTTGTAAGTTTTTTTTTGCGTTTTGTGAGTTTGTTTGCACTTTTCCTTTGCAAGTGCTTTTTGAATGCATTGTGGAGGTGATTGTTGTCAAGTTTCTATTGTTATTTGTTAATTGGTATTATAAACTTCAAAAAACTCATATTAAAACCTTTATTTCTGTAGATTCTGACTAATTTTTTCAACTTTTTCTTTCAAAAGGTACTACAAACACCATAACCTTAATGTCCATGTGAAATCTGAACGTTGTAGCTCTACCCGTTTGGTCAGAATCGGCCCAAATGTGACGAAAATATCGCACTAAAAAATGAAAAACTAATATTAAAACCTTTATTTCTATGGATTCTAGCTAACTTTTTCAACTTTTACTGTCAAAAGGTACTACATCACCATAATCTTAATGTCCATGTGAAAAATGAACGTTCTAAACCCCACCCGTTTGGTCAGAATCGGCCCAAATGTCACGAAAATATCGCACTAAAAATCGAAAAAAATCGTAAAAGTACGATATTTATGAGAAATATTTCTTTGATTGTACCAAAAACAATACACCTCTAAGTTCAGAAAAAACGAAGGTCCGGTCAAATTTTCATCAAGATCGCGTATGCCGTTTGCCCGGAATCGAGCGAACAACAGACGGAAAACAAAAAAAAAAAAAAAAAAAAAAAAAAAAAAAAAAAAAAAACACCCGAGCTAAATTTTTTGGGGGGTCAGTGAAATTGAAGTCTTCGCTTCCGCTCGCTACGCTCGCTCGCTCATCAACAAAAGAATTACTGCTCAAGTATGAGAATTCTAGTATTATTAAAACCTTAAGAATGAAAAGATAAATTTCGGGAAAATAAGCCCTAAAACTACTTTTGCACATGGCGGGCCTGTCTTGGAAAAACGTTTCTTGATCGTAGATAATTATTAATAAAATACCAAGATTAGATACAGGTAAAGAATTTTTTTTTTAATCTAGGTATAGGTAATAGCTACAAATACCTAGATATAAGCAAACAATGCTTACAAATATGACAAAACGAACCGCTTGTGTAGTGAAAGCCTGTCTGTCTTTCTTGTTTTGCACTTGAATAAATAAAGAAACTGGCTTGGTTAAATTTAGACGACGAATTGAGCGAGGCCGTGTTCTTGTTTATAATGCTTCGTATGCAGACGGAATTATCTAGGATTAGCGGATTAGAGTTCTATTAACTTTACAACATGTAAGAAGGCTCAACGTTTTTGGCTTGGAATTATTACTTAGCTTACTGTTGAAGCACGGTAGCTGTAAGTACCTACTGTGTCTGACTATCGTCTACTGCAAAGTATTTAAATCTTCCTTATTAACTTGATCACAATCAATGTAAAGGAATCAAATAACTAGGAAAACGCTAAAGTCCCGCCGCGTTGATGGATGAGCTTTTTAAAGTATTTAGTTTGCGTGGGATATCTTTACTTTTGCAAGTGCTTTGTTTTGCTGCCTACGCATTGTAGGTGAATGTTGTCAAGTTTCTTCTGTTTCTTGTCAATTGGTATTATTTACCGTAAAAAACGTTATATTCAAAGCTTTATTTTTATGGATTCTAGCTAACTTTGTCAACTTTTTCTTTCAAAAGGTACTACATCACCATAACCTTAATGTCCATGTATAATATGAACATTGTAGAACCACCCGTTTGGTCATAATTGGCCCAAATGGCACGAAAATGTACAAAAAAAACACAAATCTTATATTAAAAGCTTTATTTCTATAGATTCTGGCTAACTTTTTCAACTTTTTTCTTTCAAAATGTACTACATCACCATAACCTTAATGTCCATGTATAATATGAACGTTGTAGCCCCACCCGTTTGGTCAGAATTGGCCCAAATGGCACGAAAATATCGCACAAAAAATCGAAAAAAATCGTTAAAGTACGATATTCATGAGAAATATTTCTTCGATTGTACCCAAAAGCGTGGCAAGTCTAAGTTCAGAGATTTCGAAGGTCCTGTCAAATTTTCATCCAGATCGCATATGCCGTTTGCCCGGTAGAGAGCGAACAAACAGACAGAAAAACAAACAAAAAAACAAACAAAAAAACAAACAAAAAAACAAAAACAAAAAAACACCCGAGCTAAATTTTTTGGGGGGTCGGTGAAATTGAAGTCCTCGCTTCGCTCATCCAACTACTAAAATTTAATAAAGAAATAAATTCGTATTCATAGAACCTACCCACTCAGTATGACTGATTTTAAGTAAGGAACATAAGTTTAAAGTCAACAAGCCAACCCGCGCTCACACCATCGACGAGCGAAAATTGACCAACAAGTGACGGGCACATTAAAAAATGAACTTACTTTGTTTTAGAAATAAACATTTTTTTGTATAGTTGCGAAAAATAAGTATGATACAGTTATATTTTACTAAACTATTCCATCGGTTTAGCCATACCAAAATGCTAGGTAATATTACAATGGTGAAATTATTGGTTTGCTATTTGGATGAGCGTAGCGAGCGTAGCGAGCGAAGCGAAGACTTCAATTTCACTGACCCCAAAAAATTTAGCTTCAATGTTTTTTTTGTTTGTTTTTTTTTTTTGTTTTTTCTGTCTGTTTGTTCGCTCTCTACCGGGCAAACGGCATTTTATGCGACCCGGATGAAAATTATTGGGGACCTTCGTTTTCTCTGAACTTAGACTTGCTACATTTTTTGGGTACAATCGAAGAAATATTTCTCATGAATATCGTACTTTTACGATTTTTTTCGATTTTTAGTGCGATATTTTCGTCACATTTGGGTCGATTCTGACCAAACGGGTGGGGCTACAACGTTCATATTTCACATGAACTTTAGGATTATGGTGATGTAGTACCTTTTGAAACAAAAAGCTGAAAAGTTAGCTAGAACCCATATAAATAATGGTTTTAATATGAGTTTTTCGATTTTTAGTTCGATATTTTCGTCACATTTGGGCCGATTCTGACCAAACGGGTGGGGCTACAACGTACATATTTCACATGGACATTGAGGTTATGGTGATGAAGTACCTTTTAAAATAAAAAGCTGAGAAAGTTATCTAGAATCCATAGAAATAAAGGTTTTAATATGAGTTTTTCGATTTTTAGTGCGATATTTTCGTCGCATTTGGACCGATTGTGACCAAACGGGTGGGGCTACAACGTTCATATTTCACATGGACATTAAGGTTATGGTGATGTAGTACCTTTTGAAAGAAAAAGATGAAAAAGTTAGATAGAATCTACAGAAATAAAGGTTTTAGTATGAGTTTTTTTACTTTAAGTGCGATATTTTCGTCACATTTAGGCCGATTTTGACCAAAACGGGTGGGGCAACAACGTTCATATTTAAACATGGATATTACGGTTATGGTGATGTAGTACCTTTTGTAAGAAAAAGTTGCAAAAGTTGACAAAGTTAGCCAGAATGCATAGAAATAAAGGTTTTAAAATGTGTTTTTTTGAGGTTTATAATAACAACTAACAAGAAACAATTGAAACTTGACAACAGTCACCTACAATGCATTCACAAAGCACTTGCAAAGGAAAAGTGGTCCCACGCAAACTAAAAACTTACAAAAACGCTCATCCATCAACGCGGCGGGACTTTAGCGTTTTCCTAGTTAAATTTTAATATCCCATCGAACACGCAGTATAACAAACACACACCAACAAACAATAACTTTACTACACATTATACTAGACACTTTGTATCCATTATAATGTTGTGAAATATATACATTCTATAAAGAATCTACTACCCCTACAAAATTTAATAACAGAACACACTTAGTTTTAATATCAAATGTCAGAAAGAAGAAATAGCAGCAGAACGCCCATGGGTGGACAGAAGGAAAATGGCGTGAGCTGGTAGTAAAACTCAAGAATGAGGAGGACGGTATTGAAGGAGAAGAAGAAATTGAAGGAGAAGTGGATATGACTGTGTGCCCTAGAAAATCTGGTAGTTAGCCACCATGTGACCCGACTTAAGTTTGGACGCAGGTGTGTAAGAAATGTATCAAATGGCATATTGGGGTATATCTGCCCCTATAAATTTGTAATTTTTTCGTCCTTATGCATTACCGTTGGAATTTATTGGTGTCTAACTTTTTCTTTAAATGCAGTGAAGTTCAAGATGGAAGTTTACAGATGGTACATAATGCTTATTTTTTTTAACTTTTACAGGTTAATCTTATTCGTAAAATTGTACCTTGTAACTTAATTAAAACTCCAAGGCCCAACCCTCTGCTTATAACACGTGGCGTACCTGAGGGGGTGGGGTTTGGTATCCGTATCGGGTATCTGTTAGGATTCCACGTAGAGTCGGGTCGCCGTATCCGCGAAGTGTGCTATCAACCGTGAAGCCTTCTCTTCTTGGCTTTCTGCGCTGGACGGGTTGGAACGGCCAGCATCTTGAGATTGCTTACATTGTTGCTGCCGTCGTATTATAGCTTGTTGCATTCTTATTCTGCAGCGATGCATGGGGAATCAATTGCCCTCGACTAACTTGTTGCTCGTTTTACTCGTCTTCTATATCCACTTCAAAACTTTACCACAATGTGTGCTTTTCAACATTTAAAGCCGAGTATACCATCCGAATGTAATGATATTTTTCACAGAACCTTAATTTAATGAATTAATATATTCGTGTGAAATTTGAGCAAAATCAAAAAAATCATTTCTCATAATAATCGCAATTTTACGATTTGTTTTCAATTTTTAACATTTCTTCGACATATAACACCTCCATGCTTTATCCGATTGTAATGATTTTTTCACAGAACTTTAATTTGACGAATTAATATATTCGTGTGAAATTTGAGCGTATCGAAAAATTATTTGTTAAAAAATCCAATTTTACGCTTTTTTGTTTAAAAAATTACGCTCATCCAGAGAATAAGGACCCCATTTTGTAAAAAACGTCTTTCTCCTGGTCCGATTTTTGCCGACTTTGGCTAAGTCATTTGTGATTTTAACAATGCACAATGCAATTTGTTTCACTTTGTACTATTTTTTACTCGGTTTGTACATTTTTCACTGTATATAAATGTGCCTATGATTCTTACGTCAATATCTACAACTACTTCCGGTCGTCACTTCCGGCTGTATTTTTGTCTTATTTCAAAGGAAATTTTATCACGAATAATAATGGAAAGTAACACAATTTTTGTATGAACTAAGGGTCAAGGGATAGTCAATATTTCAAGACTTAGCCGTAAAAGTGTTGGATTTTTACAAAATGGCGTCTTTGACTTAGTTTTTTGTGACTTATTTCTTTACACTATGCAGTTTATTTCATCTTTGTACTATTTTTTCCCCCGGTTTGTGCATTTTTCACCGTATATAAATGCGTTTCCAAGCAAAGATAGATGGCAGCACTAAAATGCAACATGTCGGACCGATCGGTGATAGAGGCGAGCTGCTTACGGCGGGCGCTGTATATTCAGTTTGGCTTCAACTTGATTATTGTTACATTTCTGATCATTTTCGAAAACATTGTTGATTATGTCATATTGTCAGCGTATTTTATTAGTAAAATTCGTAAGTTTTGGGGATCGGCTTTATTAAAAACGGGAATTTAATGCCATTTTAAATTACAACAAATATTGAGTTATTTGATGAAATTAGCTCGAAAAAAAACAAACCACACTGTTAAAACTATTAATCACAGAAACAAGTGTATCAAATAACGTTGAATGATGAAAATCGATAATATTTTGCCAAGAAAATGTTGCCCAATAATAATAATTTCAATAATTTACTTGATTACCAAAAATCAAAAGAGCTTCTAGCAAATAGCCCTACACTTCTTTTGCACTTTTTCTACTTCGTTTTACAATGTGAACGCAATCGGAGTAGGCCTATATATATTTATCTACTATACACTTGGGACTATCGTTTTTTTATATACATTTTACTAAAATTAGGCCTATTGAATAGCTGATGGCCTATTTTTATTATTGTTTTGTATGTCAATAATGGCATGACGCGTCATTCTGCAGACAGCTTTAAAATCTTGTAGGTCATATCATTATTCTTATTCAATAATAATATAAATCGTATTATCATGATATTATGTAGACCTAGTATTATGTAATAAATGATCATGACTGTAAACGGTATATTTAGGCCTACATTAATTATATAAGGTTCAAAAGGAGTTTAGACTTGTGCATAAGCCCAAATACAATTAATATTATTTTTGTTATTGTTTTGTTATTAATATTATTATTGTTATTATGACTTTTTTATATAATTAAATTATCATAATAAAACTTACGGAGTATATTTCAATTAAAAGTGTTATAAGCTATACTGTGCGTGTGTTTACTATGAGTTGTGAACATTCTTGACGGTTTGAATTTGATTTAGTATTTATCGTACTCTGTTAGCCTATATTTGGTATAGGTATATATACCAATGATTTATTATATTATAATTAGAGAATTGTTATATGGATACAAATGCTATCCTCGGTGTCTCATGGGTGCATGGGGCGCAGGTCCGAATATAGTGATATTATTCTGGTTGACATGGTCTCGAATCCCGCATATTGGAGAGCGATTTTATCATTTTGGTGCACCCCAATGCTTTTGATAATCTTCAATTAACAGCATTTTGGGAGAGCAACGACAATGTACCTGTGATTGTACATATTTATATAAGTGACAAACACGGAATGACATGTGTGCTTCAGATAAGCACATAGCGCGCTCCTCCGCCTATCACTGACCGCACAGTTGCATTTTCGCCACCAGGTAGCAACCCCTTTGCTTGGAAACGCGGATAGGACAGTCTGGCTCAGGATCGAGTGCCATAAATAGCGGGCGAGGCAACTAAATCAACAGATTGTCAAAGAAGAACACAATCCAAATTGTTTAATATGTTTACTCTCTTGTGAGAAAGCTCAGTCAAGCCCCGTTGACCCAAGGTTCATTATCCTTGTTGAGGGTCAATGAAAACAAATAAAACACATGCTAATTGGAGGTCATGTTCGGTTTTTATCGCGAGATGTAACACGACCAGATGACGGATATACGGTCAGACAGACAGTTATGCATACACGGATACTTCGCCCTCTAAAACCAGAAACATATCATCACTTACCGTGCGTTTCTTGTGGAAGAAGTTCATGAATTTTATCGTATGGAGTAAGATACTGTAAAAATGTTTAATTCATGAACGAAGTGTAATAAAACAAGACTATAAAGCGTCTTGAATATGAAGTTTTTACCTCCATCTTTTTGTCAATCCTATATCTTAGTTTTTTTGTGGCTAAGGTCGAAAACTCGACATTCCATTCGATCTACTGAGGAATTTAATTAACTTCCCTACCTCTCACCATGTGCAACACCTAAGAATCCAATTACGAGGAGGTGGCCCCTACTTCGCTCCCGACGCCGTCCTACCGGTCCTACTATCACAGATACAGGAGGAGGTTCGAGGGTCGCGGGTAGATTCACACTTAGCATAAGCTGCTTTTCAATATGTTTTTTAATTGTTTTTGTTTTCGTACGTAATTTAACAGCCATATTATATCTCAACGTAAACCGTACCTTTTTTTTATCGTGGGAAACCTGTTATAGGGCGCAATTAGCCCCTCTTCAGGTGAACTAGGTATGTGCGGATAGGAAATTGTGAAGGGATGTCCGAGGGCTGTTTAAAGAGGACTCAATCCCTTGCATTCGCCTTAACGACTGAGGAAAACCTCGGAAAAAAACCTTCAGTCAGGATTGCCGGTCTCGACGGGATTCGAACCCGGGACCTCCCGAATCAGAGTCGAGCGCTTAGCGCCCGAGCCAACACTGTCGGTAACCGTACCTTAGCACTCGTTTCGCTTATCTGTGAACAAGTTAAAGGTGCAAAAAACATACCAGACAGATAGAAATATTTCCACAGTGGATATACACTATATATCTGTATCAAGAAGACTAGAGAGTAGTGTCAAGTAATGTTTGCCACCGGTTCGATCTCGACCACCAACATAACATAATAATAATAATAATAATAATAATAAAAATATAATATAATAATAATAATAATAATAATAATAATAATAATAATAATAATAATAAGAAGAAGAAGAAGAAGAAGAAGAAGAAGAAGAAGAAGAAGAAGAAGAAGAAGAAGAAGAAGAAGAAGAAGAAGAAGAAGAGAAGAAGAAGAAGAAGATTTATAAGAAATAAGTATAAGAAATTCAATACTACTCACAATCAAATAAGAAAATGTCTCAACGAGTTTATAAATGGAGTTAAAGAAATACCCAAATTCTTTACTGAAGGAGTAACCTTTCTCAAACCGAAAGATAATGACACGAAGAACCCAAGTAAATATCGGCCAATTACATGTCTACCAACTATATATAAAATATTGACTTCATGCATAACAAATAAAGTATATAAGCATTGCGAAGAATACAATATCATGGCCGAGGAACAAAAAGGATGCTGTAAGAACTCGCAGGGATGTAAAGAACAACTCATAATCTACTCTACTGTAATGAACCAGGCACACAATAAGAAAAGGAATATCCACGTAAACTACATTGACTACAAGAAAGCTTATGACTCAACACCACACACATGGCTTATTCAGATTTTACAAATATATAAAATCAACCCAGTAATTGTAAACTTTTTGAAGACAGTAATGAAGACATGGAGAACAACACTAAAACTAAATATAAAAAACCAGCAGATAACTACAGATCCAATCCAAATTAAACGTGGCATTTTCCAAGGTGACTCATTTAGCTCATTATGGTTTTGTCTGTCATTAAACCCACTGTCGCATATGCTTAACGAATCAACATACGGATTTAAAATTAAGGACAATAATATGGTATGTCACACAATTTCTCACCTATTCTTCATGGATGATCTAAAGTTATATGCATCAAATTTTGTTCAACTAAACAGTTTAATCAATACTACATTTGAATTTAGTCAAGATATCTGCATGGAGTTTGGAGTAGACAAGTGTAAGACGCTACATATCGAAAAGGGTAAGGTTACGCAGGCAGAAGAGTTCCAGCTAGATGATGGAAATAGGATTGGAGTAATGGATGATAACGAAGTATACAAATATTTAGGATTCTCACAAGCTGCCAGAATTGAACATAAAGTAATGAAAGAAAATTGATAGATACATACAAGAAGCGACTAAAATCTATCCTCAAGACGCAACTAAACGGTAAAAGCAAGATCACAGCAATTAAAACATATACTATACCAGTACTGACATATTCATTCGGAATCATTAAATGGACACAGACAGACATCCACGCGCTGGAAATATTAACTCGTACTACACTTACTAAACACAGAATGCATCATCCTAAATCAGCAATAGAGAGATTGACACTTCCAAGAGAACAAGGAGGACGAGGCCTAATTGATCTGAACAACTTATATTATAAACAACTAGACATTTTAAGAAAATATTTTTTTGCAAAGAGCAACCAATCAACACTGCATAGGGCTGTGGTGCTAGCTGACAAATCATTAACTCCACTCAATCTAGCAAACGAAAATGTCAATCTACAAGGGAAACTCATAACTGACGCTTCAAAAGAGTTACGTCTCTCAGAAAAGACCCTACACAAGAGACATTATGATGAACTACATAAAGGTCACGTAGATATTAAAGCATCAAATAGGTGGTTAAACAACGGGGAACTATTTGGAGAAACAGTTTATGCTGGCTATTCAAGACAGAGTGATTGCAACGAAAAATTATAAAAAATACATTATACAAGATGCGACAGTAAACGATCAATGTAGAAAATGTAGTGTAAGGGGTGAAACCAGCCAGTCACTATGTCAAACGGATTACCTCTACAGACATAACCAAGTAGCTAACATTATTCACCAAAAACTAGCAATCAAGTACAACCTCATTGATACACACACACCTTACTACAAAATTAATACAAACCGGAGAAAGTACTAGATAGCAAAGATTTCAAATTATATTATGACCGCACAGTTATAACAGACCAAACTATACATCACAACAGCCCGGATATAATTATAATTGACAAGAAGAAACAAGAACTACCCCTTATTGACGTTGCTGTCCCAATGTGCCATAACGTCGAGACTACATGGAAGAAAAAAAATTACAAGTATAGTGAACTTGCAATTGAGATCAAGAAGATGTGGAAACAGAAAAGGTAAATACAATCCCATACGTGATATCGGCTAATGGCATCATACCAAAGAAGCTACATGAAAGCATTAAACAACTAGATCTTCCACCCAATGTTTACATCGAGACTCAAAAGGCAGTAATACTCAACACGTGTAGAATAGTTCGTAAATTTCTAAACTAAGAATGATACTTTGAGATTCCGAGACAGCTTCCATCCTGACATGGTTTTCGTGGTTTCCCATAGTCCGAAGAGCAAATGCTAGGATGGCGACGAGAAATCGGCCACGACCGTACACAGCAGAAAGAAAACATCATCTACAAACTATATTATAAATGACTTATTTTAGTTAGATTTAAGACAAAGTAATAATGTAGGTATGTAATATAGATACACATGGAAGTACTTGACGTAAGTCCGTACAACATGTTAGCTCCGGTTTTGACCGAGTTTGTATGAAATACATCCAATAAAATAATAAAAATAATAATAATAATAATAATAATAATAATAATAATAATAATAATAATAATAATAATAATAATAATAAGTCTTTATTTTAACTTGGCAAAGCTTAAGGCCATGAGGCCTTTTGTTCTGCTGAACCAAGCACAATACAAATTACAATTATAACACAAGTAAAAAATAACCACACAAGTGAACAATACAAAGATATAAAAATGATAAAAAACATAAAACTAGTACAAGTAAAATAGCAGGTTAATCCTACAATGATTTAACCTTTCAAAGAATGAACATTGTCTTTTTAAATAATTTGTTAGATTACAAAGAAGGATCAAGTAAATACGAATGACATTTGTTTTTGAAGGCTGATTTAGATTTGGTAATGCGAATGGTTGAAGGAATCCGTTGGATAGTGAAGGTAGTACAGAAATCTCCTTGCTATATACGTAATCCTAGAAATACCAAACAAGAAGATGTTACTTGGGCGACCCCATGCGTATAATAATGAATCGCGCTTTGAATGTGTGGCTCGTTGGTCTTGTGGTTAGCGTACATCTGCTTCCAATGCAAAAGGTCCAGGGAACGATTCCCGCCATCAAAGTCAGAAGATTTGTAACTTCTGATTTGGACTTAAGTCCATCAGTTCTTGTCTTAGGAGTTTGTAAACGATGACTTTAGAGCCTTCCTAACAACGAAGCACATAATAAATTCAGAGTTGTTCTGAATCGGCCTTGTTGATTCTGGCGTTGATCCGCGGGTGATCGCACTGTCCATACCACTGATTGCTATATTTCCTATTAAAAATATCGATGTTTGGTTTGTTATCGCTCACTCGTCGATTGCGTCGGGGCCTACAGGGTTGGCTTGGTCGCTTTGATTTACTGTCCCCCACTGAAAATCAGTTATATAACTGAGTGGGTAGACTAAATACAATTTATTTATTTATTTTATTGAATGCGTAATTCATATCATGATACCAGGCACGAGTACGGTAGTACCTAAAATAGTGAGCAAAGCTGCTTAATGAACATATTGTAAATTAAGAACATACCAAACACCATCTTATGAAACATTGACGTATCTTACTGGAGGTGTCGAGTACACAATTCTCATTCATTCTCTCCCCGACCTCAAATGTCATCCAAAAACCATTTGCCAATAAGAGGTCGTGTCTTGTTTTTCATTTCATCGTGAGACGTGGCACACGCACAGACGGACGGACTGACGGAAAAAGTGATGTATTTAGGGGGCTCCGTTCCCTTATAAATCACTAGTATTCTTAGTTTAATATTATTGCACCATTTAGAGCATTCAACCATGAAATACAATAAATAAATAATAATTAGCATATTGGTACCGTACCAATTATTAGAAGAATGCATATGGTTTAAGCCAAACTTAAACAGTTTTATTTCAACCATTAATGGAATGCGAAGCCCCTGCTACAACTTCCCCCAGGAGTAGACTACGTGCAGGTTGGGGCTCTCCTCTTCCACTCATGCACTCACTCATCCGCATAATGTTATCATTGATGAATCTTCCGCATACCTAACCAGTTAGTTTCGCTGTGTAAATACTAGGTGTTACAATCAATAAACACGAATATTGAGTATATAATCCCAGCCAAACCAAAAATAGCACGTTTGGTCGTTTGTTATTTTAAAAGTGGTGTAGTGTGGTATTCACTAGGACAACGCTACAGTGATGGGAGAATCGTTTTGAGGACGAGTTCGAGTCGCATTACCACTTCAATCACTCTGCAACAAGTCCAAGTTAAATCGATTCATATAGCCTATTCCTCATTATGTCAGAAGATCCTATTCGCTACTTTCAATAAAAATGCAAACATAATGTTTATTTTTAATCATAATATTATCTCTCACTCTTTGATTTGATATAGTAGCTTAAATATAAACAGATACTTTGGACCGTTGAAAGCAACTAAGCACTCAATAAATAATTGTTTTACAGTAGCTCAAAACAAGCCTTTGTCGATGCTGGAAGCATCCTGGGTTGAGTCGTGACCAATAAGCGTCCGTATTTGAATATAGCTCTCTGGTAGGCCATTATTAGCTCATTGATGTCGTAGTTGACTATTTTTTGTTTTGGTCTCTCTCTAAGTACTCTATGAACATTTTTAAATTTAGAATTAAAATATATATTATGCAAACTATTTATGTATTTTCTATGTTAAATTTCTACTGCTTCTACATGATTGCCTTGGTATTTTTACGTTTCCATTTTTTTTCGTAACCGATTCGCTTTTGTTTATGCTACTCCGATTTCATCATCAAAAAAACGTTTTACTCAAGCAGTTTACTAATAAAGAAATCCATTATTCTTCATTTTTAGTTTATAATTACGTGTTGGTTAAATCACCGAAATATTTTATTAGCCCCCACATTCAATTCAATCAAGTATGACGTAACCACGCCACATTTAAAGATAACTTTTCCGATTATGTTGATAGATGCATTCACTGCGTTAAAACTGTCAAACACGTTTCGAAGCCCTGTAATCACCGTGGAAACTAAACATGTGAATTACCCTATTGACATGTTAGCATTCTGATGACTCTTTCATACCACCAACATAATAAATATGTAAGTATGTTCAATCCAACAATTATTATTCACGTGTTTATTACTCGTGACCATTGCAATACAGATTTTATGTTGGCAGGGCTACGGCGTCATTAAAAAGCTATTAACACATCGCACGGGATGTGACTGGTAATGATAACTCTACGGCATCAAACAATGAGATCTAATGTTTATTGTGTCAGGTCATATTCTAGCCACAAAACTTATTACCGACTCTTTGCTCAATGTCAAAAGCAAATTTTCGGGAAATTTAAAGTTGTAATATTAAAAGAATCACGTGGGAAACCTACCCATGCAGTGCACATTCAACCCTAACTGGGTATTTTGGAGGATAGATGTAAAGGAATTTAAAAGAAATCTTTAAGTCGAATAAACCCATAAAGTTCGCATTAACGCCGAAGCAAATCTTTGTGAAATGTTCACACAGGATTGCCGGGAGGCGATATCGAACGCAGGATCTCCCTAATCAGAGTCTCGCGCGTTATGCTTGAGCTACATGGGTAGTCTTAGTGGGGGCTGGACTTTGCTAATTTTAAATAATCTACCTTCCCTACCATAGTTTTGTCTCGAATAGTTATAACCATATTGTTTTTCCCAAAGGGACCTTAAGTACTTCCGCCTTTTCCTAAATTCTTCAGCATGTTTCCACCTGTTATTGGTTTATGTGTGTGGTGTTGTCACTTGAGATGGCAAGTTGCCAGGACAGGATTTCTAAGAAACATCATTATAATCACTTGCAAAACAACCGATTAGAGGAGCTCATGCGTAAAGCGCTATAAATAAAATAAATAAATACATACGTATGTAGAGTCTACCCACTCAGTCACACAACTGATTTTTAGTGGGGGACAGTAAACCAAAGTGTAAAGCGAGAGGTCGCTGCTTAGATTTCCCGCACCAGCCATCCGACTGAATTGTTTTCAAAACTTTGTTTTAGACGAAGAAATGATAGGATTGATTTTCATTAATTGGATGAGCGAAAGCGAAGACTTCAAATTTTACCGACCCCCCAAAAAATTTAGCTAGGGGGGTTTTTTTTTTTTTTTTTTTTTTTTTTTTTTTTTTTGTCTGTTTGTTCGCTCTCTACGGGGAACGGCATATGCGATCTGGATGAAAATTGACAGGACTTCGAAATCTCTGAACTTAGACTTGCCCCGGTTTTTGGGAACAATCGAAGAAATATTTCTTTTATGAATATCGTACTTTTACGTTTTTTTTTCGATTTTTGTGCGATATTTTTTGTGCCATTTGGGCCAATTCTGACCAAAAGGGTGGAGCTAAAACGTTCATATTATACATGGACATTAAGGTTATGGTGATTTAGTACATTGTGAAGAAAAAGTTGAAAAAGTTAGCCAGATCTATAGAAATAAAGCTTTTAATATAGATTTTTGTTTTTTTGTACGATATTTTCGGCCATTTGGGCCAAATTTTGACCAAAAGGGTGGGGCTACCAAAGTTCATATTATACATGGACATTAAGGTTATGGTGATGTAGTACCTTTTGAAAAGAAAAATTGAAAAGTTGCCAGAAACCATAGAAATAAAGCTTTTAATATAAGTTTTTTACGGTAAATAGTACCTATTGACAAGAACAAAAGAAACTTGACAACATTTAACTACAATGCGTAGGCAGCAAACAAAGCACTTGCAAAAGTAAAAATATCCCACGCAAAATAAAAACTTGAAAACTCATCCATCAACGCGGCGGAACTTTAGCGTTTTCCTAGTTAGACCTTGATCATTCCTTACCCATACCTAGTGGATATTTCTATTTGTCCCTGGGCAGGTTCCTTACGGAAAATTTAATAATTTAATTGCTTTTCTACGAAGTGAATTGTTATTCATCATTGCCGAACGCATTAGAAACAATACAATTTAATGCTCGTGCCCACTGTTCAATTTAAAAAAATCAATTCAAACATTTTAAATACTGATCTGGGGTTGGTTATAATTCGCTCGTCGACGACGTCAGCGCCGACAGAGTTGGCTCGGGCTGTTTTTCAAAATTTAAGTCCCTACTGAAATCATGGTTATGGGACTAAGTGGTTATAGACTCTGAATACGAATTTTTATAATTTGTTTCATTGATATTTGTACTAGGAAAACGCTTAAGTCCCACCGCGTTGTTGGATGAGCGTAATTGGTGCATTGAGTAGCCAAGTGTTATGCGGATTTTCTGTTGTTCTGTGAAAAAATCATTACTAAGTTGAAGATTTTTTAAAATTCATTTAAATTAAATTAAAAATTAATTTTAATTTTTAATTTTTTTTAATTAATCGTAACTTAAAAAAAGAAAAAAATCGTAAAATTTCGATTTTCATAAGAAATAATTATTCAATGGGACTCAAAATTTTATACGAATATAATAATTCATAAAATTAAGGGTTTTGTGAAAAAATCATTACAATCGGATAAAGCTTTAGGTGTTATAAGTCAAAGAATTGATTTAAAAAAGAAAAAAACCCTAAAAATTTTGATTTTCATGAAAAATAATTTTTGATTGCGCCAAAAACGTGGCATTTCTAATCAAGATTTCAAAGGCCTCATAAAATTCATCGCAATCGGAGTATCGGTTAAGGGCCCGGGAAAGTGTGGACAAACAGACAAAAAACAAAAAAGAAAAAAGAAAAAAAAAAATTCCGAATTTTTCTCCAGTGTAGTAGAAGGAATCTTCGTTCGCTCGCTAAGCTCATCCAATAATACCGGAGATGACACGGCAATGTCGTGAATGTTACGTTTCTCCAGGGAATATCTTGAGAATGCCGGCTACTGGGTGGCGAAAGTTGACACCACGAGACACTGTGAGTGCACAAGTTCAAATAGGGTCGGTTAAGGCCTTCAACATCTCGAAGGTATTTCCGTTGTCGGTTCTTGGCGTAAACTCAATTACGCGAGACGTGTTCGCAATCATGCTGATTACAAAATAACACAACGTGACAGCTATCCTTGCGTCTCCCACATGAGCTAACATCCGGTGCGAGTAATGAGTTAGTTGTTTCATGGTTTAAAATGGAGAAAAGTACACTTGTCATTTGAAAATTGTAACTAATGATTTGAAGTGCAACGTTTTCGATAAAAATATATAAACCAATATTATTTCGATTTTTGACTCACGTGCTTAAACTACGTAATGCAAATATTATACCAATATCATACCTCCTAAAGCTTTATTCATTTATTTAACGTCTATTGTATTCAGTTATAAAAACTGATGAACAAAGGAAAAGTCTATAAAGATTAATTTTTAAGAGAACCGTCTTAATTTCTTACCTTAATATGACACTTATTAAAGTACAAACAAATAAATATTTCTTATGAACATCGGACTACTAATTTGTTCCCCGAATGTTAGAATACCGGGAGATGGCCAAATACGCTTATCCATCAACGCAACAATAAGACTATAAGCATCTTTAAATCGGCCAAGTAAGCATAATTATATTTATCGATATTTTGACATAAATATCACCTCAACCGTATTAAAAGAAGAAATATCCCACAGTCCACATCTGATTCCAATGAAGGCTGGAAGTTTCTGTCTGTCGCAAGTTACAAGTTGCTTGGCCAGGATTAGGAAACTTCCAAGCTCATGACGAAGAGATATAGTACCCTGATGATTTACGGCAAGTGCTTTGTAAGGCTGTCGCTGGGATGACGTAGACAAAGATAAATATACACGGACCTAGGAGTAGGGAGTAGTTTTAATATTAAACCGAGTGCATTACGGTAAAATAATATGCAGCATGAAGTAAATGTAGATGGTTGATAGTAAAAATGCATTTTATAGGCAAGGGGTAAAACTATTGGTGTATGCAGTCCACTGCGTGGTATCTGCGTAGGTGCTGTATACTAAGAAAAGTGTCGGTGTCGGAAAAAAATGATCAATTAATGTTAATTTATTTTAAATTTAATTAATTTTGGAAAAAAAAAGAAGTAAAGTATAATTGATATTTTTTCTCACCCATGTGTCAAAGATTAAAATCTGCTTTGGCTTTACCAGATCCTTTGTGTGAATAAAGTTTTAAAAAATTTAAAAATAAACGCAACCATGTAATTTATATTGATATATAAAATACATACCGAATGGTTCATTTGCCTATTTAAACCCAGAAAATGTAACTCTTCAAAACATCTTTTAAAAATTCCAATACCATCATCAGTAAAACGTAGTGGCAAGTGATTAGAAGTTTTAGAAACCCAAAGGATAGAAGTTAAACATTTGGTCGGTAGTGACGGGTTGGTTTCCCACGGCGGTGGTGTTGGGAGGGAGGGGAGTGAGCGGGGAGATATTTAAGAATCATTATTAACTCTCTATGTTCCAGCTTTTACTTTGAACGTTTTCTGAAATAGCAACCTATGTCTACTGGAAAACTTTTCTGCGACGTTTTCTCTTCACGCAATTAACAATTATTAATTTGTAAATTTAGCAAATAATTTAGCTGTAAATAAACAAACATGGCAATTAATGAAATCTTTTGTTTTTATTTGGATACTAGGTGAAGATTAAAGTTTTCTATGTTGACCTACTCCCTTACAAAAAAAACGCTCGAGATTGAAAAGTGTGTCGTAAGCCGTCCATTATTGTAGCTTCATTTGTGTTTTAATTTTCGCTAGACGTGAGTGCTTTCCATTAGGAAGATCAGTTCGAAAGTGGGGCACGAGCGCGTCGGGAGCAAGTGGGGCAGCGCGCTGAGATTCTATTGTATGGGAGGGAATATCACGCTGGAAACATTTCAATCTCGGATAATAGAAGATCATTCTTTGAATTCAAAATCTTTATATGATACGTTTGAATCACTGGAGTTATTATTATTTAATTTCACGAATATGAATTTAATTATTTAAAGTATTTTATTTTTTAATCTCTTTTCACCCAAAATAGCCAGTGAATGTAAATCTCATTTAAATGCTAAAGGTGTTTACAATTGAAACTAGAATGAATGCATCAAATTAGAATTATATAAGGATGTGAAACAGGAAAAATTAGAAATGTTATAACCACCGGTAGATATTTTTTTTTAAATGTATTACTGATTTATTGTTATAATGTAATGGTACCGCATCATATTTGTCACGTTATATAATTGAAAATAAACATTATTATTTTAGGATATTTGACTTAAAAACCTTACGCCTCCCCTGTAGACATCTAATTGCACCTGCTTTTTGTATGCAAAATTATTTTCGAGTCAAATACTTCTCTATTTTTCTCTCCATTTGCTCCACCTCATAACTATCATATTGCAAGTAACTAAATTAAAATTTTCCTCTTTATGAAAGTACATCATTTTTAATAAGATATGAATTACAGCCATCCTTAATTACACATATTTAAACATCACAACGCATAAATAATAAGTATAAAATTGTTGGTCTGATGTACAATGGAAATGCGATGTTTGCATTCTAGCTGTCCATTTTAAATCGCATTTAAAATGCTCACGTATCCCATACATGATCTAGGTCAACGAAGTACATGATAAAACCATTGGGGAATACTTAAAGCATTAAAACTTCGCGAGTGGCGAGGAAGACAAAGGGACCACGAGATGAATTAGTATTAAAAATCACAGGGGAAATGAAACGAATAATAACGATGCAACCATTCGTGAAGAGAGGAACGTACAGAGATACAAAGGGACGAACAACAAGTACATCGTACATGAGTACGTAATCCGAGAGAGAGAGAGAGAGAGAGAGAGAGCATTATCCCGTCACAAAGCTGAAACACGCAAACCAACGATAACTGTGCAGATAATACGATCGCAATTGCAATAATATTATTGATTTAACTTTTGTGTTGAATTATCATCCCACAACACGTTGAAATAAAAGTCTATAAGAGCACACGTGTGTAAATTTAAATTTAAAATTGTGTTTCAAATATTGTCATACGTGCTATATTAAATAACCTTTTCTAAATCAACACAAGTATTTTTTAAAGAAAGGGCATAAGTCCTGTATGAGCAATGACCTTTTTCTTTACTTAAAACTCTTCTCTGTGGACTTACACATCTGATTAATCTAACATAAAATGGTTTGGGCATCCTAGCTAAACTGAGACTGGGATCAATAATAACTTTCGTAATTCACCCCCATAACAGTATAATTCCAGATTCTCCGACTGCACCCACTTCCCACATCGCGTGAGCTACCAGGGCAATGTTGAAACCTACGTCGTTCTGCTAATTGTACAGAGCTCGTTATTTTTAATTGCTCATGTGTATCGTTCTTTACAGGTTCACCTCTCGTTTAAAAACATGAATTCTCGGTGTCAAACTCTCATTCGGACCAACCTTGTTTTAACGTAGGTATATTTTAAATGGTCGATAAGATGTGGATTCCCTTGCTAAGCTAAAAAATGGTTTTTCATTTGGGATAGCATGTTTACACAAATATCATCATTCACAAAATATATTACAAATATCTAGAAAAAAATATTTATTAATTTTCAAGCTAGGTCGCATCGGTAAGTCTTAGCGACCTACACTCAACAATTGATTTACTATTGTCCCCTACAGAAAATCAGTTATTATATTTTTGTCGTATCTAAGTTATTTATAAATATTCACAACAACTCATTAAACTCACACACACACACACGTATATTACAAAAAACACTCAATGAACTTTAACCTGCGTTACTTACTAAACATTTTGTGATATTTCGGAGACTCATCTTTTTTCAAACATCGTCGGACGAGTCGGAGACTTCGAAATATCACAAAATTTAAGTAACCCAAGTTAAAGTTCAGTGAGTGGGTTTTTGTAATATAAGTTATTTATATCACACAAATGTATTTTACGTAAAACCATGCATTTTTGTATTAACGCACCTATAAAATTAGATTAGATTCCAAATATGGAATTAAATGTTATCTTTGATCAAACCATTTAATACAACGGTAAATTGAACAGTTATTTTACTGTCAATCTGCAATTCTTTAATATTCCAAATCGAGTAAACATTTTAAAACACGACATTTGTTGATGTGAGGACTCGTTATCCGTCAATCAAAATAGCATGGTTTGTTTGCGAGCTTAGTAGCGGCTCGTGAGTTATAGACTTGTCTAAGACAGAAGCAGTTACAATCCTGTCTGGCCAAGATGGAAGTCAGAAAAACAATAATTAAACACATCTCATTTGAATTTTAAATCACAATGTTTCGTGTTTCATTCATTATCATTTCATTAACACACTACCATTATGTCTCGCTGGCACAGACGGCGCAAGTAGGCCTACACCAGACGTTTCGTTAGAAAGCAATCATTCACTCACTTTATGGAAATATTTCGAAAATTTGATGTCTCGTAGTGCCTCACGACAACTAACAAAAACGAAGTAAACAAATTTTCTACGCGCAAGTGTATAAAAACATGTTTTCTTGTAGTTACTAATAGATTTAAAAAAGTCCCACAATTAGTCTTTTAAATCGTGCATGATTTTTATTTTCAAGGCTCTCTTGAAAAGTTGACAGAAATAAGGACTTGTAATTGGTATCTTCTATCATTTGTGTATTTCAAAGCATCCCTTGAAATATCCAAGGTTTGTTTTCAGTTACGAGCTTTTAACTCGCCTTTTCATTAATAAATTTACAAGCCGCCGTTTCAATACTATAACAATAACAATCTACATTGAACAAATACAATGTGTCAGTTTGCCAGGGAATAACGTTAAACGAGAGAAATGTGTGTTTGAAATAGCGATGTAATTCATACAATTATCGCATAATCGACACCGGGCCGGCCTATTATACTAGTTCACACGACGACATGGCGATCGATAGTGCCAACTTAGTAAATAGAATAAATCATGCTAAAACTTATCGACCACATTGACAACTAAGTAAATAGAAAACCACTCCCATACGAAACATTTGCTTCAGTTACACGACAAACTGTTACTATCGTGATGCGAGCGAGTTTTACCGTTGAAGAGGTCGTTTCAATAGTGAGTGAACTTTGTGAGGGATAAGTTCGTCCCCAGCTGGCGAACTGAATTATGTGACCCATGGTGCTTGAAGGTAGATATCGAACATCTCATTTTCCAATCCTATCTCACATTTTAATTTATTTACATCTTTTGAAATATTATGTTGTTAAAATTCCATATCGTGTATAACTGAAAGAGCGTAGCGAGGACTTCAATTTGACGAGACTCAAAAGATTAGCTTGGCGTTTTTTTTTATGTTCGCCCTCTACAGGACATATGGCTTCTTCATTCTTTATGGCATTTTAAGAGAACCTTCGAAATCTCTGAATTTAGCACTGCCACGTTTTGGTGAAAATCACGATTTTTTTTAAAAGGTCAAAATCGTAGTTTCATATTTTTTTAAAATTTGTTAGTGCAAGTTTTGTCCGGTTGTTCGCCTGGTCCAGTCTTGATAACATTTTCAGGTGACCTTCGAAACCTTTGACGTTGAGCTTAAATTGTTAAATTAAAGTAATATCACTTTTACTTAACCATTACGCCGTTATGAATGCGACTGTAAAACGCATTCGCGAAGTTGAATAGTCAAATAAATACAGTGTAACGTATCATGAGTGTTCGTATTTAGATATGCACGATAGCGGTGAGGGTTCCGTTACCTCAAATTGCTTTCGTGAATGAAAGTTTTGAGAATTCCCCATCTAACAATTCCTCGCATTTTAACAGGTTAAATTGATTCAACTTTCAACTTTGTTTAGTTTTGCGCAACAAGGTGTGGTTTAGTGGCTATTGAGGCAACTTCCTAGCAACGCAGAGTTAACTAAGGAATACTTAGAACAAGAATAATTTAAATTTAATCACCTACTTTATTCGCTAAAATAGTACAGAGTGATTAGAAATATAAAATATCAGACACACACAAACTCAATACGTGGAGAAATGAAACATAAAATTAGGGCTCTGGTCCGAAACGTATGGCTCTACGAGGACTTTGGTTCGAACCACGCGTAAGGCTTGTTTCTTTGTCATCTATCACCCAAGGTCATCATCACAATATTGTAATGTATGGCCTGGTTTGTCTCTTCTTTGCGCATTTTCTTCAAATCTTGTGATAATTTATATCGTATTACATTGTTTGTTTGCCCAAGTCAAACCACGTTGGTCTACTCGCTATGCAAATTAAGTCCATGTGTCATTCCTTTCATTGACGTCATCAATCGAATTAACACGTATTTAAAATCTTGAGTCACGTGCAAAGTATCATTTGGCCCTGTCCAATCGTTGTAACAGTTAATAACCAGCTTGTTTGAGATAATTTTCCATTAAATTATTAAATTATATATACCTGTCGTATGTGTATATTAGTATTTTAACGCATTCGTGGAAGCATGGTACTTAAAATAATCCCTAACAAGGTATGGTGATAGGGAAATTAAACTGTACACAATCCAGATAATAGCTGAGCCAGGAACCGTGTTTTCAGTATCACATGTCGTATCTGAGAATACATTACGTACACTCGGCAATGTACTTTGCTCGACATGATAGCACAAACAAAACACATAATACATAAATACAATAGCGAGATGTTAGCACCATTCAAAATAAGCAGCTAGCCTTGATGTATTACAAAACCGTAAAATTGAGAAAAAGAGTCTGAGAAGCTTAAAATGTGTGCTTTCAAGATTATTTATTTCAACTTTAAAAAGTACATAAATTGTCCATATCTGGTACAAATATAATATGGGAACACAAATTATTGTTATAGCTTATTTAGAGTTGTTTTAAAGAATTATCCCTCCCCTTAGAAGTTAAATCATAGTAACTTCAGAATTTGTAATTTATTCACATATTTTATAAATATGACAATGCTGCGATTTAATACATTGAAAATTCATAAAGTTGTTCTTTCTGTTCCTCTTAATTATCATGACAAAAATTGTTTGCAAGTCCTCACCTCGCCCTCTCGATAATTGCTAGAAATATAACTTACAATTTTATTGTAAGTTTCAGAGTATAAAACTTTACTACTAATACCGCAATTTTTAATAAAAGCAATGTTCATGAAAGTGTTATAGAGCTAAGTAAGGTATTTTTTTACAACCACAAGCCACGGATGATGTTTTAATCAAAATTTAAAAATTTGTCTACTAACAAATAACCGAACTTATTATAAATATTGGGAAGTGAGTTTTATAGAATTTTCTTTTAAAACTTAAACTTGCGTGAAAATTGGAGATACGAGACAAACCATAAAAAATATGATGCTTCGTGAAAAGTAAATTGCCAACACAAGGGCACGAAATACGTGGTATAATAATATTTAACTTGAAAATATAGATAACATATAAATATTAACTTTAATAATTATATATAATATATATAGAATAATAAATTAATGTAATAATTAATGTTAATCATGTTACAAAGCTGAGTTCATCTTTCAAAAAATTAAAAACTTATTTACAATACCTGCGAACCTTATGTCCCCACTGCATCGCCCTTGCCTTACATTCTTTACAATATACATATCAAGGTTTTTGAGAGATAATAAAATGACAATATCAATTCAAAGTAGGCCTAATGTAATATACTGCTGTATTATTTATAAAATCCCAAACACTATCCGTTATAATTTTCACATTTAACACACGTTTTAGAAAGAAGGAAACATCAATAAATCTACTTAATCCTCACAGCACGGTACGTACGACCTGACAATAAATCTTCAGTAGTAAGCTAGTTTGACACGAATCGTTTTTACTCACAAGGCGATAAACGAAATACGGTCCGAACATAACTCTTGTTGGGTTAAGGTATCTATTGTTTGTTGATGCCTGATTTATATCACATATGAAGTGGATGTTAACTCAATAATTACGTCGGTTGACAATGAGTGATCGGTAGATATTTTTATGAACATTTCAACGAATTTATTCAATGTTCGATTCATAATATGAGAACTTGCTGAGGCTCTTGCTCAGTTGTTAGACGATTTCAGCTGAACGGTTACTGACATCATTATCATATTTTGTATCACAATAAATTTAAAAAAAACAATCTATAATTATCCACACTCTGATGCAAAGAATTTTCCTCAAACAATTACAAGATGTACTCCCAGAAAGTAAAAACAAGGAAAATAAAAAACAATTTTCTAATTCAAGAAATTTTAAAGAAACCGTAATAATTATTATAGAATCCTTAAATTTAACCTTTACGTTCAAGTTGATTTAAACGATGAAAAACAGAAAAACGATGTTAGTAAATTTATATCTTTTGATTATTGCATTTGAAAATAAATTAAATTTAGCTAAAACATAAAAGATTTGCCCCAAGATACAAATTAATAATCTAACTTAAACACTTTTCAAATTTAAATGCTTTACAAATATATAACCATTGAAAGTAATCAAGGAGTTGCAAAAAATAAGAACGGATTAATGCAATACAGTCACTACTAAGTCATACGGCAACCCACTTGTTATGCAATACACACACTACTAAGTCATACGTCAAACCACTTGTTATGCAATACACACACTACTAAGTCTTCCGTCAAACCACTTGTTATGCAATACACACACTACTAAGTCATACGTCAAACCACTTGTTATGCAATACACACACTACTAAGTCATACGTCAAACCACTTGTTATACAATACACACACTACTAAGTCATACGTCAAACCACTTGTTATGCAATACACACACTACTAAGTAATACGTCAAACCACTTGTTATGCAATACACACACTACTAAGTAATACGTCAAACCACTTGTTATGCAATACACACACTTCTTAGTCTTCATTATAGATTATTAATTAGCACATATTGTAATGTATTAATTTGTTTTTTAAAACAATAATAAAATTAAAAAAATAATTTTCGGCATTTTACGTCAAGGTTATACAATTATAAAACAAAATCAACATCGTAAAATAAAATACACACAAAAAAACAGTACTATGAAACAATCTTATTCCTCAGATTTCATAATTATGATCCACGTTAATACCTAAATAGGAAAATGGATTTAAAATACCCATCACATTAGCATATTACGTGAATGCCTCACGAGTGTAAAAGCGAGATGCCTAATATAAGAATGTCCGTGTGTGTGTCGGTAGTAAACTAGTGAAAACAAGCGCTAAGTAAACCTCAGACCCACGCTATGCTCTAAGAAGGCACCTAACACCTGATGTGAGACCATACGGAGAAGATGGTGACGTCACGGAGACGAACATGGTGGTTGTGAGATGTGAGAAGAACTTGAGCTAAGCCTTGAGGTCTGGTCGGGTCTGGCAGACTTGTGAAACGAAGGTTTATATGGTTCATGCAGTGGGTGTGTGTGTCGATACTACAGGGACGTAGGTTCGAATCCCGCGTGAGATGATGACTGTTTTATTTCCCATTTATCCGCATGTTTTAACATCTATTATCTCGAAAATTATTGAATAAAAAGCGACTTACTTTTAAACAAACTACTTATATGTTTTACCCGATTTGACGCGCCTTCATGTGGCAACTAGGTAACCAGGCTGTTTAAACATTGATGGTTTTAAGTGAGCTTTGCTCCCCAAGATTACTGTGTCTTCAATATTTATGATAATTGATAAATCATAGTACCACCAACCCAGCGATTCAATTCTAAAGATATCAATGTATTGTTTTTGGAATGAATTGCTAGTATTGTATATCTCTTAAATACATATGAGTGAATAGAGATCCGAACAGTTTACATGGTAAGTGACCTACGAAGTAAGATATCCTTACGATGTACAGTAGATAGTTGAAAAATTGACATAAAATAAAACGCGAAAATTAAGTCGGAACTGTTTCGGCCAAACAGAGCCGTGTTCTCAATAGAGAGATATGATGGAGAAGATTTCTTTCAGCCAAGACAAATCGGGAACGTTCAGAGGCTACAAAAGTACAATTGAATTTGGCTCTGAAGATAAGCTTTTAGTTAAATTCGCGTAACAAGATTACCTTGTCCTAACCCCCACAACTTCAAATGTTTTCGATATTTCGTTTCAGGATGTGGTTTACAGTAATAGCAAAGCGAGATGCAAAGTACTATATATATTGTTGCCACTAAATCAAGGTGGCATTGTTCCCTAAAAGAACACGAGAAATGTTGTAATTGAGTCCAACGAAAACCCCTAGAAATTATAAAATACATAACATAATGTGCCTGTTTTAAGTAAAAGATTGGTAACTTCTAGAATATGGACCAACATCAATCGATATTTGGGTTTTGGGAAGTGTAAACAGTGACTTTGAAGCCGTCCTAGCAACAAAGTACCAAGTATTTCGTATAAAGTTCCCAGAGAAATTACAAATAGTGTCGCAGTAGTGCGAAAATAAAAGACTCAAACGTAGATATATAGTATATGATTGCAGTGCCGTGGGCGCTATAAAGTGGTGGATCTTCGCACCGTTCAAAGCGACTCCTCGTCGCCAAGTGGGAGGATATAGGTCACCTTGAAGTTATCTCCTCCAAACAGAAGCTGCGGAGAGAAAGATAAATCACTTATTGTATTGCAGCGATTGAACTCGAGCCAGTAATCGCCCTGGATACTGGAATAAGCTTGCCTCACAATCGCCGAAGAAAATGGGATTTTTACTGTAAGATTTATTGTTAATATACTGAATCTTAAAACTTCTCCATTCTATGGTTGACTAAATAAAATATTTATAATAAAGGAAACAAATTCGATCTCGAGGACAGTGCATAATTTGTAATGGTGCGCGGGTAAACGCAGTGTACCCACCTATTTTTGTGGGTATACGCAGTGTACCCACCTTTTTCATGAATTATTAGGAACGCAACACTCACATTGTGGCCAATATAAAAAACGAAAATAATTTATATTAATTATTTTACACCCACATGCTCATATTTCAAATTTATTTGAATACATTTATAACTGTAAATAAACTTAGTACACTCAGCTCTCACTTTTGAAGAGTAATGACCAACAATTTCGACAATTTCCCATTATTGTTGGACGTGATCACGAACGTAATGATATGCATATTCAATGGTTGTGACATGGTCGATCACGTCACTACTCCAATTCTTTTTTTTTATATAGTTTTATAGTTATTACTGTACAAAAGCCATTAATTTGGTATTGCATTCAGCCCACTTATTTTTTCTAGTACGCACCAAACACACTCTAAAAACCTGATTTTCAAAATGTAGTTGGGGGCAAGCCCCCCAAACCCCCCGTACTGGTCCCCTTAAAATAATTCTCCCGGCTTTTTAGCGTGTACCCACCTTTTCCCTTACAAATTAACCACTGCTCGAGGACACCACTAACGAGAAGATAATTGTCAGACAGAGATCGGTATTTGAAATAGGAAATGGAACTAACCGGTTGGGCACGATTCACCCTCGGGTGAGGCCACAGTCAAAGCACGAAGGAAATAATTTAATATTGTGAATTAAATTCGAAGAACATTTAGCTACCAATAACGGTTGAAACTAATAGCTTCGAAGAATGAATTCTCTGATAGATAACCAAATTATATTGTATCCATTACGATGATGATAATCAGATAATGATGGTATCAAATTTATTTAAAAACGTTTTGACTCTTTTGATATTGGACTGCTATTAAAATTGATAAAGCTCAAATTGATAAAGGTGATGTATTTAATTTAATGAATACTGTAATAGATGAATGTTAATCGTTAAAATATAACATTTAAAGCCTCGCTTCATTCTAGTTGGCATGTCGTGCTAACATTTTATGATACTCGTGTCACTGTTAAAGAGACGAAGCTTCGAACGGTTTGGCTCAGCGCTAGAAGACGCGTATTTAATTCAGATGGTTGTTTTCATATTACTAGGAAAACGCTAAAGTCCCGCCGCGTTGATGGATGAGCGTTTTAAAGTTTTTAGTTTGCGTGGAATATCTTTACTTTTGCAAGTGCTTTGTTTGTTGCCTACGTATTGTAGGTGATTGTTGTCAAGTTTCTATTGTTTCTTGTCAATTGATATTATTTACCGTAAAAAACTTATATTAAAAGCTTTATTTCTAAGGATTCTGGCTAACTTTTTCAACTTTTTCTTTCAAAGGGTACTACATCACCATAACCTTAATGTCCATGTATAATATGAACGTTGTACGTTCACCCGTTTGGTCAGAATTGGCCCACATGGCACGAAAATATAGCACAAAAAATCAAAAAAACTTACATTAAAAGCTTTATTTCTATAGATTCTGGCAAACTTTTTCAACTTTTTCTTTCAAAAGATACTACATCACCATAACCTTAATGTCCATGTATAATATGAAAGTTGTAGCCCCACCCGTTTGGTCAGAATTGGCCCAAATGTCACGAAAATATCGCACTAAAAATCGAAAAAATCGTAAAAGTACGATATTCATGAGAAATATTTCTTCGATTGTGCCCAAAAACAATACACCTCTAAGTTCAGAGATTTCGAAGGTCCTGTCAAATTTTCATCAAGATCGGATATGCCGTTTGCCTGGTAGAGAGTTAACAAACAGACAGAAAAACAAACAAAAAAAAACAAACAAACAAAAAAAAACACCCGAGCTAAATTTTTTGGGGGTCAGTGAAATTGAAGTCTTCGCTTCACTCGCTTCGCTCGCTACGCTCATCCAATTTTTTTGTTTACTAGGAAAACGCTAAAGTCCCGCCGCGTTGATGGATGAGCTTTTTAAAGTTTTTAGTTTGCGTGGGATATCTTTACTTTTGCAAGTGCTTTGTTTTGTTGCCTACGCATTGTAGTGATTGTTGTCAAGTTTCTATTGTTTATTGTCAATTTTTATTATTTATCGTAAAAAACTTATATTAAAGCTTTATTTCTATGAAATCTGGCTAACTTTTTCATTTTTTTCTTTTAAAAGGTAATACATCACCATAACCTTAATGTCCATGTATAATATGAACGTTGTAGCCCCACCCGTTTGGTCAGAATTGGACCAAATGGCACGAAAATATCGCACAAAAAATCAAAAAACTTATATTAAAAGCTTTTTTTCTATAGATTCTGGCTAACTTTTTCAACTTTTTCTTTAAAAATGTACTACATCATCATAACCTCAATGTCCATGTATAACATGAACGTTGTAGCCCCACCCGTTTGGTCAGAATTGGCCCAAATGGCACGAAAATATCGCACAAAAAATCGAAAAAAATCGTAAAAGTACGATATTCATGAGAAATATTTCTTCGATTGTACCCAAAAGCAATACACCTCTAAGTTCAGAGATTTCGAAGGTCCTGTCAAATTTTCATCAAGATCGGATATGCCGTTTGCCTGGGAGAGAGTTAACAAACAGACAAAAAAAAAAAAAAAAAAAAAAAAAAAAAAAACACCCGAGCTAAATTTTTTGGGGGGTCAGTGAAATTGAAGTCTTCGCTTCGCTCATCCAATTATCTCTTCATTATTTTAAACACACGACAATTTTGATTAAGGTTAATCAATTCTGTAAACCTACAATACTGATGAAGGCTTCCGGTTTTATATAAGGCAAGTGCTGTGGAATTGAATTATTTAAAAACTAGGAAAACGCTAAAGTCCCGCCGCGTTGATGGATGAGCTTTTAAAAATGTTTAGTTTGCATGGGATATCTTTACTTTTGCAAGTTCTTTGTTTTGCTGCCTACGCATTGTAGCTGATTGTTGTCAAGTTTCTTTTGTTACCTGTCAATTGGTATTATTTTCCGTAAAAAACTTATATTAAAAGCTTTATTTCTATAGATTTTGGCTTACTATTTAAACTTTTTCTTTTAAAAGGTACTACATCACCATAACCTTAATGTCCATGTATAATATGAACGTTGTAGCCCCACCAGTTTGGTCAGAATTGGCCCAAATGTCACGAAAATATCGCACTAAAAATCGAAAAAAATCGTAAAAGTACGATATTCATGAGAAATATTTCTTCGATTGTACCCAAAAACAATACACCTCTAAGTTCAGAGATTTCGAAGGTCCTGTCAAATTTTCATCAAGATCGGATATGCCGTTTGCCTGGTAGAGAGTTAACAAACAGACAAAAAAACGAACAAAAAAAAAAAAAAAAAAAAAAAAACACCCGAGCTAAATTTTTTGAGGGTCAGTGAAATTGAAGTCTTCGCTTCGCTCATCCAAAAAAAACATTCAAAACATTTTTTACTCACTTTACCACTTTTTTTAGATGCAAGCGTAAAGTTTCCAATGAGAAGGTTCGTATCAAAAATAATATTGTGTTAATTATTTGGAAACTTAACGTTGTACGTTTCCACGTAATAACATTCAAACATTCAGTTTTTATAAACATCAACAATAATTCTTGTGTTTATATCAATGAATAAACAAGAAAAAGACGTGATGGTAATGTATTTACAACAAAATATAAATAAAATCAAGTTTAAATGAGTGAACACGAAAGAGTGTAAATAAAGTTATCATCCCCATTCGTGGCGTAGCTACAGATTGTACTGGCTCTCATGGCTCGGCAGTCGTTTAGTGAAACTTATCCAAGTTAGCCTATCAAATCAACCCCTGACCGAGCCTAGTATTACACGCCTAACTACGACCTGACGTCACAATCTCCTTGCCAAGCTTATCCCCGGAGCACTCTCTTATTATAATCACGTAGCAGGCGCCCCAACCTGGCATGGCTTCGTCACGTGAATATATTACGACCTTAATCGCCTGCGCTAAATCTCTTTCAATCTAGTGTGAACTAAAAAATTGTAATCATATCAATTCTATATATTTTAAGGGTGGTTATAATTTTTCTTTTTTAATAAATATACTAAGACCCGATAAACCCCATAACAAACGTATACTATGAGAAGCAATTTGCAAATTTTGAAGCAATGGCTAATGGATGAATTTTGAAATTACATTTCTGTTTAGGATGTTAGGTACTACGAACAATAAGAGATGCGAAGGAAAAGTGTTTTAACTACTCAATATAACAAATAGTCCTAAGATAAAAAAAGGTATAAGCATGATATTTATCAGCATTTTAAAAATGTAAAATACACAAAAAAAGAAAATATTTATATTTCTCGAACTCGAGCAGAAGTGTAGCTAACATTTAATTTTTTACAGAATGTTCTGTATCAAGTAAGATTGCCTAGAGTTAAAATAAAGTTGTCCAGACTATTTTGTGTAAGAAACAAACAGAAGAATGCAATCATTCCTTATATAAGCTACAGTGCACGTTTCTGTTTTTCCATCTGTCAGTGTGTGTCACGTCTCGCGATAAAAACCGAACACCAATTCTGATTTACATGCGTTTTTATCATTGCCCTTCGACAAGGATGATCCAGAAAGTTTAAGGGGCGGAGCTTCGCCCTAATCTTTATTAATAAATAAATAAATAAATTTTTATTTAGAGTCTGCCCACTCAGTTATATAACTGATTTTCAGTGGGGGACTTTAAATCAAAGCGACCAAGCCAACCCTGCAGGCCCCGACGCAATCGACGAGTGAGCGATAACCAACCAAAGATCGATATTTTTAATAGGAAATATAGCAATCAGTGGTATGGACAGTGCGAACACCCGCGGATCAACGCCAGAATCAACAAGGCCGATTCAGAACAACTCTGAAATTATTATGTGCTTCGTTGCTAGGACGGCTCCAAAGTCACCGTTTACAAACTCCTAAGACAAGAACTGATGGACTTAAGTCCAAATCAGAAGTTAAAAAACTTCTGACTTTGGCGGGAATCGAACCCTGGATCTTCTGCATTGGAAGCAGATACGCTAACAACAAGACCAACGAGCCACACAATATAATATCCTCGGCACCTCCACCAGTAGTGAAGGCTGGAACATAACGGCAAGCTTTGCTCTCTGTTTACAGTACTCCCTTCTCCGTGCTTGTTCATACAACAAGCAGTCTCATTTAACTATTATCTTATTATTATCTAGTACAGCCCCTCTATCTATTTCTATTCCATTGGACTCATTGCAAGTTCCTAGATTAATTTCTGAATCATTTAGAAAGTCATTTTCGTACAGAGGCGTTTCCTTTTGGATTTCAATTTCTTATGGCATTAGAAGCCAGTTTACTGAGCTAGGAATCGTACAATTTAAAAGTAAAATTGAAGCAATGTTAATTAATTAATGAATATGTAAAGAATAGATTCGTATTAGTTCTTATTTATGGTTAATTGTCTTTGTGTTGTGTCATTCGTTCCTATTTTTTATTTTCTGTATTCTCTTTGGTTGTTCATTATTGTTTTGGTAGTTGATTAATGGTTATGATATAATCAAGGTATTTTCAATGGTTGTTTCTGCCTAGATTGTCTGGTGCCGACCACTGGTGGAACTTGCAACTTGAGGTAGGTGTCCTGCATCATTGCTGTGATCAGTTTTTGACCTGAACAGTTTCAAATAATTATATGTCTGGTATAATTATATTTTAGACTCAAGATATTTTGTACTAAATTGTATCAAGATTTGAACTTAAGAATGAAGATTCTCGTGTAGTGGTTTCTTTCGCGAAAGTTTGATTACTCCCCGATTTGCTGTTACTGATTTTTGGCAAACATCATAATATTAGTTTCTTTTTTGATGATTGTTTCCTACTTTATATATGGTTGATAAATCAATTTCACTCAATATCCTTTTTGAATTTGTTACCAAAAATGATTGTGTTTCAATACATTGTTGGAATATTACTATATCAAAGTAGTTAATTGTTGTGTCTGCATTTATGTAATTAGATTTATTTCGTTGTCCTCCTTTGTTAATATTTTCTAACTGAATAGGATAGACGTTATAAATAAATAGAATCAAATAAATAAATATCTTTGCAAGTCCGGTCTTTCACGCCTATAGATAACATTACAGGAAAAAGCGAAGGCGCAGGTACAAACTTTGTTCCTAAACGCTTTGACAAGTGATAATGACATCATCCACCATCTTGTTTATTGAATGTAATATAACCTTCAAGGCAATACGAAAGAGATAAATCATAAAACATCCAATTGATGCAAACAATGAACGACTAATGGAAGATGAATAGAGATAGGTTGCCTAACATCTTCAATGATTGATTGTATAATAGTCAAGCAAACCGAAGTGGGACCAAGATAATGTACGGATTACAAATTATAAACACGTATTAGAGACTGCGTAATGAAGTATTTAAAACATAATTTGCACAGACGATGAACTGAACAGATGTTTTTTTTTTTAATATTTGATGATGTAAATTATTATCTACTATCGATAAAAAAAATATGAATTTAAGTTTGTATTTTTATGGCTCATGCGTGTAAGTCTAGTAAAATATACTAAACAATTCACGTGTTTAGAGCTCCCACTTTAAAAGTGGGAGACACTTTGCTTTGCTATTATTAGCTGCTATAAAGCATCACTTTCTGTCCGTCTGTGCGTGAGTCACGTCTCACGATAAAAACAGAACACGACGTCCGATAGACAGGTGTTTTTTGTTGGCATTGCCCTTCAACATCAACAAGGATGATACAGAATGTTTCTTGTGAACTTGAGGGTAAGGGAGGCGTGTCTGGTCCAGAACACAGTTGGTAAATTTGACGACCCGGCGCCTCCACCAAAAACATTATCGCAGGCAAATTATTTTATTTTAGAATTGTTCTTCGACAAACTGTTGGTTAAGTAGCTTCGTTCCCTGCTGGGGTGCTTCCGTACCCGTGATTGTACATTTAAATATAATGAGATAAGGATATTTCAGGTTCTCCGATTGTGAATAATGATGTAGAAGAAAAGGGTTTCATAAATAAAATAGAAAAAAAACGATAATTGGTAGGATGTCGCTCACTTGTCGATTGCGTCGGAGCCTACAGGGTTGGCTTAGTCGCTTTGGTTTACTGTCCCCCACTGAAAATCAGTTAGTCAGTCAGTCTCTTAATTTAATTTCACATTT
The DNA here is from genome assembly GCA_024449915.1 of Sweltsa coloradensis. Classification (NCBI taxonomy): domain Eukaryota; kingdom Metazoa; phylum Arthropoda; class Insecta; order Plecoptera; family Chloroperlidae; genus Sweltsa; species Sweltsa coloradensis. Next base: position 163,209 of record JAMZAV010001113.1, read on the forward strand.
TTTAAATCCATTTAAAATATGAATTATTGTATTATTGTGTTTAATGGTTGAAATTTGTTTACGAACTTTTAATTGTTTTGTACACAATTAATTCGTTGTCAGTATAATTTATATTGTTATTTTTTAATTCAGTTTCTCATGATAGAGTGGAACATATACGTTGAATTGAATTTATATATATTTTTGTTCTTAAAGCTTCAGTTTGTATTTTCTAGTCCTCTAGATGCGTTTCTTGTATATTTCCTTCTCTAAAGTTTGAAAACGTCTTCTAGGCTGTAAGTGCACGATGTGTGGGTTGGACAGGTGGTTAGGCTATGTCATGTAGGTGTAGAGGGTGGGAAGGGGTGGGTGCGACAAGATTGCGGGGCGATATTGGAGAGAAGGAGTTTAAGAAGACATCGAGCGAAGAGGAAGAAGAAGGAGAAGATACGTGGATGTGGGGGGCATGACGGCTGGGATCAGAAAGATAACCCCTAGATGTGTGACTGGTTCATTTCCGCTTTAAAACGCGATTTTTTTACATGAATTTAGGGTGAAAAGGGCCGTTTTAGATACGGTTTTGCGTTGTATGATCCATGGAAAAACAAAAAGTGGGCATACTAAGTTCCAAATCGGAATGAATTATGTATGTAAGGAAGAAAATATTCGGTTACGATTTAGCTTTAAAAATGTGGAGAATACGTTTATTGGAATATTATTAACATTTTGTCAAGAATCTACCAACAATAGGATAAATACACTAACAGTTATGCACTTAAATCTATCAAAATATATCTTAATTAAAATCCTCCTCTAAACATAAGTTATGTGTCCGAGTTGATAGACTCTAATGTGCAAATCTAATTATTTAAAACGGTAACTAAAGGCTTGAGAATATAACCAACCTAATAAATAGCATGGGCAAGATATGGTTCTTTCTTTATAAGACGAGGAGCATAAACAAATTAACCCTTCATGTCGGAGCTTCACCCACGCTCAGTTTTGCATATCAAGCTCGGCTTGCACAGGCCAAATTGTTGTTGTTGTTGCTGTGTTTTGAGGTTTTCGCATGCGCATGAAAGATATCAGACACTGCTTGAAAATCTGAACTCATGCACCAGCAAAATGGACATAATTAAGTTGGTACGTGTGTGGAAAGAGGCTAAGATAACTGTGCAAGCTCGTTAGGTAGCAATTGTAAGGCTTTATTTTGGGCACGTGATAATCAAGGTGCATGGTATAAGCTGTGTTGTGGTTGGAGAACTTGAAACATTAACTCAATTTTTGCAAAACCAGACGATGGGTAGACGCCATTTTTGTTTGTGCCTACGAAGTTAACCCAGTTTTGCGACTCAAGCAAAGTTGACATGCAAGACCAAGCTTGGGGGGGGGGGGCTAAGACTTGCAATGCTTAACCCAACAATTTATTGACGCGTTTCTTCCATCATCACTCTCGCAACCTCTCTCCTTCAACGGCGCGTTAACTCTCTGTTAACCGCGTCGTTAGGCAACGACAGGCAAACCTCCCGTCGCGTCGTTAGCTTCGTAATTAATTCTAAAAGACTGGTGTCAATCCGCAGCTGATAACAAGGTCACAGTCGGGTTATTCCCGGCGACGCGAGCTCGTCAGGCGGACGCGGCTTCCTTGACGGACGCACTCACTGCACGGCGTATTAATTGAGCGAGCGTAGCGAGCATCTCCACTTGACTCTAATGGTTCGAATGTCTGTTTTTTTTGTTGTTTTTTTCTGTTACTGCTTCGGTACAGGTCGCACCGTTTCTCTGATCGACCTGAAATTTTGCACACATGTACATACCACCTAGGCGGGTTGCTGTATAGTTTTGTGGCAAAATCGTTCAAAAAGTTAAAAAGTTACATAAAAGTTAATCGAAAGTTTTTTTTTCAAACTAAACGGCGACAAAATCTGAGGTGGCCAAATCATTTAGAATGTCCGTCCGATCACGAATATGTTATTTTTATTTTGATCCGATAAGTAGTGTAGATGGAAATTACATTACCATGGCAACGGAAAGTCGCTCAGCTTTTTTGGCTCATGATAGCGGTCGAACGGAGGCTCGGATCGAGTTGAAATTTTGACCATCCGCAAGTTTTGTTCCCGATTGAATGCCATTAGTTTTGTGGCAAAATCGTTCAAAAAGTTATAAAGTTACATTAAAGTTAATCTTAAGTTTTTTTTTAAAACTAAACGGCGACAAAATCTGAGGTAGCCAAATCGTTTAGAATGTTTGTCCGGTCACGAATATGTTAATTTTATTTTGATCCGATAAGTAGTGTAGATAGAAATCACATTTTAACAAAAGTAACGTTACCATGGCAACGAAAAGTCGCACAAGAATTCTGGTCACTATGTACTGCCACCTAGAAGTAATCAAGAGTTAAAATAGTTTTCCCAAAGAAATGATGTCAAGGTCCTCTAGATGGCGGTGGATTTTATCAATTCTCTCCTATTTTACAAATTTTCAGCTAAATCGGTCAAGACCTTAAAGACTTATTGTATGTATGTAACATTATGGGAATGTCGTACTCGGGTCGTGTTGCACGTACCGGTGCTCGCTCAACAACGCGTCCAACTGAGCGTTTTCCTAGTAAACAAGAATACGAAGTTGCTTTAGCTCAAAATATTGATCCTGACATTCTTTGTAAATTACGTAATAATTTGGTGCAGAGAAACTATGGCTCGTTGCAATGTTTAAAATATTATTGTATTAAAGTTAGAAGAGTTAATTATGTTATATTTGGACCTCTTAGAGTGGACAAACTTGTTATCCCCCCCCCCCCCCCCTGCAATGTGGATTCCTTGAGATAGAAATAGTTTTTTTAGTAAATAGGAAACAATTTTTATCTCTTTATCTCATAGATTTGTCAACTTAAAGTCTCTTTTACCCCAAAAATGATTTTTTTCTACAAAATCTAGATTCTAGAGCAATATATATCTATCAAAATTATATCTAGTAACTGTGATTTAACACAAACTTTTAAAGTTACTTCCCGAAATTTGCGAAAATTAGCGTTTTGGGAAATTTCTTAAATCGGCTTTTAATCTGCTTATTTATTGTTCTACATAGATACTAGAGCATCGTACCAATCTAAAATAGACAGTTTACAACATCGTGCCTTGAATCTTAGAAACAAAAATATACTCTCAAACACGCAAAAATATGCATTCCAAAATCCCACCCCTTCTTGGCATATTATTTTGACCGAACCACTTGCCCAAATTACAAAACAAAATATAGCAGATTTACAGAAAAGACTGTCGACATAGTCAATAATAGTAAATATTTTTTTTAGATCGAAATTCTGCATGGTCACAGCCCAGGGCCCCAACGGAACTTAGCTCGAAAATTACCAACTTGGACAAAAAAAATCGGGTCATGGTGAACCCAATAATTTTTCTGTTAGTTGGCCCGAATGAAATATATTTTTTTAGTTTTGCGGGTGAATACCTTTTTTAAATGAACCATTTCTTATTGTTAATGTCTTGTCAACCTACCTTTGTCTACCCGTCTATTGTCTTTGCTTGGTTTGATATTACGATTTTTGTTTGGTATAAACATGATGACGGAAATAGCTGTTGATTTCTGAAACGTTGTTTCTTGGTAAAAAATAAGAGTTGTACTATATAAATTGATTTAAACTTTCGTGAAATAAGTTGTGTGAATCTAAAAAACAGCCCCAGTGTGTATTTATTAAATTATAACTTCTAAACTGAAAATAATTTTATCTGCGTCTGGGACTTAAACCCCTTCCTCCCGTTTAGCTACATTCTAGTCCTCTGACGGAGCGATAAACCGGAAGAACTATTTGTTTGTAATGATAACATTATTTTTGTTCCCCGTCGTAAACCGGCTAAAAGTATCGCCTTCACAGTTTGCCCAGTTTGACGCAACAAGACAGTTCATTACGTTGAAAGCGAAAATTGACTGTCGGAGATGGTCAAGGATTAATAATTTCACTTCTGTAATAACACTTTGTCAGCACGACTCAATAATATTAAAAGAGCTGCAATATTTTTAAAAATGTATGAATTCATCCAATGAAATAAGACGTTCGCGGTGACACATACGATTACACCGACAGTGTTGGCTCGAGTGTTAAACGCGCGACTCTGATTCGGGAGGTCCCGGTTTCGAATCCCGTCGAGACTGGCAATCCTGACTGAAGGTTTTTCCGAGGTTTTCCTCAGTCGTTAATGCGAATGCAAGGGATTGAGTCCTCTTAAAGAGCCCTCGGACATTCCATCCATCCCGTCACAATTAGTCGAAAGTCCAAAACTACTTAGAGACACCTCAAGAGGGGCATGAATTGCAACCTGGGCAGGATTTCCCACAACGATTATTTTTACATACGATTAGGGCATTGGTCCGAAGTGTATGGCTCTACGAGGACGTGGGTTCGAATCCCGCATAAGGCATGTCTTTTTGTAATCGTCCTCCATCGTCATCTATCACCACTCATCGTTTCGAGTAGCCTTAGTGCATTAATAGAGACGTCAAGCTACAAAAATCATCATCAATCAAATGAATTAATTTACCTCATAATCATGAAAGGTACAAAATGTTCATATAAATCATGGGGGTAATTGTATTGTTACACTGTATCACTATTAAACAATGGAGTTTTTTTTATACATTAAAATAAATCAAAATAAGCACGAATACTGGTGTACTCGAGCACGAAGCCGCATTCATCAAGGCGAACGGTGGAGGTGCCGAGTATACAGTTACTCCAACTTTCCGTAGCCTAGCCCCGCCCCCTTCTCCCACAGACTCACCAAAAACGTTTTGTTTAATCAAACAACGCACGTCGATCGGAGGTCGTATTCGGTTTGTATTATATCGTGAGACGTGACACACGCACAGACGGAGAGGTGCATATGGGGGAGCTACTCAATGTGTTCGAAAGAAAAGAACGCTTCCTAAGTATCGTTAACCTACATAATATCCCCGGCGTTGTACGTCCGCTCCCACTCCACACTCTCCAGGTCCTCAGTTGTGAAGAACAATCCCCTATTCCCTAGGGCAGCGAAGTACGCGCCATCTGAGCCCGGGATTTCATGGGAGAATTAAATTCTTGAGCAGTAAAAATGCTTTTGGACTGCATCGAAGTGAATAAGATGTGACCCAAATACAAGCGTCATAAAGCACCGAGAATGAGATGACCGATGAAACTGGATCTGGTTACAAAACGCAAAATAAGACTGTAAAATGAGAAATAAACTTTGCAGAAACGAAATTATATTTTAGATATAAAATTTATCGCAGAGTAAGCCATTGGTTTAAAAGTTTCGAATCAAACTGCTTATGTTTATTCTTGTGACATTTATATTTTTTTACAGCATGTGTTTGAATTTTGGATTATTTGTTTCTTAGTCCTATATCAAATAAAGTACATGAAAATAGCATGTTAATTGAATAAGTTTTATCTAGCACTCATATTAAACAATAAATCAAACCCAAAATTTAACTTGAGATAAACCCTAACACATTCAAGAGCAAAAACTTATTGAAATAATTGTTTGGACTCGTAACAACAAAGTTATAATTTAATATTTTTGAAACAGTGGGTAGGACGATTATTATTTTATTTCTTAATTATTATTTGTTTATTCCGTAGTCATGAGAAATTAAACATTGCACAAATAAACAAAAATTATACATTATTAAAGGGTTGACAGATTAGGAAAGAATAAAAAACATAAAGACCAGCCTGATGGGTTAATGTAAATAACTATCTGTTGACATGTATTGAGCCTAGTTTATGGGTTATGTCTAAAGCTCTACGTGTGAAAACAAAATGGCAGTTTACTGAGCCTCGGAAAACAAGATGGCGTACGTGACCTGAGATGTTTCGTCAACGGGCTTTGCAATTACATGCAGAGTGGATAGGTTGTGCCCAGATGGTTGAAGCAGTACGTGTGGGGGAGGGGGTGATTGATGTCACGTGTGTACAGCGTTGAAAGATACACTCCAAGCTATTTTATTCGACTCTGAAAAACGTCTGTCGCAGTGGGGATGCTTTTGTATTTGGAATATAAAGTAGGGGCGGTAAATCTTTGTAAAACATCTGCTGTTTCGAAGGGCCGGTATTACAATTCCAAAGAGCGTTATTTTTATTTTTATTAACTTGTTTTACCATTATAACGATGCACTTTTCAGGAGTATTGCAAACTTTTAGGTTTCTATGTTGTTTACCGTGATATTGTCGCTAATTTAGATATAATTAGTACGTGAGAAATTCGAATTTGTATTCAATTCCAACTGCCATTGATTCCGTTAACTTTTCACATTTAGTTTACTTCATGCGGATTATTGTAGAAAAGAATTTATGTTGGTTTTTAGAAATAAAAATACAGCCTTTTAATAATCTCACCCAAAATTACACATCAACTGTACAAAATGAAAGAAAAAATCAAGCAAAACTTTTTTTTTAACTCCAAACGTAAGAAATTGTTTAAAATACTAAAAACTCATTTTGATTTCATCCAAACGTAAAACAAATATATCAAAAGAAAAATCTTCACAACAAGAATTCATTTTATGAAAGAGGAAAAATTTGACATTTTTCTGGCGGCATATATTTGCAAAGGAAGTCCCCCTCGCATTTCCTTTGCATCCTCCCCCTACACTTAGCTCACCGTCTCGAATAGGAGTAAAACAACACCACCACGATGTGGGTTATGTTGTGCCATGACGTTTAGGTTATGCGCATGCGTCACCGGTTTCCTCGTAATAGCTAACTCGCAGCGGATTCCTTCGTTTTCCGTGAACTCTGGGGCCCAGAGTGAAACACTTTCCGAATTATTTCTTAACTTCGTCTTCGTAGCTGGTTTCCTATGATCGACTCTTTTAAACCAACATCTTTATTCAACAAGGAAGCAGAATAATTAACAGAGAACTACCGCGTGTTATACAGAAGAGCGTCCTTGTTTGATCCGATCTGCTAAGATGTTAACATATGTTGAAATGCATCAGATGTATAAGTAACGCATTCACTGATGACCGCGTGGTAAATTATGAAACAATTACCTTTGAAATGCAGCTTATTTTACTCAGAACCTGCCAACAGAAGCTACCACGAATAAGATGGGAGAACACAGCTTCCTTTCAGCAGAATTAAATCCTGCACTCACACATTTTTTCATTTAAATCATTGTACGTACGAACTAAAACTGTAAAATATTTGTGCATCTGTTTTGAATTTAAAGTGTGTTTAAAGTTTTTGTCTTTCGTTGAATTTTAAGAGAGGACTGCTAAAATTAGTCGCAATTTATTAAAAATGTCTTCGAAATTCGTGTCTCAAACAACGCGAATTCAAGATGCCGCTAAAACACTCTTTTCGGTGCAGGTCTAACATTATTTACAATAACCCGGATATGGATTAAAATATCTAGTTACGTAAATTCTAAAATTCTACTTCCTCGTTTGTTCAATTAATATCTTAGTTTCACGCTTTCCACTTATGATAACTAGAAAATCTTCGTAGAGACCTCGAAAAATCCTCAAAATAAAAAAATCGTGAATTGAGTATGGTGATATACCTGTTACGACGACGGGCAGATGGATGGTTTTACTATTTATTTTATGATTATTACATAAATTTACTGAACTTTTCCCAAACAAGCTAGATTTTATTATAAATATTTACAAACATTATTTTCGTATAAAAACGGTACAATAAATTTTTTTTTATTAAAACATATAATAATAATTATAATGCATAATGTATTTGTATAAAGAGCAATGAAATAACAGAAAAATGATGACATTTATTGAAACTGACAAAAAGTAATTAAACAATATTTCAATAACTAAAAACAAAATCGTAGGATAAAGAATAATACAGAATTCGTAAATATCAAAGTCGAAGAGGCTTGTGGAAATGAGCAAAAAGCTGCTGAAAGACGAATTGAGAGATTGATGGATGTGGAGATGAACCATATGGTCGAATAGTGATGCGCACATGACGGCCTCTGTTGTGAGTAGAAGGAACGTCCGTGAACCCCCGATCTCATAATAAGCCACATGGCCCAAGAAAACATGGGATTTCGTATGTAGTTTAATATGCAAACAATAATTTCATGTTTTCTTATTGGTGTCTTTTGTAATTTAGTTTTATTTATTTTATCATTAAAACTCACCATTGCTTTATGTATGCATATAAGTTACAACCAAAGATTAATTTACAAACAATTATATATCTCTGTCTCATAGACATAATAAGTCCCAAATTATTTACAGATTCATTATTTTATTCTGTTTGTATGATAAGTCGTACTAGAAAATATGCAGTGAAGACAAATGTAAAAGAACGCATTACTTTTAAAAAGTATTTTGGGATAACTGCCTATAGGCACTTGCATTTCGACGTTGAATTTCAGACACCATACATTAAATAAGTTACAGCTACAAATAACACTATTAAAAATGGTAACGGTTTTCACCGTGTGGTCCATATTTAATTTATATCGATAAGGATACAAAGAATACTAAAATTAATAACTTTGACATAAACAAAATATCATACAATATGCACTAGTTTTAATATTAACAATAATTAAGCAGATTTGTTGATTTGTCATTTAGGTTGGTCCATCATCTGTAATAAAGTATTTTACACTGTAGGAAGCTATTTGCATGCACCTCTTCAGGTTGTAACATAAGTTTTCAGAGTTGCGGAATGTCCAAGGTCTCAACCCCTCCTGAGTTCAGAGTGAAAGAGAAAGCAGAGAAACAGAGATAGAGATTGAGGAAGATTGGTTCAAGAATCTGGACATCTTTCGGTCTACACAACAAAACTTTCGGTCGTTTTCCAAAACTTTTTTTCACCAATTCTTGTTATTGCAATTAAAGTAGCATTGCTTTCACTGTAGAAGATGTAGTCGGCCCTAATGGATTGCTTACGTTGTCTGAATCATGTTTGAGTGGCGCTCTCTTCTCGAAAAGCCTCCCGCATTATTTGTACAAACCCATCATTATGCCCAGTGTTTACAATGGTTTAATATCCTAATGTTCCGTTCACGTCCAAGAAATACGCCCCCCCCCCCCCCCCCTCCTCCTTTGTTGAGGGAAACAGCGAATTGGCTGGAAATAGAATACAATTTAAACGTACAGAAAAACAAATAATACTTTTGGAAATAATGACTTTCCAGACCTACCAAGACTAATGTACAAAGCGTTTCTAATCATCTAAAGTGATGGGTATTCTGTTGCGGTTGTGCGTAGTAAAATGGCGTATGTAAAGCCTTCATTTAATATTTTGGTGACATAACATGTCTGCAATTTAGATAGTATGAATATATTGAATAAGTTTGTGGGAACCATGTAGTATAAGAATTAGTGAACGGACCGAGAATAATGATTAACAAAAACAAAATTTACATTTAATACAATTTACAAATCTCAAAGGTGAGTAATAACTCCAAGTGAGAAATAGTTAATCAAAATTATATTTAAATACAAATTCCCTTTAAAATAATTACCGTTGCAGAATTTAACAAAAAAATTTTCTATAAAACATAGCCTATGTATAATTTTAGGCAAAAAACAGTCACTATGTGCAATAAGGACATAATTAGACGAGTGAGCGCAGCGAACGTAGTCTACAACGCTACTCGATCGGTCCTTGGTCGTGATTAATTCTGTTTGTTAAATGTTAAATGTTAAATGTCTGTCTGTCTGTCTGTCTGTCTGTCTGTCTGTCTGTCCGCTCCCATACGGCCGAACGGCCAAATAGACTGAGCTGAAATTTTAAACAGACATCCGTGACCAGGTAACTGAGAACTGCTAACAAAATGAGAAAATCCGTTGCGATTTAACCTGCAAGAATAAAAAACTGAAAAATACGTTGAAATGAATCGGAATTATTTTAACGACAATGGTTTTCATTTTGAAATAATATTTTTTGTTTGTTATTTACCTGGCTGTGAAATGCCATGTCCAAGGTTAATCGAATGTTGGACGTCAAGGTACCCCCAATTTCCGCTCGTAGATTGAGTAAACCTTGCAATATTTTCACGTATTTCGTACTGGCTATGTTTTCCATAGTATTGTCACAGATGATGGACTTCACTGCGTTATATGCATTTCAAAACATGTTAAAGGGGCTATTAACTCAAAAAAATATTTTTACCACATGATCTATAGCACAATACTACACTAAAATGACAGTTTATAAAAAAGTTATATCTTGAAACTGTGATTTAACACGAATTTTTCAATTTTTTTTATCCAGAAATTTGCAAATATTGGTTAGACGAGTGAGCGCCGCGAACGTAGTCTACAACGCTACTCGATCGGTCCTTGGTCGTGATTACTTCTGTTTGTTAAACGTTAAATGTTAAATGTCTGTCTGTCTGTCTATCTGTCTGTCCGGTCCAATACGGCCGAACGGCCAAATAGACTGAGCTGAAATTTTAAACAGACATCCGTGACCAGGTAACTGAGAACTGCTAACAAAATGAGCACAATCCGTTGCGATTTAAACCTGCAAGAAATAAAAAACTGAAAAATACGTTGAAATGTATAGGAATTATTTTAACGACAATGGTTTTCATTTTGAAATAATATTTTTTGTTTGTTATTTACCTGGCTGTGAAATGCCGTGTCCAAGGTTAATCGAATGTTGGACGTCAAGGTACCCCCAATTTCCGCTCGTAGATTGAGTAAACCTTGCAATATTTTCACGTATTTCGTACTGGCTATGTTTTCCATAGTATTGTCACAGATGATGGACTTCACTGCGTTATATGCATTTCAAAACATGTTAAAGGGGCTATTAACTCAAAAAATATTTTTTACCACATGATCTATAGCACAATACTACACTAAAATGACAGTTTAAAAAATTATATCTTGAAACTGTGATTTAACACGAATTTTTCAATTTTTTTATCCAGAAATTTGCAAATATTGGTGTTTTGGGAAATTTCTAAAATCGGCTTTAACCGGCTTCTTTTTTGGCCTACACTGTAAAAAAACCGACCGTTTTTTTAAGGGTAATGTATATGGCAGCCACAGTTCCCACAAAAGTAATCATTAATTTATGCAAACATAGCAAGGTTAAGCAAATGTATCCTTGAAGGCATATAATAAACCCTACGTCTGGGAAAAAATGCCCATACATTGCAGACTTTTAACCCCATCGACATATAGGGTAAAATTACTGATTGTGTTCACCTTAAATAAAACCTACACTGCACAATTAAACATACTATGTCATGTACGTCAATATTTAGTAGTGCGTCTATCTTAATTTCCCCGTACATTGCTGACTTAAAATTACTTCCAATGTAGGGTAAAATTCAGCCATATATTTGCCTCACTTTTCAAATACATTGTTCACTTAAAATAACCCCTTGTGTAGTGTAATATTTGGCATAATGTGTTATTTTATTTAATCATACACTGTAGGCTTAAAAATAACATCCATGTATGGCAAAATTTGGCCTTATGTTTAATTAAAGTTTTGGATACGTTGTAGACCTACAATAATCTCTTGAGTCGGGTAATATTTGGCACTACGTATAAATTAATTTGTAACTACATTGTAAAGTTAAAATAACCTCAATGTATGGCAAAAATTTTGCCCTTTGTTTGATTAAAGTTTTGAATACGTTGTAACGGTCAGCAAAAATTTCGACCCGTACGAATATTATTTTAGTATTTGTCAGGCTGAAATTTCTCCTCCTGTAGTGGGATTAATGGGACATTACAATTATTTAATTTATCAATTTAACTATGATGACGAACGTTCCTGTAAGTAAGACACACATCATTTAATAGCCATTAGAAAGATTAACATTACATATAAATTTCATGGTGTTAAAATCTCGGGACGCAGCGAGGCTCGAACCTGGTACACCTGGAGAAAGAGTATACACTGTCCTAGTCGATAAACCCAATACACCAAGACACCGTATACCTGAAGCGCGTCTGTAGTGAATCATGTTGGGAGATGTAGTGATGTAAATAAATGTTTGAAATGAGAAATTAAATACAAAAAAATGATTTTCGGATTCCTGGCCATATTATATAACAATATAAAATAATTTATATTATTTATTAATGTACTCCTCGGGGTCGTCATTTCGTCGTTCGTTGGCGGAAATCCGCCATGCATGGTGATATAAAATAGTAATCTACTCTTCTGTGTCGAATAACCGTCCTTTTAAACGCTGTTAACTGGTCACTAGTAAGGGAATATTATGAAAATATGATTACATTATTACTTTGACGACCTGGAACCATATTGGGCGATTGTAAGAATTTTATAGGGATAATTGTTTCGGTCTGCCAAGTGACATTTATCTACCCGTCAGGGTCGAATTCTTGTCCGTTTAAAGTCTGCTAACTGTCCATTTTTAAGTGAATATTACTCCAATAGAAGTACATTTAAAGACCTTAAAAGTTGAATATCAGAACCATACCGATCGATTGATGATTCACTGTTTAAGGAATAATTGGTTCGGCCCGCATTTTATTTGAACCTGCAATTTATATTTGTCTTCTACTAAAATAATTATTTTCTTCTACTAGTAGATTAATTTTATTCCTCCACTGGTTAAATATTATCTTTATTTGCATTCATTAAATTACCTTTGACAAATTTCGAACTCTACTGGCAGTTTTTTTTTTTTACTTTTTATGCGTCTATTATTTAGGCTTTCGAGGGTGTGTATTTATCCGATTCTTGGTCGAATATCTCCACTTAGAGGTCGATAAATATACCTCCACGAGGAGAATTTTGTCTTGTTAGAGGTCATGTAGTTCTTGGTTGATATTGGTTGAATATTATACATTATTAGGAAATTCGCCTGTCTGAACCCACATAACCCACATCCAAGTTCTTAGATGTTACTTAAATTTAGGGTGGGGGGAGGGTTGGTCTGTCGATAAAAGGTGTAATAAAATTCATATTTACAAATATAATTCTTATGACTTGTACGTACCGAACACCCGTTTTCATATTTGAACTTGACCCGTTGACCTAGCGCTATTCCCTAAAGGATATGTGGGTAGATATGTCAGGGGAAGTATCATCGAAGGCAGGCAAACGAAGCTGTATTAAACCAATCAACACTGTACCTTTGTGTATCTTTATGACTGTACTCAGAACACCGTCCGTAAGTTCTCGGCAGCATACCGTTCCTTTCAATTAATCTTATCATGATCTACATTCTATATATAGACGTTGTATTGAGTGGTCAGACAGAGCCTGAAGCCAGGCATTCATATAATTTTCTTGCATTCTTTTCTTGCATTCTACGACTCTTCTCTAAATATTTTCAAGGATGGTTCATTACCGTCTTGTGCATTACACACACAGCTATCAGATTATTTTTATAAGATTACAACGTATACATCTTACAACATACACTCAAAAGCATTTGGATGCTTTGCTATATATTATTAAAAACACGGGAACTTGAGTACCCAAAAGACAGTGCGAAGCTATACTTGACGTCGAAGCATGATCGAAACTATTTGGGGGGGGGGGGGGGGGGGGGGGGTGCGAAGCAAGATTTTGTCAACTGACAAAACACTGTCAAACTTCACAATTTATAAATACTTGACGGAACCAACCAATAAATGTAGTAAAATACCACCAATTGCAATGTTAGACATAAAAAATCTAGGGCTATGCCGATGCGCCCTAGACTCGCAGTAGCTGGGGTGGGGGGGGGGGGGGCAACTTTCCAGACCCCCCATTGTAACAGGATACATACTTTTCCCGAAGCGATTGTTTCATGGGCAATGTTGATAGTTCACTCCCTCCAGAAATCAAGCGATAGTTACACCACTGCGTCAAAGAAAGCAAAACTTAAAAAATCACCTTGCGTCGATCATTTTGGTGGCGGAGCCGGGTTAAGAAAAAGCTTATAAAAAAAATTCTGGATCAAAAAAATTTGTGTTAAATCACAGTTACAAGATATGATTTTTCAAACTGTCATTTTAGTGTAGTATTGTGCTGATCGTGGTAAAAAATAAGGTTTTGAGTTAATTTGAAATATACTTTTACGTTAACACATAATTTGATGCCTATATATCGACTAAATTTTTCATGAACGTTATGACAATTACGCTCTACATGCATATGTGTTTTTCCACTACAATGTACAGCAAAATTAACATGAACATCATATGCAAATAACCATATATATGAATAGTTGCCTTTAAGCCTGCAACGTAGCATCAAAGTAAGGTAAGCGAGGAGGTAAAAATGACCATAATTAAACACGTAAATTTAAGCCTACATGTAGGCTTAACTTTCAATGAACGTAGTGCTAATTATGTCACTACATGCATATGTGTTTTTACCCGTGAATCATACAATAATTCTAAGTTGAATAGACGTGTGAATTTTACCCTACATGTTGAGGGGTTTAAAAGTCTACAATGTAGGGTACACTTAAGTTTAACGCTCTACTAAATATCACACTACATGTAGGGTATTATAAGGCCGACAGTGTAGGGCAGATTAAATGTGAACGTCGGTGAAAACATACACCTTCAGGGACAGAATTTTAAATCCTACAAGGAAGCGGTCAATTTATTATGACTTTGCATAAATTAACTTAAACATTTCAATTTATATTCACTGTACACTGCAGCAATTTATTGAGTAAAGGTATACTTTAGGTGAAAACCATATTTACGTATACTGTTGTTGGAAAAGTAAGTCTCCGATGCACGGGTTATTTTAAAGATTTTTTTTACAGTGTACATAGATACGAGAGCATAGTACCAATCTAAAATGACCATTTTATACATCGTGTCTTGAAACTGAGCCAAAATATACCCTCAAACATGCAAAAATATGTATTCCAAAATCACACCCCATCTTGGTAATCAGCAAATTTTGACCGAACTACTTGCCCAAATTACAAAACAAAATATAGAGAATTTACAGAAAAGGCTGTAGAGTACGTCAATAATGGCCAATATTTTTTTGATCAAAATCCTCCAAGGTCACGGGGCACAAAGATCGTCCCCATGTTATTTCTTATGGGAGACTTTTGCCGATGGGCTAGCTCGAAATATGTGATGTTTGACAATTTTTTGGGAGGTCATGGTGGCCCCAATAATTTTTCTGTTAATTGCTAACACAGACGGAGACGACCACGACGTGGGGGAATCCCTGCCCTCCCCATATGCTTGTGGCTGGTTCTGACCAGCACAGGCCTGTCCACCCCTTGTCCCCCCGCGTCATCCCTTACGTCCCTCCCTTCGTCTCGATTAGCCAAGTTGCATAAATATGAGACGTAAAGCAATATCCAATCAATCAGTTAATTGCTAAATTCATTACTAGTTAGCCTGAATGAAATATATTTTTTGAGTTTAGCGCTTAAATACCCCTTTAAATAATTTAAAAAATACAATCCAGAAATTACAAAATCTTTCCCGACCATTGAACCCGCGTCTCCCACATTTCGGCTATAAGGGCGCTTTAGCCAACTCGACTAGGGAAACGCCAAAGACGTTGTTAGACGAGTGAGAGAGTCATGTGTTGAGTACGCGGGAAACTTTTGCATTTAAGTTTGATTATAATATTCGTATAAATAATAGGGTATTTAAGTTTAGGTCATAGTTTAGGTCATAATGCTTTACTGTAGCCTATGATAGGCTAGGGAGGCCTAAGGTAGGGGGAAGAAAATGAATGTTACCGGGTACTCAACACATGGCTCACTCACTCGTCTAACAACGACTTTGGCGTTTCCCTAGTTTAAAAACAAAAAAAAACAACAACAACAACAGCTTATTAACCCGAAAGAGTATTATAAAACCGCTCAACTGAACTTTAACCTGGTTCACTTACTTTTGTTCGCGATGTCGTAGTGTTTCCCTCCCTGTCCGCCAGACGAGGTCTACACGTTAGTCGGGCATGGACGATGCTTGAACAAGAAGGCGGAGTCTCCGAAATATATCACGAATGAAAGTAAGTCACCCAGGTTAAAGTTCAGTTGAGTGGTTTTATAAAGTTAATAATTATTTTGTACATACAAGTTTTCACTCCTTTAAAGAAGTCTTGTAGTAATATTATTATGAAATATGCTAATTCGAATAACATTTGTTTCAATTTAATGCAGATGGCGTCCGTCTATATAATGCCAGTAGGACAAACGCGCGATATTTTACATTCCAAACCATAGTTGCAAATAAAATTTTGCTAACCTTTCCAAGAATGTAGTCATGGGGCGTATAGTAGTACGAGTGTGGATGTAGAAGGGTAGGAGCTTGGCCCTTCCATGTAATTGCTTTTAAATGTGTAAGGTAAGGCTGTGTTTTTACAAGTTTTTATTTACGTATACGTTCATATTTCTGTTACGAAAATTTAATTCTTGTCCACAATGCTATCAACATAAACACAAATTGTCTTTTATTCATTTACTTGATGCGCACACATCTTACCACATGCAGTTAGCCGCCAAACATTAGTTATAAAAATAAACAGTTTTTACAATTTCAACATATTTCAAGTAGGAAATAAATTCAGTAGAAATTTTAAATAGTGCCAAGGGAGAAATTGAATAATTAAAAAATATATTCCTTTTATGTATTTGAAACACACGTGACTTCTTCTCTAAGTCTTAAATGCGATATACTTTACAAAAAGTGTTGTTAGTATCATTATTAAAGAGTTATGTGATAAACTGTTCTTTGTGTAACATCGCTACATTGTTGAAACACATAACTGGGTTAATCCAAATAAAAGATAAACTTAAACTAAGCAACGTTACTGTTAAAATGTTTGAAAACAAGTTTGAAAGTATCACAGTGCTCTGGAAGTAAAGACTAGAAAACTGTTTATATTTTGAAATCTAAGCTGAAAGTTAATCTTACGAGTTTTACGTTACTTTGCAAAGATTAACAAGCTTCGTTGTTTTCATCATAAGATCCTTATGCCAGTAAATTTGTCCGTAATCGTCATCCAGAATTAGATAGCTATTAACTTTTGTTCGCACCAATGTATGTTATGTGCAAAGACGTGTTCAATATCTCAGTACATTGTGATAACATGTGCAAGTACTCACACCTACTCCCACGCCTAATTGGCAAATTGTATATGGACTTATGACTATTTGTATATTTCCAAGATGCTGGCCGTTGAGCGTTGTAAGTACTCTACAGATTGAGAGCGCGCGTAAAGAATGAGCTAAAGCATGAATGGAGGTGAAGGAAAAGCAAGGCCTGCTATTGGCTCGCTGTTGCGTTGGCGTCATCGCGTTGTTACTTCGGGAACTGCTCAGGATTTGTTTACGATCATATGTTACAACCAGTTATTAACTGAAAGTACAGCTAATTTTAGCATGTTCTTTCTTACAATTAGAGCAGATAGCAGACTTATGTAGTTCATAACTATATAAAAATACAAATATATGTACTAGGTTATTGGGTTAAACCGCTACAAAATCGTGAACTATTGCAAACCTGGAACTTTTAATCTGAATGAAAAAAAATGCAAGAAACCACAAATAGGCACATATATAAATTTAGAAACACGCCATAGCTTGAAGGGTATTATTATTATTATTATTATTATTATTATTATATTATTTATTTTAGAAAATTGTACAAATAATCGAATATTAAGGTCCACAACCTCATAGAAAGTTAGAAAAGGGCCACGAGGCCCCAGTCACAAAGTGTCTAACTTACTATACTTAGTTACAGCTCTTTAAAACAACATTATAAAATACAAAAGAAATAAATTAACAAATAATATAAAATTAGACAGTAAAGGGTGAACAAATGACAGTAAACAATGGCTAGTAAAGGGTGAACAATGATGGTATGTTACAAATAATATAAAATTAGATAGTGAAAGGGTAAACAAAATGATGGTGAACAATTGATAGTAAAGGGTGTACAAATAATGGTGATATCGCGTTGCTTGATTGTATATCACATTCTATAGAGAGGAAAAGTTAAAGCAGTGAACAATTACTGTGTTGTAAAACTCACATATCTTCTCAGGTGTTATTATATCCGACTAGATCAACGAGTATCCACAGGTTTTGGAGAAATTAACTTTTTCCATTCGTGTTTTTATGATATGATTGACTACACTCTCAAACGTATACTTTGATATATCCTTGTACTTGATTGACTACACATCCTACACTCGACATAGCCCTTTGTTTTACATTTTTGTTGGTTTTATAATTATTGGACATCATTATTTTTATGAGGTCATTGAATGAATATATATATTTTTCAGGTAAAACATTGTATCTAAAATCATACCCACGATTTAGACATAAAGTACTTTGGAATATCAACTTGAAATTCCTATACAATATGAAGATACTGTAATGTATTAATAAACACTTAAAAATGTAATATTTATCATAGTACAAAATAAATTTGATTTTTCTGAAAAAAAAATAAAAAAATAAGATTTCGTTCTGAGTAAAATCTTTGGTTTTAGTAATAATGTTGACCCTAAGGAACAAACCACCATTTCCATCGTGGGTGGGAGAATTTCTTTCCACTTCATCGAGCTCTAAAGATTTAACATCCTCATCTCAAAGCATGCGTCTGTGCACATCTTTGTTTTGGCTCTGTGCCATACCTGTCATTACTTACTAACATTGGATGCTTTTAATACCGCATAATGCCACGCCTGTTCCAAGGTTTTTAGCACCGGCCGAACACTAGACTAAATAGAATGGATGTGTTAGCAAACTGTCACTCAGGCATCGACAGCGCGAGGACTCCGGGTCGAGTTCGTATCCTCGAGTTTTGTTCATGGGTGTGTGCATTGTGTGCGACTGAATAAGTACGAAATATCATTCGAATCAGCATGGGAACGCTACGATTCGAGCCGAAATTGTGCTTTATTCGTTGTTTTCAAAGTACGCCTTCATTTTTCCATCGATCAATCTATTTGTTTTTGCTTACACTTCAATGCTTCAGATACCAATGCTCGTTCATGTTTTTATTTATTGACCCAGTTTGGTCACACACATTTTTTAAATATCGACCATAAATTGCAATTTCGGGGGACTTTGGGGGGGGGGGGGAGGAGTCGCATGAAAAAATCTGTGTCTGCAATTATTTAAAAGTGGATTTGTACAAAAAATAAGTTGTTAGTTACCTATCTGAGTGTGAACACCCTATTTCATTCAAAATGTTTCTTTATCATGATGTTTTCCTACTCCACATACAAATCATTGCAGAATTTCGGTTTTGTATCGTTAATCACACTTGTAATTCAACGATCTAAATGTAACATCTCATCACAGCTGCTTCAACATCTTCTAGTTAGAAAGCTCAACATCTAAATGTCTGTGAAATATGTCTTCTCGTTAGCGGAACGTCATAAGAGGAAATACTTCATGACAATTTCAGACATTTTGCTCTTTGTAGATTTAGATCTCGCTTCAAACGTGACAGTTAAAGCTGTGATAATAACTAATATCTCGCCTCGAAATGAGAAACTGTCAGCAGTGGTGTCGTTTGATACAAAATACGATAAGGAACGTAGTAAATAGAACTTGTATCAAAATAAATTGACTTTCCGCGTGTTTGCTTTCTTTTTGTGAGCAGAAATCGTTGAAGAAACTATATTAAGTTGTATTTATAGGATCAACAAACTGGGTTATTTGTAAATCATTTTATGTCGTTATATCGAAATAAAGTTACTTACTAAAAGTTTTTTAATGTGTTTTGTATTCCTTTTTAACTGTTAATTTAAATTTGTAGACTCATAAATAGATAAATACATTAGTATTTAGAGTCTACCCACTCAGTCTATAACTGATTTTCAGTGGGGGACAGTAAACCAAAGCGACCATCAGACGGTGCTATTATAAACATAAATACTCAAAATCATTTAACATCAATAATCGATTCAATTGAACTTTATATTGACTCGTCGTGACTTATCAACGAGCTTTTATTTTCTTAAAAAAATATTGAATAAAATAATACTAAAGCTTTTCATAGTTAAATAAATTCATAATCATAAGGTGGAGTCATTTATATCTTCATTTCTTCTGGAATCTGGAAGACTGTGAATTTTTCGTCTTTTTGTCAGTTTACTAAGTCGGGGTGTTTTATATCTCAGCAAACAAGCTGGATCAGACTCAAACGAATCATCTCGTAGACATTACGAACAGTGTAAAAGTAAATCTCCCCGGTCTCTAACCCATCAACAATGTTATCAGATTATCAAACGAAGTGAATTTAAGAACGCCAAGGGTGAGGAAATCACGAAGAGAATTCAACATCTTCGCAACTTGACTTTCAAATTAGTAGCGATAAACAAGAATGTAAATTGAATGTAAATTGATAGAAGAGCTCTGGTGGTTTCGTAATCAAAAGTTAAGAGGGTTATCAAGTAGACACCGCTACCCGCTTTCCTTGGATGGGGCTGGCTCTTCAGTGAAATATGATAAGTTTATGGCGCCGAGTCGCGTTTCTAAACAGAATGTAGTAATATTAACATGGGTGCTGGGGCTGGTGATGATTTAATGAATGGAGGTGGCAAGAGTGAAAACAATTATGTTATTAAATGGAAATCCGAGTATCTGCTAAGACGCGATACTTCCTTGAAATACGAACTGAGACTTTTGTATCTGAAAGCAACATACACGTTTGTATTTGGGATGAAACTGTGGTGGTTATAACACACTAGGAAACAGATGACAAGTTTTTAATACAATTTCTTCATCCATTTGCTTTTTAATTTTAAAACTATTAAATCTTGTTGGTTACCAAAAGCGTGTTCTAAACGTTCCGTTTAAAATGGAGGAACGCTCTCTGAATTTTAATAATGATATATTGTAACAATTGTGTTTGTAACATCATTTAAAGATATTTTGTACCGGAAATGGGTGATATTTCAACAAAAACAATATCAGATAAACAAGAGCAAAGCATATCAAAGCGCTAAGCGCGCGACTCTGATTCGGGAGGTCCCGGGATCAAATCCCGTCAAGACCGGCAATCCTGGCTGAAGGTTTTTCCCGAGGTTTTCCTCAGTCGTAAATGCGAATCCAAGGGATTGAATCCTCTAAAACAGCCCTCGGAAATCCCTTCACAATATCCTATCTGCAACATACCTAGTAAGACTCTCTGAAAAGGTGCATAAATTGCACCCTGCAGGGGCAGGCTTCCAACATTTCCCCCCTACGTATTAATGATCAGTCACATCAATATTTTAACCTTGTGTACTATATCTGCAATGAAATAAAATCTTCAAATCAGTTTAAATAATTAAATTAATAAATCCCTATTAAGTTAATTTAGTTAGGCCTATTATTATAATCAAATTCATTGATCACAAAAAGTTTTGAACAATAATTTAAAATTTAGAGAAAAAATGCTTTTCGTACTTCAAACCTAATTCGGGCTTAATTAAAGCGCAAGAAAACTGATTTAAATATATAATGCAGTTTGTTCTCGTATTTAGTGGACTCCCAGGATAAAAATATTGATTAAAATCCCAATAAGTCATTATTGCTGTAAGAGCATGAAGCGAAAATATGAGTTCAAATTATAATGGTGATCCAACTCAATCACAATTTATGTAACAATGATGAAATTAGGTGTTACTTAGGTGTGCAAGAAATAACTAAGATTGCGAATCTTGGCATATTTTCAAAGTAGGTCATTAGCGAGTCACATGTCAACTAGACTCGAACACCCACCTGCAAGATAAGACCTGCTCAATGTTCTGTTTATAGAAACTGTCTGTAATTCGATGCCAAACACGCGTATAGGTATTTCCCGTAAAATTACACACTTTTCCTTCAAAATATTTTTTTGCGTAAACACGTTATTTGGTCCGATTCCTCCAGGGGTAGTTTTGCAGCAAATACCCCCCCCCCCCCCCCTTCCTAACCCCACTTTATGACTAGAGTCCACCCATTCACGTTGAGTGACTCATCAGCGTTTTCTCGAGCTGTTGAGACTTGGGATTATAGCCAAATAAAAGATGATTGACGAATAGACGCTGTGAGCGTAGACGGACGGGGCAAACAAATCAACGTAGTCGGAGTTTCGAGGGTGGAGGTTCCAGTCGCCCTGATGATGTTGGCTCAAGGCGCGTTCCGAACGCCATTTCAAAAGATATTTCTTTACGTTGACTTAATATTCTTTGATCTGTCCTTGGTGGCAATATGGCTGGACGCAAAAGAAGATTTTCAAAATCACCAGCGACATCTATACTTATCGCGCGCAAAGCATTATGGGAAAAAGGGGGATTTTAACACGCTAAAACATGTCTCCACTGGCTATTTAAATCTGTGACCTAAGTAAGCCTCATAATTTATAGCACAATTATTCTACACTATAAAGGCAGTTTAAAATATTTCTTCTTGTAATAATTGTGATTTTACACGAATTGTTTTAGTTTGTTGATCCTGAAATTTGCGAAAAATGGCGTTATGGGGATTTTCTTAAATCGGCCTTAACATACTAATTTTTGTTCCACATATAAACAAGAGCAGAGTACCAATATAAAATGGCTCTTTATCGTGTCTTGCCATTGTTCATGAGTTTACACTCAAACACGCAAAAATATGCATTCCAAAATCACACCTCTTCTTGGTAATTATCATATTTTGACCAAACCACTTCCCCAAATTACGAAACAAAATATAGCAGATTTACAGGCTGTCGAGTACGTCAATAATGGCCAATATTTTTTTGGATCAAAATCCTCCAAGGTCACGGGGCATAAATATCGTCCCCATGTTTTTTTATTTTTAATGGGAGATTTTCACAGATGGAACCCAGCTCTAAGAATTCCAATTAAGTTTGATTTTTTTTCTGGTCATGGTGGACGTAACAATTTTCCTATTATTTTCTACATTCATAAATATATGTTTCAAGTTCAGCAGGTAATACCCCTTCAAGTACCCGTGTTAGACTATACATAAGTAGGTATAAGTTTCCCCCGCCAATAATAAAACCACGCGGAATTACACTTGTTTAGTGATATCTAAAGAACGGTGCCAAATATCTAAAAACTGATTGTAGACAGTAATGTGGTTTTGTAAGAAGTATTGTAAGAAGAATTATTCAAATATGAGAATCGGTAAGGTTTGAAATCATCTTTTCTAACTTACTATATGCATAAGTCGACCTCTTGCAACCACATTGTAAAATACAAATACAAAAAACTTAACAAGTAATTAAAAATGAGTTGGTAAAGGGTGAGCAGTATAGTATAAAATAAATTGGTGCAAAATGTGTGACTTAAGTCAGTAGGCCCTTAACACAAATAACGTTATCCTCAGTGATACCTGAAGAACTTAGAAGTCACAAAAAATAAACTTGTAAAACTTGAAACTTGAAGTTATTCTAAAAGCTTTAAGTCGTTCAAACTTCTCTCAACAACGACGGATATTTCCGGAGAAGAGCATTTCCAAATAAAATGTCCTAGCTGTGTCCAATATTTAGTTGCTTGTTCATCTTTATAAATTTATAAACATACAGTAGATATTTTAGTTTAAAAGTTAGAAGAGTTCATGATATAATATTTAAAACACTTTAGTGGAATATAAATACAAATACGAATAGTTTTCATTAATTTCCGAACGTAATTATTGTTATAAAATAAAGATTTGAATTCCACTTAAGTGTTTTAAATATACAGTTGATATATTAAACCTGACGAATTGCTGTATTATTTTCTTAGATTTGAAAATGTATCCGTAAACGTAATAATATGCGTGCAAATCAGAAAGTAATGTACGAACTCTCGCCTTGTGCCGTGACGTCGGCTTATTTTCCTATGCTAATATGACCGCCCAATAACTGTGACGTACACCTAACTAAGCAGTGCCTCGCAATCGTCGTTTCTTATCTACGATACGCGTGCATACATTGTTTCCTTTTGCGATAAGAAACACCAGTTCAGATCCAAGTCAAGGTTATCTAACATGTGGTAGATCAAAAAGACAGGAGCATATTGTCTCGCGTCTTGAAGGTTTTCAAGCTTGGAACCGCTCGTGAATTCTAAGGTTATGTTCCAAACGCCACATATTGCACTGGATATAATATATTTAAGTTAAAGGTTTAACTTGCGTTGCCGCTCCAATAGAACGAGAGCATCTTCTATTTTCTCTTTCCAACCTTCCTGAAAACTGCATACATTGGTAGAGGATTTCTTACACGACATATTTTTCCTTATTCTCAACATTATTTCGGCGCTAATTATTCAGAGGTTCAATAAAATATAGAACATACATTGCAACGTATAGTCACTAATGTGAAGTTGTATCGAAGAATATCAAATATATGCGGATGCCTTGTAAAAACAAGAGTTGCAACACTTCTATAAATATCTTCTGCATAAGTATTCATCAGTCAATATAGTCATTGTGGCGATAAGTTATGAAATGTCTACATAGGCTTATGTATACTGTATAGTGATATTCTTTCCAAAACCAAACTGATTTCGCAGTAGTCACTCATGTGAAACCGCAATTAAAATAGTTATGGAAAAGTAGCTCAAAAAATTGGAAGATGGCAATTTTGTTATAGCTGTGTTCCTCGACTTCAAAAGAACATTTGAAACATTAGGTAGATACCGTTGCAAAAGCAAAACAATTATGGTGTAAGAGGCAATGCTCTTAATTGGTTTAGGAGCTATTTAACAAGCAGGAGGCAAATAACAGGTACTGCAAAGGAAAAATCAGATGAAGCTTATATTAACTACGGGGTACCACAAGGGTCTGTCTTGGGTCCTCTACTTTTTATACTGTACATAAGTGGTATATTTAATGTTATTCTAGACGAATTTCAAATATTCATTAATCTGTTCGCAGACGACACTTAATTGTCATACTCGAGTCAATGTTTAAAAGATGCATGCCAATTGATGAATTATTTCCTAAAAACTCCTAAACTGTCTGAGGACAAACAAGCTTAAACTAAAATATGTACAATTCATCAAAGTTTTTTTTAAACAGAATTTTGAATGAAAATTCTATCCATAATATAATGGTGGATGGCATGACTTGAGTTTGTGAGCGAATTTATAAATGTTGGTATATAACTAGTTGAATATCCCAGTTTGAAAAATAATGTGAACTATGTTATATTAAAAAATAGCAAAAAGTAAGGGTTCTTGGCTAGAACAAGTAAGTTCTTGTCCTACTTTACAAGACATTTAGTTTTTAAATCTATCATATTACCACACTTCGATTAGGCCTACTGTGGTACATGCTATGGGGCCCGGTATTGACAATATGAGCCTAGATGCATTGCAACGCTTGCATAGTAAAGGTATACAAACTGTACTAAAATGTGACAGGTTTACTCCAACGAAAGAAGAATTGCAAACAGTCAACATGGACATGTAAAACAAAGAATAGCTTCAAATGTTTTAGTTTTTATCTGTGAATTATAGCAAGGAAGCCTACCTGAGTACTTGTGTAGTATGTCAGATCGTAACAAAGATAATAATTGTATGCATAACCTAAGGAAACATGATCACATAACCATTAGTAGAAGAAAATCGGTTCGATCCATGCATAAATTTTTTTAAAGTGGTTCAAGGATGTACAACGAACTGGAACCAGACATAGAGAATGTTAAACATGCACAAGAGTTTAAAGATAATTGTCTTTCATCTGTAAATAAGAAATTTCCAAGTTAGTGATAAGAACCGTTGCCTTCTATAATTTATATGATATCAATAATTGTATTCTAATAGTTTGCCAATGTAACATTAATGGCTGTATTTGCTTATTAAATATTTACAATACAATACAATAATTTTTTTTAAGAGTACGTACCAGAAACTCGTGTTCTTTCAGGCACACGAAAAACACTGGGATGTAATTAAGTTCTTCATTGAGTAAACTTCGTAATCAACTTGACAGTCAAAACAATTATGCTCGGAATCTTCATTGGGACAATGTAAACCTTACCTTCATTGAGAGCAATATTTGAATATTTTGCAACACGTTTTAAGCGTGTTACCTGGATAGTTTTCTTACCGTGGTGTTGGTACTGGTGGTGCTGGTGCGATGGTGCTGCCTCGCGGCGGGAGACGACGACGTTGACAGCGTCGTGTTTGCCACCCTGGTCTCGGCGGTTCCCCCAGCCCCGTTCTTAGCCACATAGATCTCCATGTAGGGATGCGGCGTCTCCAGGTGGATCTGCGCTCGGCGTTCCTCAAGGACTATCTTTCGGGCCGCTCGGAAGATCTTGTAGTACACCACAATCATCACGGACAACGGGATGTAGAAGCTTCCCAGGGTGGCGTAGATCTGATATCCGAAGTTCTGGCACACGCTGCACTCGGGCCCTTTACCGTCCACCATGCCGTGCTCGTTGCCGAGGATTAGGAGAGGAGGGAGGCTGATGCAGGCCGCGCCCAGCCACACGAGGGACACGCACAGTATCATGCGACGAGGAGTCCGCTTCACGCCGTACTCCAGCGGCTTGGTGATGGCGTAATACCGGTCCACGCTGATCATACACAGATTCAAGATGGACGCCGTACACGAGAGTACATCGAAACTGACCCAAAGATCACACATTATCGGCCCGAAACTCCACCGTCCGAGAATCTCATAGAGCAACGCCATCGGCATGACTAGAATAGCAACACATAGATCGGACACAGCAAGTGACACAAGGAGATAGTTACAAGGTCGACGCAGTTTCCGCACGATACACACGGCGATGCAGACGAGGACGTTGCCGACGACGGTGCCGACGATCACGAAGAGTAAAACGAGGCCGACGACGACGGCCCCCGCGGGACTGAAGCGGGACTGCTCACCGGGGAACCAGAAGGTGGTGGAGGTCGAAGAAGGGATTGATGAACTGGTTGTTGGCTCGAAAGACAAGGACGTTATGTTTCCCTCCATAAAGCACCGGTGTGAGAGGAATTTAGGGCTTTTAATGGCTACACGCACTAGAATGAACTTTTGGTGGGAACATCGTCGTATTAAAAGGTCACCGCAACTGGTGTCCTTTAATCCACAAAACACTCGTACATTCCTAATGAAGTTGAACACTATGGCGTTACATTTCATACACTACATAAAACTATTGAAGCGTTTTTGTTCGCTCTTTTAACTTGTAATAGGGAAGCAACTAAATGACGATCCATTTTGACGACATCAAACGGTATCCAATTCGGCCAATCGTTTTCGATTTACACCCGGTTGACAATGTGTTAATTAGTTTTGACAATTACCGTGGAAGTGTTTGTGTGCACGGTCGGGTTAGTCCTGGTCGGTGTTCAGCTAGTTCTTCTTGTGTCCGCGCGGCTCTAGCCCAGCTGAGTGGTGGCAGTCCCGGCAGGGGGCTGGGGCCTCCAGTGGCGAGCTGCAAGGAGATAAGGGACGATTAAAAACATTCTTCACATGTTGACGCGCTTGGGTCAAGGTTATGTTGCGGGGGGTTGGAACTTTTCTCGAACAATAAATCCTGCAAACATCACTCAGTTCCTTAGAATTTTCTATTATTTAAGAGGGAATAGGACACATTTGGCAGTTGGCAAATAGCTAGTCGTTCGGGAAGAAAGTATCAATGCATATGACATCTTGCTCTGTCAATAAAATATACAGGGCCAGCCATACAGTCGTAGATTATCAATGTTTTGTGTAAATCAGACAGAGAAAAAATTCAATGGTCACAAACATAATTTTTTCAAGGAGATTAAAAAATCATAATTTGAATCACACTGAATCACACATTAATAATGATTTGGAAATATTTAATTGTAACATAGTTTTTACATGACACTGTTTTTCATCCATATACATTAAAAGATGTAATTCGCATCAAGTTTAAAACACTGTATTAATTTAAAAAATGCACCTCCAATCCTCAAGACAAGACATTAGCACAGAAAATTAAACAAAAAAACATTCAAAACTCAAAACATCAGATATTGGACTAATTCCTCAAAACATCCTAACTATTCACCTACTGGTGCGTTTATGCTGATTCAAAAGAAAAAAAAGAAAGAGAAAAGATTCAGTGGTTATGAATGTGCAAATATCAGTCGTACTTAGTTTTAAAATTTTTATAACTAATTGGATGATAAAAAATAAATGAATAAATAAAAAAAAAATAATAACAAATAACAAAAAAATATATATGTACATAAATTAAAAAAGCAGTTTTTATCGCGAAGTTGATTGAATTGGTATATATAAAATGTGTTTATTCATTTATTCATTCATTCATTCATTCGTTCATTCGTTCATTCATTTATTCGTTCATTCATTCATTCATTTATTCGTTCGTTCATTCATTCATTCATTCATTTATTCCTTCATTCATTCATCCATTCATTCATTCATTTAACGATTATACAATTAAGTTATCAAAACTGATTTACAAATGAGGCCAACTAACTAAAACTATAAGTACATAAAATAATGCAGACAAATAATAAACTAAAGGCCTAGTTAAATAAAGTTTGAAATAGTAACCAAAAATATAATTTAAAATTTACCGTTCTTGTACAAAACCCAGAAATCTAAGTGCTTGAGCTCAGCAAGTCCTCATCAGAGAGTATGTCTTCAAGCAACTTCAAACACAGTCATTCTGAATACTTGATGTGTATCATAAATCTGTATGATAAATCCCACGAGTGGCATTTAAAACAATCATACTTGTACACGTGCACGGGATAAAAGCATGTTAAACATGTTTGGCTCTGTTCTTTTATCAACTGTGGTGTCACACTTTAAAGTGAATAATTGAGCTCTTGTCGCCCAAACGAGTTACAGCCACTCAAGTGTTGTCGGCCGAAAATCATTTATTGGCAATTGAGAGAGTCTGGACTGACGGGAAGGTACTTCACGCTATCATTGTTGGAGGAAGGACTCACACTCATAGAAATACAAACCATGTTTTCATTCACATTACTCAGCTAGGCGAGAATCATTCAACAAATAGGAAAAACATAAAATAAGTCACTAAATTATTTAGTCCTTGTTCTCAAGTGATGGTTAATAGAATACGCCAAAAACAAACTGAGCCTTATTATTTCTCGATTGGTTAGTTATTATTTACTACAATTCAGAAATTAATTCCAGGTTTGGGCGGACTTTTTTAATTTCTGAATTGTAGTAAATAATGAACCTTATTAATTCCACGGTTTGGTACATTTATGTGAGAATTGCGGGAGATGAGTGTTGATATTTTATAATAAGTCTTCAGACGGTAAAAACGTGATTGCAAGATCTTAGCAGAAATTCACTTTAAAATTGCTTTAGAAAATTTGAAGTCCTAAGACGGTGTTATCAGAAAGCCATTATGAATGCTGTATTTAAGTGACTGCGATTTAGTTATTTATGTATTAATAATTTAGTTTAACATCTACCCTATTCATATATAAAAACTGATTTACAAAGGAATACAACTAAATGTAAGTTGATTACATAGATGCAGACAACATAATGAACTGTAGTTATAGACAGGTCGGCTAGCGTATGGTTATAGATATTCCCAAGATCTTTAGCCTATATTAAGCGAGCTTCACCTAAGCTGGATCAGTGCATATAACAGCAAGCTTGTTATTACAAGTTAACCTTGACGATGCTGAGGGGTCATACGATGTGAATTGTGGCCAACCAGCGGGTCTCTTTTTCATATACTGTTTGATGGTTTAGTCACTATTTTCTCGTCGATGTCGTCGGCATCGACAGGGTTGGTTCGAAGCCTCTTAGATTAATGTTGAAGTGAATATCAGTTCTCGTAACCTTTGGCAAATGTACCTACATTATTTTTAATTAGGAAAACGCTAAAGTCCCGTCGCGTTGTTGAGCAACACCGGTACGTTTTCAACCAAGTCGAATTACCAGTTTTGAGTTTTTTCTTTTTAGAACAATTTTTTTAAAAACCATTATAACAAACCTAAATACATGCTTTTTTTTTAAAAATTTTTTATTTTTTTTAATAATCTTTTTTCACAAAACCCTTTAAATTTTTTATGAATTTATATATTCGTGTAAAAAATTGAGCGAAATCGAATAATTATTTCTTATAAAAATCGCAATTTTTCGTTTTTTAAATTTTTTAAAAAATTTCATACGATTAATTAAAAAAATTAAAAATTAAAGTTTATTTTTAATTTAATTTAATTTAAATTTTAAAAAAATATTCAACTTAGAACTAATTTTTTCACAGAACATTGAAAAACAGAAAAACCGCATAAAACAAGGCAACTCAATGCACCAATGACGCTCATCCAACAACGCGGCGGGCTAAGCGTTTTCCTAGTTAATTTTTTAATTAGTCGTAATTTTAAAAAAGAAAAAATCGTAAAATTGCGATTTTCATAAAAAATAATTATTCGATTGCTCTCAAATTTCACACGAATATATTAATTCATAAATTTAAGGTTGTGTGAAAAAATTATTACAATCGGTTAAAGCATGTAGGTGTTAAAAGTCAAAGAAATTTTTAAAAAATCGAAAAAAATCGTAAAATTGCGATTTTCATGAGAAATAATTTTTCGATTGCGCTCAAAAACGTGGCAGTTCTAAGTTCAGAGATTTCAAAGGCCTCCATAAAATTTCATCGCAATTGGAGTATCGGTTTAGCCGGAATCGTGCTGACAAACACACAATAATACAGAAAAAAAAGAAAGAAAGAAAAAAAACATTCCGGATTTTTTTCTCCAGTGTAGTGAAATGGAATCTTCGCTACGCTCATCCAAAAATAATAACAAATAACAAAAAATATATATGTACATAAATTGAAAAAAGCAGTTTTTATCGCGAAGTTGATTGAATTGGTAAAATGTGTTCATTCGTTCATTCGTTCATTAATTTATTCGTTCATTCATTCATTCATTCATTCATTCATTCATTCATTCATTCATTCATTCATTCATTCATTCATTCATTCATTCAACGACTATCCAATTTAGTTATAAAAACTGATTTACAAATGAGGTCAACTAAAAAAAACTATAAATGCAGACAAAGAATAAACTAAAGGCCTAGTAAAAAAAAATTGAAATAGTAAAATAACCAAAAATATAATTTAAAAGTAACCGTGCTTGTACAAAACCCAGAAAGCGAAGTGCTTGAGCTCAGAAAGTTCTCATCAGAGAGTATGTCTTCCAGCAACTTCAAACACAGTCATTCTGAATACTTGATGTGTATCATAAATCTGTATGATGAATCCCACGAGTGGCATTTAAAACAATCATACTTGTACACGTGCACGGGATAAAAGCATGTTAAATATGTTTGGCTCTGTTCTTTTATGAACTGTGGTGTCACACTTTAAAGTGAATAATTGAGCTCTTGTCGCCCAAACGAGTTACAGCCACTCAAGTGTTGTCGGCCGAAAATCATTTATTGGCAATTGAGAGAGTCTGGACTGACGGGAAGGTACTTCACGCTAGCATTGTTGGAGGAAGACCTCACACTCATAGAAATACAAACCATGTTTTCATTCACATTACTCAGCTAGGCGAGAATCATTCAACAAATATAGGAAAAACATAAAATAAGTCACTAAATTATTTAGTCCTTGTTCTCAAGTGATGGTTAATAGAATACGCCAAAAACAAACTGAACCTTATTATTTCTCGATTGGTTAGTTATTATTTACTACAATTCAGAAATTAATTCCAGGTTTGGGCGGACTTTTTTAATTTCTGAATTGTAGTAAATAATGAACCTTATTAATTCCACGGTTTTGTACATTTATGTGAGAATTGCGGGAGATGAGTGTTGATATTTTATAATAAGTCTTCAGACGGTAAAAACGTGATTGCACGATCTTAGCTAAATTCACTTTAAATTGCTTTAGAAAATTTGAAGCCCTAAGACGGTGTTATCAGAAAGCCATTATTAATGCTGTATTAAAGTGACCGTGATTTAATTCTTTATGTATTTATAATTTAGTTTAACGTCTATGCTATTCATTTATAAAAACTGATTTACAAAGGAATACAACTAAATGTAAGTTGATAACATAGATGCAGACAAACAATGAAATGTAGTTAAGACAGGTCGGCTAGCGTATGTTTTCGACATTCCCAAAATCTTTAGCCTATATTAAGGGGAGCAGGAACGGCCTATGTTCCCCATGTTAAATTTGCAGATTTCCGGTACCATTTAATCGAACACTGTTTAACTTAGAGACACAAATTTTGAATTTTTGGGTAGCTTAAGCCAATAGTAAGAAACAAAAGTTTTTTTTTTTAATTTTTATATTCTAGACATATAATATATATATATATATATATTGTCAAAAAAAATTGGGCTATTTTTAGACCTAAGCATGCGCTATAATTTTATCCCGATAATTTTTCAAAATTTCCTTCCTACTATTTGTCAAAAATATCTCAATAAAGAAGTCCTCAAAAATTTCAAGGCTCTAGCTTCAAAACTGCCTAACTTTATATGTACCGTAGTTTAAGAAAGTATAGTTTTGAGTAAACGGGTGTTAAAGTTAATATTTTAGGTGTACTTCATGTGCACTAATGACATTTCCGGTACCATTTTTAGGGAGGGTATTCAACTTAGAGATATGATTTTTTTTTAATTCAGCAGTTTAGAGTTTTTGCTAACAATTTTAAAATTCATTTAAAAGAATTTACTCGTTCTTTTTATATACATTAATTTATAAGTCGTTAATATACAATGGTTGTCATAGCAACATAAATTTATTAAATTTTTGCAAAAAAAAACAAAAAAAACAAAAAAAAATTATTACATTTTTTAAATTTAATGGTGATTAACAATAAAACATATTCAACTCAAAAAATCAACTTTGACGATAAGTTTCATTCCTGCTCCCCTTAAGCGAGCTTCACCTAAGCTGGATCAGTGCATATAACAGCAAGCTTGTTATTACAAGTTAACCTTGACGATGCTGAGGGGTCATACGATGTGAATTGTGGCCAACCAGCGGGTCTCTTTTTCATATACTGTTTGATGGTTTAGTCACTATTTTCTCGTCGATGTCGTCGGCATCGATAGGGCTGGTTCGGAGCCTCTTAGATTAATGTTGAAGTGAATATCAGTTCTCGTAACCTTTGGCAAATGTACCTACATTATTTTAAACTAGGAAAACGCTAAAGTCCCGTCGCGTTGTTGAGCAACACCGGTACGTGCAACACGACCCGAGTACGACATTCCCATAATGTTACATACCAATAAGTCTTTAAGGTCTTGACCGATTTAGCTGAAAATTTGTAAAATAGGAGAAAATGTTGAACTTATTGACCCTGAAAATTTCATAACGTTCGGAACATTTTTTTTATATATAACCAACGATAGAAAACTATACAGCAACCCGCCTAGGTGGTATGTACATGTGTGCAAAATTTCAGGTCGATCAGAGAAACGGTGCGACCTGTACCAAGCGTACATAAAAAACAAAAACAGACATTACATAAGAGTCAGGAAGACCTCCTACCTCGCTCATTAAATTAATTGAATAGTAGACAAAGACAACTGACTTTAAAACTTGTTTTCAAATATTGACAATATTAAATATATTAAAAGCTTCACTAATTTATTTATTATGGCATTGCATCTGTGTATATCATTGTGAACTTGCCATAAAAAATCATTAAAAACACCAATTCATGGTTGATTTACTTTTCAATGTGTTCCACACATTTGTATTAGTTTGTATTATGTATTTATGCAATGTGGTCATCTACTATCTGCATGTGTTTACTTGATTAAAACGCTGATTGAATACTGAATAATTGTTTATTTTTAAAATGCATAATGTTCCAATAAGGCGTAAATATTTTGATGCATACACGATGCAAAATAGGTTATCATTGTTTAGTCGATCGCATTCGATTAACTCATTTCCGCTTTATGTGGTAATTTATACAAATCGATTTCACAATTGATATTCATGTACTCTGATACGCAGTTAAACGATATTATGTAAATGTAAATACATACGCTGTGCTGTGAAGTATATTCTACGTAGGTTTTGAAATAGTATTTTCCTTGTTATAGTAAATAGCACGCGAAAACTTCGACTGAGCTGACACTCCAGTAAGTGGATTGTGTTTGAACAAGGTTTTTGTAAAGCAGATAGCTAGCCTCTTCCCTGCCGTTTGTTTAAAAATAATGTTGACTCTTGTAAATATTCTTCCATGAACAATGAATATTTACAGAAAAACATTACATTATTATTAAAGAAAATTGATAAGAAGGCTGAAGAAAATTTATATGTGTAAACTATATTAATATAAAATAATGCAATGGTGTAATATTCTTTGCTTTTAATTAAAACCGAAAACAAAATCATCTCTTTTTGGCCGCTTGACAAAATATTTATTCAAATGTTGGGATGGAAATCAAATTTAAGAAATAAACAGGTTTCCATTTTAGAATAATTATAATAACCGACGATCCCCAATAATATGAAATTTGTACAAATCAATTTATAAGAAGGGAACCTAATATGTAGGTAATTATTGGCATTGAATGTATTTTTGAGGAGGAAACGAATATTCCACAAAATATATTGCATTGCATTATAATTAATTTATATCCGTTGTTCTTTGCTTGATGCTTCAAAGACGGACAGCAGCGAACATTTCTCAAAAATAATGTTAGTAAATATTTGGATAATTCTTAAATTCACAATCAATGCTGCTAATAAACGTGCATTAACATAATATTATTATCAGAAGCAATTTACATTATATTGCTCGTGTTCGTGGATGCTTCTAGAACTCAGCTCGTTTTGCTTTGCTACAGGAAGTACGTTCCAGTAAATTGTGCCATGCAATGAATTATTCAATCGATACCATTTTCCGAGCGGGAAAAGCGATGTTTAGGAAGGCGTAAAGATGAACTATCGTCGATAAGACAGCCTACGGTTGCGTTCGGTTCATTTCAACGGTGATTGGCTTGATTGACCTGAAAACGATGTGGAATCAATCATAGCGTAGAACTGGCTGAAAGGAACGAGAAAGCGGACTGAAGATCAAAGAATAACTCGGCAATTTCCTGCTCGTTTCCTATCAATCATTCGAATGACACGTCCGTTTTGGTTCGACTTGAAGATTATCTTGTTTTTGTTGTGTCGATTGAAAACATCTACGCTGTTTTACGAGGAAAAGGGCTTTTTATATTTTTGGGTTTGTGGCTCACTCATCTTTTTTTTAAAAAATTTATTAGATGTAACCCTTAGCTAAAAAAAATATGGGCACTACTGCCGAAGGTGATTCAATATCGTAAATATGGGT
The DNA here is from genome assembly GCA_024449915.1 of Sweltsa coloradensis. NCBI lineage: Eukaryota > Metazoa > Arthropoda > Insecta > Plecoptera > Chloroperlidae > Sweltsa > Sweltsa coloradensis. Next base: position 198,382 of record JAMZAV010001113.1, read on the forward strand.
CAATTAATAACCTTAAGGCTAGAACCAATGGTATTCTAGAAATTGTAATCGTGTTAAATACTTAATGTTTCTAATGCAACTCTAAAATAATTACGAAATCGACGTATATAAACAAAAAAACATGGATTCAAATTATTGTTATGTACATAAACAGTACATTCATTACACATTTAATCTTATATTTCTTATTACTATTTATGTGCATAATTTTTAAAAATTAAGTATCTAATTCATAAAATATTATTATACTTATTTTATTGGAGTATATAACTAGTAAAAAACTTAAATTACGAATTATGAATAGTTCAGTTGTAAATTTTCAAGATATATAATGTGATTAATTTTAAGTATTTATTATCTAATTAAATAACGTTTTACTCTTTCATAAAGCTTAGATAATTTCCCAGCTTTAGCTTCTAGAAAGCGTGGAAACACAGATTTATAGTGAATTCTTTACAAGCGTATAGGGTTACTGCATCTGAGAGGGGTTGACGATGAGTGATTCTTTTCAGACACCACGAGAGAGTCTCATGGCGTATTCATCAACCGAAGAGTCTTCCTGCCACGGTGTTAAGAATCCCATCTCATTTTAACGTGGGGAAATTAATGCGCGCAATTTTTCCTTACTGGAAAATTTATAGCTTACATTTTTCTGGCACGACATAATTATTTTTTGTCGTCCATCGTTTGTCCATCGTAGGGGAGGAAAGCGGAGTGGTTTTTGTTTTGTTTGGAGCTGTTTGGTGTGAAGGTTGCGGGTTATCATCGTGTTTTGTGGTGTTTCCTCACTGCAATGAGAACGGCCAGAGTACGGCTCACAGATTCACGCGATGCACAGAGAGAAAGAGACTACCGTCCATTAAAACAACTCGTGAAAGTAATCAGATGAGAACCTTTAGACATCATCGAAACTAGTGAATACGTAAATGTGTATTTGTAAACAATGGATTCTGTGAGAATAAATCTGTAATAATAAACCTTTATTGGCCTCTGCAGCCTGTGCTGTTGACACAGATATCACTCAATTGTTAATAGTTTTTCAAATAGACCATCTCAATAAACATAGCACTCTAATCCGTTAAACAATTTGAAATACAACTTTTTTTTAAATAACATATGTCCCTTCATTTATTTTCTATTTCTTTCATCCAATAAAAATTCGTAATTTATACAATATCCATACCGGTGATATTATTTAACACTACGTCTAGAAACTAAAAAATAAACTTGTTATTAACCACAACGGTCAATATGTGTACATTTATGAATATTTTCGCTATGCAGAGATTGAGGTGTATCACTATAATTTTAATAGGCTTTAATATTGACGCTGTTTCAGTTATATTCCCATTGGAATATGTTACAAATTATATTATCCTTTTAATTTTGGGGTTGAGGTTTTACACGCAATAATTTATATGATAACGTAATTGAAAGTAAGAATAAAACAAAACATAAGTTGAAAGGACAAAGTAACAAATAGCTGTTTTTATTATAAGCCAATTCGACAAAAGGCTAAAGAGTCAGAAATCGAGTAGAAAAAATAAAAGTATAATGTTTTGACATTAATGTAGATTAAAACAATATATAATATATAAAAAATGACACTTTCAAATTATAATACATGATTGAAAATCGGTGACATGTGACTGCTGAGTAAGTATACTCTAAATAAGTTTACAAGTTATATCTATTTCACATATCACGTTTTTCTGTAAATCTGCATCAGTCCGAACCACTATTACAAAACTTTAAACGAGTAGACTGTAGAGCCTATATACAAATGCTTGGAAATAACATCCTGTATATCGTTTAATATTGAAATGCTGACACAAACAAGGCTCAATTCCTTTGATGTCGTGAGAGATCCGCCTGAAAACCGTACAGCGTTTGTAAACTGGTCCGTAAACGACCAATACGTCACAGAATGGGATACCGAAAATAAGCTCACTGAAGACATTTATTATCTATTAAGAAGAACATAAAAAAATAACAACACTTCATCTTTGACGGTTTGCCAAAGTAAATAATTAATATTATTTTTTAATTGCCTCGGGCTCGGCTCAACACGACGCTGAGTGCAGGATTTTCGTACTTTTCGGATTACTCGCAGGAAAATAAACGATTTGAGATCTGTTTTTTTGTCTTTTTATTTCCCGTACATGGCCCTCTTTAAATTTAAGGACCCATTATTCTTGAGTCCTTAAAGTCCTAAGAAAATGCGAAGTTTTTTTTACCAAACGTCACCGTTCATGGGAAAACAAGCAACAACAAGAATTTGGATAACCATTCTGAATCGTGGCGTTCCCGTGAGTATTTCAATGTGATTGTGTACACAGTAATCTGATGTTCCCCGGTATTTGTTTTGGAAAAGTTCTAAACATCCCTTGGCTTATGGGATGGCTTATTACCTAAAAAACAGGCTTACCTTACCATTGTTTATGTGCATACAAAACATAGGTATTTTGAGACGATTTAGGCAGCTTTGTTAACCCTATACAGGATAATACACGATTGTGTCCGATTCTCCGTATTAACTAATGATGTTAATACTGTAGGAGCTAAGGATTAAGTTTCAATTCAAATTTGTAACTTTATTTCCGAAGTTCTCTCTCCCCTCCTCGCGATGTTGTAACAAACGATTACATTTGCCGAGTGTATAGAGGTATCAGTCCCATAGAGATACCATACTGTAATCAGTCCTTGCCTTGACGAGCTTAGACAAGCCAGGTTTTGATGCCGAGATGCGGTGTTAAATAATTGCACGATTTTAAGCTCTATTGATTGTCCAATTAGGTTGTGGTTTGCACCTGTGTGTCAAGTTAGAATGTGAATATGAATTTTCTGAATATTTATTTATGCTAACTCACCATAAAAAGACTGCCAAAATGGTTTTTCGTGGTTATTTTCAAAGTATATGCAGAAGGCAATCATGTGGAATGTTGCCATTATTTAATTGCAAAATGCACTCATCCTGTTAACAATTGTATTAATATTTTAAAGTATTAAATAAATCGAAACGCCCTCCTTTAACTTTAGTTAATAAAATATCAGATACCATAAATTGAAATCGAACTCTTGATACGGCAAGTAACATTTTCCTCTGCTGGACGGATTAAATAAATCACAATAGTTAAATGCTCACCTAACATTAGTATATACAATGTTAAGCCGCTACAAAATGTAAATAGGTCTTCGGTGAGGATTATCCTTGATGTGGAAAATATTATTTGTCAAACGACGAATACTTTGTAATTTAAGCGATCACAGGATAAAAAATATAAAACGATTTAAGACGATTATAGATATAAATCGTGATATTCATGACAGCCCTTTTATTCCGCAAAACGAGTTGGGCAATAGAAATAAAGTATCTCGGTATCTGATTAAAATTGAACGGAAAACAACAACAATCACAGTTAGTCTTAGTCCGCCAGACAACGGCAAGTTTCCTCATTCAAGGTCATAAGTAGATATAATCCTACACACCCTTCGGGCATTCCTCCCTAGTTTGACGCACACCTTAACTTCAGTTAGTCACCTAAAGACCGTCACAACAGCGGATATTCCTACAAAAAAGGTAAAGCCCGTGAGATCGCCGTACTACTTAGCCTCAATCACGTGACAGGACAGACAACTGAAAAGAGGGGGCAAAGCTACGTATACTACACGGCCGATGCGATATGACCCACACATTGAAGGCAGGGACCGGTTGCCAAAATAATCCAGTTGCTGGTTTTCCGCCATTGTGAAAATCAATTTTCCGATTTTTGTACTTTGTAAAAGAATGGAAAACTACCGATATTGGGTGAAGTATTTTGACCGAAATAGTTTAAATTTCTTTTAAAATGTTTGTAAAGAATATATTATTAACGCGTGACGCACGCCTTCTTTGATTTTTTGACGACCTACGGTCCTTGCGAAGCAAATATTTTGCTCTTTTTTTTAAATTATCTAAATTGTTCTCGCATATTTCTCAAAGCAAAAGAAAAAACAATTATCCGATGAAAATTTGTTTCAAATCAAAGTTGTAGGGCATAAAAAAACACATCCATTTCATATAATGAACTGTCTCCGTATATAATTATGACTGAACGCTATATGACAAGCAATACAATTGTGTGGTGCGAGCAGTGTCCGACATTTGTCTGATGCGCTATCCTATCACTAGTGCAGTCCCTGGCCAAGACCCGTAGGAATTTCGACCTGTAAGTATTTTCTCTTCTGATCATGTTAGGGTAAACATTAAGGATAAACAAATCTTGGATAGATATCTGGCTTCCCAGGCCTAAGTTTTTTTACGACATCTTGTTTTATGCATGCGTTTAGTACACGCACTTATATGAATTTGAATGCGATATTTTCGTGATATTCGAACCAATCCTGACCAAACGGGTGCGCACAACGTTCATATTTTACATAGACATTATAAGGTAATGGTGGTGTAAAAAAGTTGGAAAAGTTAGCCAAAACAGATGGAAATGAAGGTTTTAATATAAGACTTTTACAGGTGTATAATAATTAACAAGTAAGTATATAGAAACTTGACTTGACTTCACCTATAATGCGTTCAAAGAGCAAGTCTTTGGGCTTTGAGATTACATATGTTACATTCTATTGTAAATTGGTATTGCCATAGCAAATTAATACTACTTTGTAAAAATGATCCTAATTTAACAAAAATAGTTAAGCTATGGAACTTGAAAAAGTAATGAGCCACAACGCATACAAAAAACTTAGTAATTATTGGACAGAAATAGTCAACCAAAAAAGCATTTCCATCAACGTGACTGGAAAAAGCGTTCGCAAAGCGGAATACTTAACTTAATTGTACCGTACTAGGGATTCTCAAAGATAATATTAATTTCGCAAAAACACTCCCGGATAAATTATTATTTTTATAATAACGACCAACATAATAATATAAATATTAAAAGATTTATAAAAACTCATAATTACAACGAACATGTTCGTAATAAAATATAATCTTGTTGGTAGAATCCTTGGCACAAGAGAAAACAAGATTCGTCATTATTATAAGTCAGCAATAGAGAGAAACGAGTCTCATAGTTTTTGCACTTTACTGGCGATTATGAGTCAGCATGTTATTCACTCACTGATTGAACTGAAACTTACTTCTGAACACCAGCAACTTATGCAAATGATTTCCCATTGTTATTTACACTTATTTTACAATGCATAGAATGAATGGCCGCCATTGTGTCATAATTACTCGATTTATAACCAAATTATGTATTAAGCTTAAAAACCGACAGTGTTGGCTCGAGCGCTAAGCGCTTGACTCTGATTCGGGAGGTCCCAGGTTCGAATCCCGTCGAGACCGGCAATCCTGACTGAAGGTTTTTTCCGAGGTTTTCCTCAGTCGTTAATGCGAATGCAAGGGATTGAGTCCTCTTAAAATAGCCCTCGGAAATCCCTTCACAATTTCCTATATTCACACATACCTACTTCACCTGAAGAGGGGCTAATTGCACCCTATAACAGGTTTCCCACGATACAATTTTTAAATTTAAGCTTAAAAAGTGCTGAAATACTTCATTGGTAACTTTGTTCTGGCGGATATATGGGATTGGGTCACTATTTCAATCCATATCGCAATATATCTCACTATTATAAAAATGGTACAAAAGTATCTCCCCACAATTATTCAATTTAAAGACCAGTTACGATTTTAAGAAAATAAATTTGATACGGAAAACTCAAAATTAGGAAATACAGAAATTTCGGAAATAAAATTCAAAAAAAAATTGTTGGCTTGCTTTTTGGAAACTACGGAAAGCTTACTGAAAACGAAACATGTCAATAATAATAATAAATATAAAACATGTCAATAATAATAATAACACAGAAAAACTATAAGGTATATGTTTAGCGACTAAAGGTCTAAAGTTACACGGATGTCTAGTCTTTGTTGTTAAAAGTTGGGTTTTGTTTTTCCACACAGTTCCACTTGCGTACGTGAAAATAAAAATTGGTACGATATTTAATTTTGTTTTATTTTGGACAACGTATTAAATACAGCCACAAATGACAACATTACTAGGAAAACGCTTAAGTCCCGCCGCGTTGTTGGATGAGCGTAATTGGTGAATTGAGCTGCCATGTGTTTTGCGGATTTTCTGTTGTTCTGTGAAAAAATCAGAACTTTGTTGAAATTTTTTAAAATTAAATCAAATTAATAAAAAAATTAACTTATTTTTTTAGGCCTAATTAATCGTAATTTTAAAAAGGAAAAAATCGTAAAATTGAAATTTTCATAAGAAATAATTATTCGATTGCGCACAAATTTTACACGAATATATTAATTCTTAAAATTAAGGTTCTGTGAAAAATCATTACAATCGGATAAAGCATGTAGGAGTTATAAGTCGAAGAAAGTTTTTAAAAATCGAAAAAATCGTAAAATTGCGATTTTCATGAGAAATAATTTTTTGATTGCGCTCAAAAACGTGGCAGTTCTTAGTTCAGAGATTTCGAAGGCCTCCATAAAATTTCATCGCAATCGGAGTATCGGTTTAGCCGGAATCGTGTTAACAGACAGACAAAAATACAGGAAAAAAAAAAAAAAAAAAAAACATTCCGGATTTTTTTCTCCAGTGTAGTGAAATGGAATCTTCGCTTCGCTCGCTACGCTCGCTACGCTCATCCAATAAATGGTGACAGTTTCCACCGTGTAGTCCATATTTTACTTGCATCGATAAGGATACAAAGAATTCTAAAATTATAAACTTAGATAATTGCAAAATATGATTTAAAATGTGATAATATATATTTTATTTATGATACATGTATTAATTTAATAATAACAATAATTAATGCACATTTTTTTATTTATCATTTATGTTAATCTTTCTTCTGTTATATTGTTTTAACACTGTAATAATCTTTTTGTATCAAATATTTTGTCAGCTCAGTTTTGGATTGATTACAATCTGGTATATCTTGAATTGCTTATGGGAGAAGGTTGTACAGAGTTTTTAAATATACTAGGAAAACGCTTAAGTCCCGCCGCGTTGTTGGATGAGCGTATATGGTGCATTGAGATGCCATGTGTTACGCGGATTTTCTGTTGTTCTGTGAAAAAATCATTACTTAATCGAAGATTTTTTTAAATTAAATTAAATTAAATAAAAAATTAACTTAATTTTTATAATTAAATAAAATAAAATAAAAAATTAACTTAATTTTTTTAATTAATCGTAATTTTTTAAAAAGAAAAAAATCGTAAAATTGCAATTTGTATAAGAAATAATTATTCGATTGCGCTCAAAGTTAACACGAATATATTAATTCACGAAATTAAGGTTCTGTGAAAAAATCATTACAATAAGATAAAGCATGTAGGTGTTATAAGTCAAAGAATTGTTTTAGAAAAGAAAAAACCCGTAAAATTTTGATTTTCATGAGAAATAATTTTTCGATTACGCTCAAATTTCACACAAATATCTTAATTCATAAAATTAAGGTTCTGTAAAAAAATCATTACAATCGGATAAAGCATGTAGGTGTTATAAGTCGAAGAAATTTTTTAAAAATCGAAAAAAATCGTAAAATTGCGTTTTTTATGAGAAAAATTTTCCGATTGCGCTCAAAAACGTGGCAGTTCTAAGTTCAGAGATTTCGAAGGCCTCCATAAAATTTCATCGTAATCGGAGTATCGGTTTAGCCGGAATCGTGTTAACAAACACACAAAAATACAGAAAGAAAGAAAGAAAAAAGAAAAAAAAAAAAAAAAAAAAAAAAACATTCCGGATTTTGTTCTCCAGTATAGTGAAATGGAATCTTCGCTTCGCTCGCTACGCTCGCTACGCTCATCCAATAATCCAAGTTTTTTTGACCGAGGTTAGGAGAACATTGGCCAAGATGGAGGTAATTTGGATGTCGTGTGTTATGAGTGTAAATGTTATTCTTAACTGTGTGTGTGTATGGATGTTTATTCTAAAATTCAATATTTATTTGAGAGTATAAGGGCACGGATCTGCAAGAACGTTTAAGGCAATGCAGTGAGGTTTGCAATACTCTATCTGCCTAACGGAGGATATGTCTCTAATTTCTATAGTCTTTGAATGAAGAAAACTGTATCAATATGAGTTGATATCCCTTAACATTCACAGACGCACTGAACCCAAAGTACGAGGTGGAGCTGTTTCAAGCTCTAAGGTTTCAAGCACGTGACGTCATTGTAAAGGGAGTTCAGCAAAGACAGAGACGGAATGAAAGAGTTCCGACGGCTTCGTAAGTAAATACGAATAGCAGACAAGAGGTACTTAATTCAATCCTGTTTCGTTATGATGTGTATTTTCAAAACTGGGTGTTTCCTCGTAGTCTTCGAAGCACTCAAGCTTTCAAGGGCGGGAAAACACGTCCAAATTTCGATCCTCTGAACAAAAACTTTCAATGGAACGTAATAAATTTACGCATAATGTGTACTAAGTGCTGCAGGTTTTGAAGATGGTACGCTCGTCTATATTCATCACTTCTCTGTCTTTCCTGTTCGTCCGTCCGTCCGTGTCACGTCACGAACAAGACCTCCAACTATTGACACACGTAGCTCATATGTGTTGATGACATTGCCGCCAACAAGGAGAGTAAGATTGTTTTCTGTGACCCTGGGGTGGGGGATAGTTGTTGTTCGCTCGTCGATGGCACCGGCGCCTACAGGGTTGGCTTGGTCTGCTGTAAATTGAATGTCCCAGCTGAAAATCAGTTTTGTGTCTGAATGGGTCGACTGTAAATACGATTTAAAAAATATATATATTATTTCACATAATATTAATGTATCCTCATCATTATCCCCCCTACTTGTGTTTGGCATTCAATCACAATCACAACCTCTACTAACAAAATACCGCCACAATTTCTAAATCGATACTTTGCTTTGTGGTTCGTGGTTCTGTAATCATTCTGTACAGTCGTTTTGAATCGGTCGTTGAGAATCGTAGGCCTAATCTTCCTCGCTTTGTTAACTGAACATCTATTTCCAGCCTATAATGATTTGCATGCGCCCTGCAAGGCCATCTAATGGGCCTCAAAGCACGGCTATCACCAGCAATAATGGATGAAATGGGCGTATTATTCTTGGAAGATTTAAAATACATACTGTGATGCACATGCAATAAGGCGTGACGCAATATTACAGCCAGAAATGTTCTGGACGTGAAAAGGACGATATTATTTATCACCTGCACGTGGCATGCGATAAAAATAGACACCGTGTCCAGAAGGCCTAATTTTGAAATATTCTCATCTAAAAGATAATGTTATTTCAAACGCATCGTTGCTAAACACAACTTTTGCTCGCACTGCCATGAATTTCAGTACATTTGACAATAATATAATTTTAAAAGAGTAAACAAATTAATTAAAAATACATTTAGTAAACAAATAATATTAACGTAGTAAAGTTAATTACTTTCAAAATCTCTTCGTGAAAAATGTATTATTGTATTATCCTATTGTACCCAGCCTACACATTGGAAAACTAAACATAACAACGTCCGCAGTGCCTATTATGACTTCGGAGCAGGACCGAAGTGCATGATTCATTATTTATCAATAAGGAATGGACTATTGTAATTATCATCATAATTCACCAATCACTGTCTCGATTAGAAAGATCAAATATACGTTGGTGGACGTAAGACGTAAGATCTATAAGTTTATTTGAAGAGCGAAGTTATTCTATAAGCACCACTTTTCTGTCTGTCCGTCCGTCTGTAGTGTGTACGTGAGTCACTTCTCACGATATAAACCGAACATGACCTCCGATTTGCGTACGATTTTACTATTCATGGCCCTTTAACAAGGATCTTATACAGAATCGTTTTGTTGACCGTAGGGGTTTAGAAAGGAGACTAACCCACATTGAGTTAGGATATTCGTAAACTCGGCACCCCCACCAATAGTGAAGGCCGAAAAAAGCTTAGAAAAAGGAAAAACAAAGATATAAGATTCACTCCATATTTTGGTACCACCCCGTTCCCGTGCTTGTTCAATGCGGAATGTTAAGACAGTAAACCTTCTATTGTCTCAAATTTTATCTATTCTTATTTTCTGGTGTACATCATAATGTAAATAAATAAATAAATTAGTATAAAAAATAAATAAATAAATAAATAAATAAATAATTAAATATATAAATAAATAAATTAATAAATAAATAAATAAATAAATAAATAAATAGATAAATAAATAAATACGTATTTAGAGTCTACCCACTCAATCACAATTGATTTTCAGTGAGGGACAGAAAACCAAAGCGACCAAACCAACCCTTTAGGCCCCGACGCAATTGACGAGTGTACGATTACCAACCAAAGATCAAGGCTAAAACAACATTATTATTTAAAATCTTAATAGCCCAAGCAACGAACGACCATTAGACGATTTAGGACAAACAATTCCGGGCTAGCTGAATGTTTGCACTTCCAGGACGTTCTTAACAAAGGGGGAAAAGTCATTAAAAAAAGGACTGGAGCGTTGGCCGCCATCTTGGAAAATGTCTGCACAAAAGTGGTTGTTTTTATATATCTTCAAAATGGCGGAAGATAGACGAAAAGTTTTCCAGACAAAATATTTATCATATAATTCCCTACGAAAATGGTGTCTGAACTTTTTTTCGGTAGAGACAAGGGTTACGTCACAAAATCATGGTTTATATGTGGCTGATTGGACTACCACCTGATTTCCTCATTTTTGCGCCCAGTATCAAACAATGCCCGATTTATCTGTGAGAAATCGATGAAAACACAAAAGGACTTGAACGGTGTTCATGAAAAGTTGCATTAGTATATTAAAAAATCCGGTCTGCGATATCGAATTTTGCAATAACCCGGAATTTGATTTTTATATTATTGGTATTTCTTCAAAAATGCCATATTTGGCTGCTAATTACTAACATCCACAAGATCAAAGTGAATAATGTACCAAAAAGAGTAAAACCAGCAGGAAAACACTATTCAAATTGTGAATAGTAGGAACTGGCAGCCATTTTGGATTAAAACTTTGATTGTAATCGGATCGTTTATTTAAGTTATTTAAACGTGCGTAGAAAGAATTTTTTATCAAATACAATTTAATGCTTAATAATGGACAGTCAAATTTGGAATTTTTGAGAAAATAACAACAAGGGAAAAATCGAAATTCCGGGTTAATGCAAAATTCAATTTCGCAGACCTGAATTTTTTAAATACTAGTGGAAGTTTTCATGAACACCTAACAAAAGTCTTTTTGTGTTTAAATCGATTTCTCACGGAATAATTGGGCATTGTTTGATACTGGGCGCAAAAAATAAGGAAATCAGCTGGTACTCCAATAAGCAAAATATAAACCACGATTTTGTGACGTAACCGTTGGCTCTACCAAATATATGGTAAACAATATTATCATAGGGAATTAAGCGAGGAACATTTTTAGGCTAAAACCTTATGTCTATCTTCCGCCATTTTGAAGATATGCAAACACAAACACTTTTGTGAAGACTTTTTTCAAGATGGCGGCCAACAGCCCAGTCCGAATTTTAAAGACTTTTTCCCTTCGTTAAGGTCTGGGCAAAAATTCAGCATACCCGGAATTTTTACAAAAAAAAACTTCGTTGCTTGGCCTAATACCCAAGCCAACATGTTTAAAACGCTTCTATTATACTGTACACTGACTCGATGTTTATTGACAAGCGTAGTTAACACTGCAGATGAGTTGTGCAAAGGCTGCATCCAAAACCAATGAGGGCGGTCAAGGCTGACGAGGGCGATGATGCCCAGCCTAGGTCAAGGCTGACGAGGGCGATGATGCCCAGCCTAGGTCAAGGCTGACGGGGCGATGATGCCCAGCCTAGGTCAAGGCTGACGGGGGCGATGATGCCCAGCCTAGGTCAAGGCTGACGGGGGTGATGATGCCCAGCCTAGGTCAAGGCTGACGAGGGCGATGATGCCCAGCCTAGGTCAAGGCTGACGGGGCGATGATGCCCAGCCTAGGTCAAGGCTGACGAGGGTGATGATGCCCAGCCTAGGTCAAGGCTGACGAGGGTGATGATGCCAAGCCTAGGTCAAGGCTGACGGGGGTGATGATGCCCAGCCTAGGTCATGGCTGACGAGGGCTGTTTGTCAAGCCTAGAGAAGAGGCAGAGTGAAGGTAATAGGTACTTACTACACCTCTGAATATCGGTTCATTAACGAAATACACATAATGCGTGTATAAAATATATTTTCACCACCGACGAATAAATTCATTCGTAATATTTTTTCTTTTTTAGTCATTATTATTTTGTAAAAATATCAATTAGCTATTAACTAGGAAGCTCGCAAACGCTTTTTCAGGCGCGGTGTTGGATAAGCGTATTTTTTTTAAACGAAAAAAGCGTAAAATTGCGATTTTCATGAGAAATAATTTTTCGATTGTGTTCAAATTTCACACAAATATATTTATTCATAAACTTAAGGTTCTGTGAAAACATTATACCAATCGGATAAATCATGTAGGTGTAAAGTCAAAGAAATGTTTAAAAATCGAAAAAATCATAAAATTGCGATTTTCTCGAGAAATAATTTTTTCGATTGAATTCTAATTTCACACGAATATATTTATTCACAAAATTAAGGTTCTGTGTAAACATTATTACAGTCGGATAAAGCACGTAGGTGTTAAGTCGAAGAATTTTTTTTAAAATTGAAAAAAATCCTAAATTGCGATTTTCATGAGAAATAATATTTTGCGATTGAGCTCAAATTTCACATGAATATATTAATTCATAAAATTAAGGTTCTGTAGTCGTATAAAGCATGTAGGTGTTAAGTCGAAGAATTTTAATAAAATAGGAAAAAATCGTAAATTGCCATTTTCATGAGAGAAATTTCATGAGAAATAATAATGATTGCGCTCAAATTTCACACGAATATATTAATTCATAAAATTAAGGTTCTGTGAAAACATTATTACGTGTTAAGTCGAAGAATTTTTTTAAAATCGAAACAAATCGTAAATTGCGATTTTCATGAGAAATAATTTTCCGATTGCTCTCAAAAACGTGGCAGTTCGAAGTTCAGAGATTTTGAAGGCATACAGAAAATGTCATCGCAATTGGTGTATTTGTTTAGCCGGAATCGTGTTAACAGACATACAATAATACTTACAGAAAGAAACAAAATAAACATTACGGATTTTTTTCTTTAGTGTAGTGAAATGGAACCTTCGCTACGCTCATCGAATTATGGAGTGAAACGTGTCATTTCGTCTTTTTGCGGATCTACACCTACTTGTGTGTGATTTCGACATTTCGGTTGTGGGCTCGATCTTCGTCGAAAAACACGTTTCACAAATCTTATATTTCGATATTTGAAAAATGTCAAATTATTACTGTTTATAGAGTAGAGTCAAAGTCAAGTAATTTTTTTGACATTTTAATACCTGTTCTACTAGTTCCTTAACATATAAGTTATTATAACTTTATAACAATTTTATATTATGCAGGACAACTAATCACAAATTCGTGGTCTAACCAGTTGTTTCTTTATAAATTTAATAAGACTAATTCAAAATCGAAAATTTGTTTATGATCTAAAAAAAAAATCAAACGCGGATGCCCATACGCCCGTGAGTATATGATAGCGGTTTACAAAAATGCCTGCTACGACTGTGAATAGTTCCAGACCAGGGTTTGATTGATCTTTGTACATACTTGCAACAAACTTGCATACATACTAGGTTTAAGGTTATAGAAGTCAAATGAATGCAACTTCATTTTTTTATTATCATAGTGAATTCATCATGGTTTATATTCTGCATTATAAAATACACTAAATTGTAAAAATATGTTACTCCTTTTAATACGCATAAACTCTCACAGACAGAATATTTATGGGTTTCGAAGTCTGGTCCATAATTTCAGTTGTCTTTGTTTGTTTAGCCGATATTTCTGTTCAATATCAAGCGATTCCCGGTTGTATTTCTACGTTTTACAAGAAAACACTGCCAGCTTATCAGAATCTACTGCAAAAAATATACATTTTTGACTCGAATTATTTATAAAAGTACACTAGATTGGGATAAATGATAGATTTTGTTTTCAACTCAGTTCAGTTTAACTTGTCTTACAATGCGATGCGCATTAACTTTATGTACTACGTTTCTTTTTCAAAGCTTCACAGGATTTGAATATTTGTTGATTTGAGCGAGTATTAGAAAACCGTTTCTGTCTCCCATTGGGTTTGCATGCGAATGTTAGTAGAGTTCTGAGGAATAATACCTGTTGCTGTATTGCCACACAGCACACTCACATTCCTGGAAACTACACGTATCACTTTGCCGATATGAGAGAAAACACTTTGTCGATTTCTTTTAGACCGAGGAATAGCACACAAAACTTATAAGATTTAAGATTTAATTTGCGATCACACCAAAAAATTACTCAATTTCATTGATCGGGAAACCCTCCCATAGTTGACTTGTAATTGATTTTATGTAAATCAATCCGGAAATTACAAAATACATTTTAGCGGGGTATCGAACCCCGGTCTCCCAATTGCCGATCGAGCGCTTTACCCCTAACCTAGCGATACGGTTTACTTTATAACATCTGGATTGTTGGTGCATTGTAGATTTGAATAGATTGGAATAGTACTGCAACGATTCTTCTGCCTTTGAACTGACCATCTAAACACGATTTATAAAGTCATTACATAACGCAGGAATGAGCGACGGTTTATTTCTCAATTTTATTAATCGGGAAACACTCCCGTAGGTGTAATGGATTTTATGTAAATCAATCCAGAAATAACTCAATTCCATCTCAGTGCGGTATCGAACCCCGGTCTATAAATTGCCGTTCGGGTGCTTTACCTCTAAGATATCGAGACGGTTCCATACATCCATCCAGATGTTATATAACGTTAGACGTCTCGGTAGCCTAGAGGTAAAGCACCCGACCGGCAATTTATAGACCGGGGTTCGATACCCCACTGAGATGGAATTTTTAATTTCTTGATTGATTTACATATACCAAACAACGTATTATTATAAGGTTGTTGAAATAATTTAAAGTTCGTTTGTTTGTTGGTCAAACAGTTATGTTGAAAATGTTTTAAAGTGTAATTCGACTTTGACACATTCTTATTTTTAAACACACTATACCTCGGCTGCTTTGGTTAATTATGCTTATAATATAGCTTTCGGATATCCGTGCATAGTTATTTATTTAACCCAACGTTTCGTGTTAATTTCATAGCACTTTTACAAGTCAAATACATTTTGCAATCATAACAATAACAAAAGAAAACCAAAACAATCTACTTTTTAAGATGTAACTAAAATATAAATTAATTTGACTTAAAAAAGTTCTATGAAAATAGCATGAATCGTTGTCTTAAATAAATAACGACCGCAAGCTATAGAACATTTATGTTTGTATATTAATGTGATCGGTTTTTTGGTTATAATATGTATGTATATAACTTATATTTTCATTAGGCCGACGTTTCTACAAGATTTCACTCATCTTCTTCAGGGCCAATACAACTTAAAATATAAAAAGCGAAAACTACATTACATTGATAAATACAGAACAAAACTAGGAAAACAGAAGACAACAAATATAAGCAACATAAATCACTGAAATGAATGAATGCTAATGAAAATATACGTGGCATTATAACCGAAAAAACGTGTACATTAATTCATATCGGCCACGAAAATCTCCGAAAACATATATGTATGTATTATTAGATCCAGAGTCCAAACGTTGGTCCAACTGATCGATTTATAACTATTACATCCCTGTTAAATGACATTGCTTTATTGTATTTTTAATATCAACTATGTTTGTCCAACTAAAACAAAACTTTAGAAAATCCATGTAGTGAAGAGTAGTTGCTACTCCCGAGTTCTCTCAGTGAGAATGCAAACGCTTTGACATTGTCCTTCAGCACTCGATGAATAGGTAAATTATTCCTACTTGTCGCTTGTCAGTGGGAGACAGTTGATCAAATATACCACGATGAAATCCGTTCGCCATACAATAAGAAGTGTAATGCGCGACGAGGCATATTGCGTTGCTGTCGATCCAGCCGTCAAAACTGACAATCCTTAAAATAAATGTTGAATTTAATGATTATTTGAGTTATTTCCTTTTTGATTACATATTCTGAAATATATGTTATAAAATCATTACTGTAATGAATTGCAACCCGATGTGGATTATACCATCTATTCTACAATTTACGTGACAGTGATTTTTATGACCTTAGCTGAATTTTGCCGTCCGATGCATTTAACTATGAACGTTTCTATATGAACGGATACACAAGTAATTTTCTAAAACTTATCAAATAAAAAGTGACATTTTTCAATATCGTCTTCTCTAAAATTTCGAAAGTGTACCAATTATTTATTTATTTGTATTTTAGCTGATTTAGCTTATTCGTCAATATATAATTTTTTTTTATTATTTTCTTAAATTTCACAATTGATTTCTCTTGCTAGAATTGCTAGTAAGGAAATGTGGCATTTAACATTCTGCGTAGAATATATTAAAATACGCTAGTGCATCCTAGATGATGGAAATAGCGCTCAAAAAGGTCAGTTACAATTGACATATAAACGAGTGGGAGTGGACAGAAGTACATTGGTAATTGGATTAAATGTGTTGTTACCCAACATTGAAGACACGCACACACACATACATCCGTCAGGCAAGGCTACCACTCATCACATTAGTAGACGATGCATTATTTCATCTCAATTTAAAAACCGTAAGACTCGACAACGCTTACGATTAATTATACTAAGTTGTTTCCAGTGAGTGCTCTGTTGGCGTTTAAATTATTAACACCTTGAGTGATGTTATTGCGTAAAGCTCGTCTCTGACATAACCGGCGCTCATTTTCACTCTATGACAATATTTGTTTTGTTCGCGGCCAGCAGCATGACCGTGGACGGAATAAAGCGAAGAAAAAAGCTGTGTTGAGGTTAGTTTTCGCCCAAAATAATCGTTACCATCACGCGAGAAGATCAATACGAGGTAATGTTTGTCAGTGTACAATGCGTGCACGGGTGTGCGTCTACGCGTGCATGAGGCGGTATTGAAATGTGAATGTGCACGTTCCTTAGGGAGAGATTATGCTAATTTAAAAGGGACTTGAGCGGGTTTGGTTACTGATATTTTATCTACAGCAGCTTGTGAAACATATTCTGTGTTTTTTGATACGACGAGGGATGTAGCATTTTGAGGGTTGGACAGACGCGATGAATATCAAAAACGCAAAGAAAGAATCAAATGTCCGTTCCGGGTTAACTTTTTGGCTAATCACATCACATTTAAAAAAGTTCGATCATAACGAAAATATTATAAATACTCACATGATTTTTGGAAAAAATCTAAACAAACCTTTCCTTCTTTTCGAAACTTGATCAGTGGTGAAAATTAAATTAATTTTAAAAAATTGAAAATTTCGCAAATTGAGTTTATTAACAGCACTTTTCAAATTTATAAACTCGTTTCTGTTTCCTTATTGGGTTTTCGTTGCACGAAACAGGAAACTAAAAAAAACATGACCGATCCACAAGGAAAATACGACACACAGAGTTTACTTAGCATAATCCTTCGTATTATCAGTCTTAACTCCAATGCCAATTGTTTTCACATACATTACAACAACACATTTTATAATCCAATCAATAAAACTTGATTTGTTACTTTGTTAAAACAAATTCATTTAAGTTTTCGTTTGTATACAAGCTCTAACACTTCATTGCTAATTTCAATACAACGCCAAATCTGTTGCGAGACAATTTTAATATTCTAATCAATACCCGTCGAAAACTTGCAAAAGTCATATTTTATTTCTTAATTAAATACACGGGAAAAACTGGTTTCGTTCTGTTTGAATGAGTTATGATACACTAGTGACCCAGAGTAATTAATTCCTTGTATTTATAAATAATAAAACTTATCTTAAAAGCGACAACACTAGTTAATAATAACTTCACCAACAAGTGTGTACCGACATTAAAATGCTTGCCGAAAACAAGTTTGCAGACTATTAACGGATTGGAATATCGATAATTTCAGTTAACCGGTTAAGGATCATATAAAATATGTAACAATGTATACCTTTGAAAAATCGACACCGTTGGAATTTTCATTCTTCAATAATTAAAAGATTGTTTATTTCATTTTTTATACGAGATCAGAATGTATATCACTGTTAAGAGATGTCGTATCTGTAGTCTTTGGTGACAATACCGCGCGATTTATTGTTACCGCTGAGAAGTTCGCGAGTTCCGCGCGTTGCGCGCGCCGATCGCGCTGCCTTCTTGATCGCGTCACTGCCTACCAGATACTAACCGTGGCTCGTCGCTCCGAAATAACCGCACGCCCGCCGCGCACTATGCCGTAACTTTGCGCATGTGGTGGGGGTGGCGACGGAGGGGTTAACAGGAGGGGAGGGCTAAGTAAAATGACAAATTTAGAAATAATGAGATAAGTATAGTGTGGTGTAGGCGTAAGCACGTATGTATTGTCACAGCTGTTTTCATTGAAGACGACGTTTGGAATAGTCAATATGCTTCGATGTCGAGTGTTATCGACTTGTGTAGTGTCAACATGAGAAGCACAATGCAAAGATATACGTACATCTATATCGGGTTACATAAAATATTTTGAGGATATGAGAATTCAAGTCAATATAGGTGAACTCTCTTGGAATGTAATCAAAGAAAGAGATAAGATAATACATGTAGTAAAGTTTACAACTTTGGAATAAAATTGTTAAGGAGTTAACTGCCTTATTCCAATTTTTAAGAGTCAAAAAGGATATTGAGAGGTCCGACAAAAGTATTGTTATCTAGAGACGACTGTTTTACAACTGATATGGGAGTAGGTGTGAATTCCCTAAATGATTATTTTTATTTGTTTTGTAGTTTACACACTTTGCGAAATTACTAAAATCAATACAAACTTCGTTGATGACGAATCGATATTTTCTCATTAAGTTACTCTCTCTTGAAGCAATATCATATTGATTCAATTAATGAGAACTCGTTTATACGCTGATGTAAATTAATATTTTCTACATTAAAATACTATGCTTTAGTTTGAATATCGTACATTTTGTATTTGATGTGAGCTTAATCAATATTTTTCTTTGTACATTTCACACAAAGACTAAGTGCGAGTGTTGTTCTTACTGAATCACTTTAATTTGCCATAATGAATACATTGCATCAGTTGAGTCCTTTTACAAATACTTATAAGTAAGCTTCAAATTAACTGTAACCGAGACAGTAAAAGTTTATTTAAGACATATTATTCTCATTGATTTTAATTCATAACACTTTACAGGCAAAACTGATGATTGTTTCACATTCAGACTGAGCAACTCACGTGATGGCCAAATCATTTTAGTTCAATTACATTCATAAAATATTTTTTAAATGGGTAGTTACTTGATAATATTATATTCTTGAGGTCACAAGATGAGTAAACAGGCTTGTCAATTGCGTCTCAATATATTAATACTTGTTTTAAAATTACTTTGAAACTAAAAATTATTGTACGACATATTTTTTATATAATTTTTTTTTACGTTTTTAAAAAATCAATGTTGAAGTAGAAAGTTTCCCCTCAATAGATTAATCTTGCTCTACTCATCAGTGACTTTTTTACTTTTCACTTTTCACTTTCCGAGCAGACTCCAACTTTTTGGGAGAGCTTTTAACTCTTCGCCATTTCAGCGTGACAGCTGCGTGACAGGTGCTATAAGCGCTTTGCTGCGTTTACTCTTACAAATAATTTACTTTTTCTCTTTACTCAGTACATTTTACTTTTTATCACTTCACTGTACAAAGTCCGCTTAACCATGCTGACGCATAGTTATAAATCAATTTCATAAAGTACCTTCCCTGATATTGAAAGCAATCAATAAAGCGTATACAGAACGCAAACGTATTAAAACATCCCACACATTTAATAGCGTATAAAAATAGGGAAGAATCAATAATCATTTTGCCGTTCATTATTCATTAAGCTGTCGGTAAAACCAGGTGGGAATTATTATTTAAATTATCGCTGTAAAGTTTTTGCAATGCAACATTCATTTATCAAGCTGTGGAATCTTTTTGACCTATATGAGGGTTTCAGATGACATCACATGGTGGGCATTATGCCATCTAAACACTTGCTATCTGTCTGCACTTTATTCAAGATTGCTCAAAGCTGCACTGCAAGTCAATCAAATATTGTATTGTAAATTATATTTATTTTATTATTGGATGAGCGTAGCGAGCGTAGCGAGCGAAGCGAAGATTCCATTTCACTACACTGGAGAAAAAAATCCGGAATGTTTTTTTTTTTCTTTCTTTCTTTCTTTTTTTTGTATTTTTGTCTGTCTGTTAACACGATTCCGGCTAAACCGATACTCCGATTGCGATGAAATTTTATGGATGCCTTCGAAATCTCTGAACTAAGAACTGCCACCTTTTTGAGCGCAATCGAAAAATTATTTCTCATGAAAATCGCAATTTTACGATTTTTTTTTCGATTTTTTTAAAAATTTCTTCGACTTATAACACCTACATGCTTTATCCGATTGTAATGATTTTTTCACAGAACCTTAATTTTATGAATTGATATATTCGTGTGAAATTTGAGCGTAATCAAATAATTATTTCTCATGAAAATTTCAATATTACGATTTTTTCCTTTTCTTAAATTACAATTAATTTAAAAAAATTAAGATATTTTTTTATTTAATTTGATTTAATTTAAAAAAAAATTTCAACAAAGTTCTGATTTTTTCACAGAACAACAGAAAACCCGCGAAAAACATGGCAGCTCAATGCACCAATTACGCTCATCCAACAACGCGGCGGGACTTAAGCGTTTTCCTAGTTTAGTTATTTAACGTTTATCCTATTCAGTTAAAAAACTGATTTTCCAAGGAGGACAACTAAATAAATATAATTATATAAATGCAGACTCAACAATGAACTAAAGTTAGTTTTGTTTAAACAGTAATATTACAATAATATTGTATTAATAACACAACAATTTTAGTAACAATAAAAATGGATATTAAATTAATTAATTAATGAACCAAATATAGAAAAGAAAAAGAAAGACAATAAAAAATTATGTTATTATTAAAATTATTATATTAGTCGTAGAATATTAGTAAAGAGACAATGGAGGATGAAGCTAAGGGATTTTAAAAAACACAATGATGCAGCTGGGCATTGTAAAAGAAGGTCTAAGGGCTATGTCAGAATACCTAAAATAAATTCCAGAGTTGGTAAGACTGTATTTCTCAAACTTTGTACCATTTCTAGTTATAATGGCTTCATTACATTTGAATAGAATTATCGATAACTAAAACCTGTAGGTCTAACCTCTTAACTTATGTCATCATAGCTGCCAAGACATGTTCACCACTGCGATTTACAAAACGCAGCTACTTTATTTACTAAATAACCTTTCATCAACTAACTATTTAAGATGAAATGGATGCAAAACGATTTGTAAAAATGAAATTAAATAATTTTTATAAAAACATTTTCTAGGAATTTTAAGTTGCTATTGTTTTAAAATGTATACAACTAATGCAAATAATGTCAAATCGACTTTATGGTTTAGCGTGAATAATCATTGAAACAAATCAGTGGATATTCTGCTAACCCGAGTTACGGAAGCGACTGGTTGATATGTAAAGCAGAGTTTTGACTCATTCCTTAGTAATGAGAATCAAAAAAAGTAAGTGTATTCAAAAATACGTCCCTGCAGTTGTACAGCTTTAATTAACTTCCAAGTTACTTGACCCGATAACCTAGTATGACAGGTATACAAGCGCGAAGCACATGGGATTGAATTTATCGTTTAAATTAAAACATCCCCACGAAAGTTAGGTAAGGTCAGTAAGAGGAAGTTTCGATTCTTGATTAAATCTCTAAGAAGTTGCAAATACATTCTTATCAAATTGACAACGAATTACGGATGTGGATGTGTATTTCAGAACTACGTCCGGTTCATTAGTATGTTTTTCATTACGGTTGCACAATACTAAATTTCTCATAATAAGCTCCTCTTGACGTGATGCTTTTCTTTATGTATTGTTATACGCGATATGTTATCCCCATTATAACATGTAAACATATTATCTTACTAAGAAAACCATAACGACCATAACCAACCACCATAACCCATAACCAACCACCATAACCATAACGACTATAACGACTAGATGTATAAGACAACTTATTTGACAACCCGTTGTTCATGGGATAGATGTGTGTAGATGTGTATAGATGTGTGTGATGTGTATAGATGTGTATAAATGTGTATAGATGTGAATAGATGTGAATAGATGTGTATGGGTGACATGGGTGTGTATGTGTATTTGTAAATGCTACTCTTTATTTCACTTTCAGAAACCTTTCCACAATCCCCTTCAATTGAATTTTACCAAAAAAAAAGTATCAGTATTTCTTATCATCAAGCCAAGTCTCACCAATCATCAATCAGTTTTTTGATGCATGTTTTGATATTTTCAATATGTTTAATTATTTTGTATAATCAATTCATCTAAAAAATAATATTACATGATAACTATTTGTTAGATTCCAGGTACCGTTTTTATGCGGTTTAACAGTCATGATTTTAAATTTATAATACGCAGCAATGCCGTATTCAAAAACGTAAATTGACAAATAAGTTGATTATCATGCAAACATAAAAACTTTTAATTCAACCATTAACAGTTAACAGTTAATTACACCGTTTAACAATGAGATTCTTACCGACGAGCAATGCTCTGTGCACAATCTGAACGGAAGAATTATTATGTATGTAGATTATCTATTGCCATTTACATTTTTTATCATAACTATGGTAATATATTGCAAGTCTACCTCTAGTATACCACCATAAACCACACCGATATTAAAACTTTCATATTATCCTGTATTAATTTCTCAATAAACCATCTGTGTGCTGTTTGTTTAATCGTTAAATGTTAATATAAAATAGCACATGTCTTTACAAAGCAAATAGAGCGGGAAGCGTTATCTTAACTTGACAATATGGAAGAAATTAACGTCACTAGTCGTAATATATAGTTGGTTCGCGTGTTGAGACAGCCAGAGTAAGACAAACAAACACACGGTACGCTATTGACTCAGGTTGTATGGGCCGACCATTGATAACTACATCAAGCTGTCTGGAATATGGAGTGAGGAACAATGTGGATTTACTGGCGTCCCGTGAATTAGGATTTTGGCCCGCATGCACACTATAAGGGCACACGCACACATGTAAATCTATGACTTCCTAAATGAAGAACCAATCAGAATTATGTTGCCATATTCCTAGAATTATATTATTGTGCAATTTTATCTGAATGTAGCTATAAACAATCTGAAAACAAGTACAAAATTGATTTTTTAAAATGATATACTATTTCCATTTTACCATTGACTAATTATTTATTTGTTGTAATCCTATTATAATAACATATTAATTATTATTTTAATAATAATAAGGCAACATACAATTATTTTAATAATAATAAATAATAATAATTATTATATATTGTTTATGGTTAAATATAAAGTTTTTTTGGCGAGCAATTTCATCAATGACGTGTGACCGTTAGACTTAGATCAAACAACGACTTTTGTTTGTTGTGTCGAAGATGTTTCCTGACACGATACATAAAATACAAATATATATTTTTTAAACAGCAAAACCAAAAAAAAAAAACATTATATGTTAATTGTCCAATGCATGTAAGCCTGATGAGATATGGTAGACTTTCAGGACCTGTAGATCTATGAGTTCTGGATGATGCTTGGGGTGTTGCGTCGTTGCCCAGGGATCATCCACAACTCGTGAAGGCAGAGTATCTGTGGAGGAGAGTTCAACAGCATCAGGTTCCATAAGTAGACGAGGTAACGAGGAATCGACCTCCGTACAACTTCCACCTCTTCCCACACAAACATACACCCGCCAGGACTTGTCCTACTCCACTGCTACCTCTACACCAAACTACACCAAACTCTAATAGACCCAATGTACAACCCTCTGCATCTCAAGATAGAACACACTGCCAACCTCCCAATCCCACATCAACAAATCAAGATCAATCCAACTCTGGGCTATCCCCTAAATCCTAAAGTGTGGACACTCATCTTTAACATCGAAGAAGCAATACTTGAACTTCCACATAATAATCCTGTAATCACAATTCTTGCAAGTATGCTCCGCGAGATGACCCCTAAAATGGCAATTCAAACCCAAGGCAAAAAGTCTGCCTTTCCCAAAAAGACCCTATCTCTGACCCCAGGCTATCTGGGACACCCTATAGATTACGAGTTGTCCCTCACAGGCTTCACCATCATGCCGCCTGTTATGGCCACCAGAGGCCGACATAGGCAATTCATCTTATGGGCAATGAGCCCAATGAATACGCAGAATCATCATATTCATAACATGTAAGTGGTTTCATTCAATAAAATCACTTTTATAAACCTTCATAGAAATTGCAATTAGTATCAGGAACAAATAACCGTAGAACGTAGTATTTTTTTTAAATTTTTATCGTGGGAAACCTGTTATAGGGTGCAATTAGCCCCTCTTCAGGTGAACTAGGTATGTGCGGATAGGAAATTGTGAAGGGATGTCCGAGGGCTATTTAAGAGGACTCAATCCCTTGCATTCGCCTTTACGACTGAGGAAAACCTCGGAAAAAACCCTCAGTCAGGATTGCCGGTCTCGACGGGAATCGAACCGGGACCTCCTGAATTAGAGTCGAGCGCTTAGCGCCCGAGCCAACACTGTCGGTAACGCAGTAAAATGGTTGGAAACAAAATGCGTTGTTACTCACCTGTGCAATCTTGATTTAAGTAACCTTAAATCACATCAACTAATTTACTGTAATAAATTTAAATATGAATTTGTATTTTATTGTTTTAACACAAGAATGCGTCGGCATCCGAACGACATACAGATCGCAGCACTGGCGGCGCGTGTCGCGCGGCTAACGTGTCAGTCGCGCCGGTTATGAAACTTCGGGGAATACTTCTAATCTGTTTACTCTTTTTCACCTTTCTTGCACACGCATTAAATAAGATGTGTATTTTCGTACGGTTAGCATTTGTTATGCTCTTATACAACCACAAGTAGGTGTATTGCGTAGGTAGGCCAAAATTTAACCTAGATTTCCGAATTCCTATCCCTATATTCCTGAATTGGGTATGAATGAAATATAAAATGTTATATAATAATATCATCTTAATAGTTGGGTATATTATTATGTAAGAGCGTAAGAATATCCAGAAAATAATTTAAGCAGATTATTAATTAGTGTGTACAATGTTGTGAAGTCCTACTAAAAGTAAAGTTGCCCGCCGATATTGGTATTGGCCCAAGAAATTATTACCAAATTTGCATCAGGAATGTTAATTTTTTAAAGTGATTTAATTTTATGTTTTAATTTTTTAAAGTGAGACGATAATGTGTTCATTGCATGGACAAATATTTCGCAACAAATTCATACAAGACTTAGCAGCTAAAGTGCAATATTTAATGTTTACCCACAATATTTAACGTTTACCCGCGATAATGCAATAACAATATAGTACAAACTTGATTATTTTCATCATATTCCCTGAAAATGTCAATAAGTTAGACCTACATCTATGCTAAAATCCGGAATTTGTCAATTTGTTATCATCGACAATGTGTGTTATTCAGAACATGACGCAAGTTTAAAGAAATACAGCTACTAAAATTGGTATTTAATGAAAAATGTTCATTAAACAATTTTTCCGAATTTATTATTATACATAACTTTTTGTTGTCGTTAAAAACGTACATTGCAGATATTTTTTAGTAGCCTGTCACATACGATACGAGTTGAACGTATGTAGACTTTCATGTGTAGCAATTTTCAACGGTTTGATAGCCTAAAGCAGACATAAATTAAAATTATAGTCTGTCTTGTAAAATGCGATTTAATATTAGTGTCGGTGACGGTGACGGGCCTATAAACATTAATTGTTATTATTATAAAAACAAGAATATAATTAAATAATAAATCTATCAAACACAACTGGAAAACTCAGTAAATGACACTGACAACTGATAAGAAGTTTTCGAACTTAAACCCTGGACTTAAAGTTTTTATTAAAAGTACCAAAATGTAAATTGAGATCACGATAATTTAAAAGTTGTTATTTAAATTATAAAGAGTTTTATTTTAAAAGAGAATTCTAGACCAATGCTTCAAACCATTCAAGCTGTACATCCTCCAATTGCTGTTTTCTGTGCCATCAGCAATTCTCATCACAATATCACATCAATATTGCTTTATATCCAACTTTTCTTTATTCTATATGAATTCTTAATCTAGTAGGGATTCTATTCTTTTGCATCTACTTTACTTTAACATAAACACTAATCAATCAATCATCACACCACACATATATATGTATATATATATATATATACATATATATTATTAAGTTTTTAAGGCTTTCGTGGCCCGAAGTATTAGAATCACAATTGTAAACTTGTCGGGTTATTTCGCCACGTCGATTTGACTTACCCATGTGACAAAAACAACAGATCGCATCGGAAGGCTGTTATCACACCACAATATACGGACTGTTTTTAAGCCTCTACAAAAAATAAGTCACTTACACAGATCGGTAAAAGATGTACGCCCAAGAATCCAGGCGCCGGGAGTGTATGAAGTACCCTGTAAGTGTGGGGTGGTCTACATTGGACAAACTGGGAGAACAGTGCAGGACAGGATAAGGGATCACAAAGGAAATTGTAGGCGGGCTGAAGTTAACTTATCGGCTGTAGCTAAACATGCGGTCGACAATATTACTGACAGTACTCACGCATTTGATTTTAATGAAGTCAGGATACTTAAACAAGAGAATAGGTTGTGGCCCAGATTAATTCGGGAAGCCATTGAAGTGATAAAGAAACCTCACAATATCAACGCTGATGACAATAAAGGTCTTTATAAGATTAGTGATACTTGGTTACCGGCAATTAAAGTTACTCAATCTGCTACATTTTCGACTCCGTTAGCACCAGCCTTGAAATCGTCTGAAACGGGGGACAACACCACACAGGTCACAGTCGTAGCTAATTCTAGTGTTTTAAACTCTAACGTTTTTGGATGAGCGTAGCGAGCGTAGCGAGTGAAGCGAAGATTCCATTTCACTACACTGGAGAAAAAAATCCGGAATGTTTTTTTTTTTTTCTTTCTTTTTTTTTTTGTATTTTTGTCTGTTTGTCCACACGATTCCGGCTAAACCGATAATCCGATTGCAATGAAATTTTATGGAGGCCTTCGAAATCTCTGAACTTAGAACTGCCACGTTTTTGAGCGCAATCGGAAATTTTTTTCTCATGAAAATCGCAATTTTACGATTTTTTCAATTTTTTAAAAAAATTTCTTCGACTTATAACACCTACATGCTTTATCCGATTGTAATGACTTTTGCACAGAACCTTTAATTTATGAATTTAGATATTATTATGAAATTTGAGCGCAATTGAAAAAATATTATCATAAAAATCGAAATCTTACAGGTTTTTTCTTTTTTTAAACAACTCTTTGGCTTATAACACCTACATGCTTTATCCGATCGTAATCATTTTTTCGCAGAACCTTTATTTTATGAATTAATATATTAGTGTAAAATTTTGAGCGCAATCGAGAAATTATTTCTTATGAAAATCGCAATTTTACGATTTTTTTAACAATTACGATTAATTAAAAAAAATTAAAAAAATTAAGTTAATTTTTAATTTAATTTAATTTAATTTAAAAAAATTTCAACTAAGTAATGATTTTGCCACAGAACAACAGAAAATTCGCATAACACATGGCAGCTCAATGCACCAATTACGCTCATCCAACAACGCGGCGGGACTTAAGCGTTTTCCTAGTAATTTCTAACGATAAGGATAGGCTTTTAAATAACAATACTATAATGACACGTTTGAGAACTCGTGGACAGGGTAGTGAACCAAGTGGCAGTGCAGTTAACCACTTGAGTGTTAAATTTGTAACGCCCGCGTGTGAAGTGTTTAAATACGAACTTTAATAGGAAAACTATGACAACACGTGCTATGTCACGCGCTAATGAGAAATAACGTATATTTTACCTTGACAACACGTGTGGTCACGTGCTTATAACTTTTACTATTAGGCAGTGTTTGATGACGATGCGCAGTATCAACAACTGAGCATCTACTTCCGACTCAACTAGTCCGAGCGAGAGCTTCAGCAGTCAGTCGTCCTGATGACGGGGCCCAGAGCGGTCCAGAAACGTTGACATGGGTAAGTCAAATCGACGTGGCGAAATAACCCGACAAGTTTACAATTGTGATTCTAATACATATACATATATATACCTACAGAAAATATTATAACAGGGGTTGAATCGGCAATATTTGGTCTCCCAGATGATGTAGCTGAAACCATACGGCAAGATACATGCCACATTCTTCGTAAAGCAAAACCTCCTGCTAGAAACATGACTCGCGACGAGATGCTAGCCTTGAATTCGCTACGTAAGAATGAGGATATTATAGTTTTACGAGCAGATAAGGGCAATGCTTCAGTCGTTCTAAACCAGAAAGACTATCAGTTGAAGATGGAAGCTCTCTTAGATGATCCAGCGTATAAAGCACACACGCGAGGTGACCCTACCACATACCTAGAGAAGACAACTAAGGCAAGAATTTTAGCTTCTAACTTTGATCCTGAGGTAAAACAATATTTAATCCCAAGAGAAAAGTCGTCACGATGTCCCAAAATATATGGTCTCCCTAAGATTCATAAAGTAGGCGCCCCTCTTAGGCCAATTGTAAGCTCAGTTGGTTCTCCTGTGCAGTTACTCGCCAAACATATTGCAAAATACCTTCAACCATATGCAGAAGAAGTAGCCTCTTATGTTCGGAATTCAGAGCACTTCATCGAACTTCTTCAAAACTATAAAGCTCAGCAGGAACACATTTTGGTAAGCTTTGATGTTGTATCTTTGTTTACAAAGGTGCCTATTGGTGAAACCTTAGAGATTATCAAGACCCAAATAAAGCCCCCACAGTATATATTAGATCTCATAGAGCATTGTCTCTCAAACACATACTTTCGGTATGAAGGTAATATGTATAAACAAGTCAAGGGAGCGCCGATGGGATCACCTCTTTCTCCAGTTATTGCAAACATATTCATGGATTTTTTGGAAACTAAAGCTCTTGAGAATGCTCCATTGAAGCCAATTGTTTGGCTAAGATATATTGACGATATATTTGCCATCTGGGTATATAGTAGAGCAGAGCTTGATAATTTTCTAACTTATTTGAACAGTTTACATGACGATATTAAGTTCACAATGGAAGTTGAACAAGATAACCGCCTTCCATTTTTGGATGTGTTGGTAATGAAAACACATGACGAAAGCTTTGCCCATACCGTATATCGTAAACCGACACATACTAATAGATATTTAAATGCTTCATCACACCACCATCCTGCTCAACTATTCTCAGTTGTTAACACTCTCGCTACACGATCAAAGAGGCTATCTGACCAACACCATATAACAGAAGAAATGAAGGGACTTCGGGAAGCTCTTCTTTCGAATGGTTATTCCGACAAATCTATTTCCAAAGCGTTTTAACAGAATTCCTAAGAAGAAGGACTTAAATCCTCCAGAAGTAGAGAAATACCGAAGCATGGCATATTTACCGTATGTACAAGGCACCACAGATAAAATAAGCAGACTCCTAAAGAAAAACAACATTGGAACCATCTTTAAAGCTGAACTTAAGATCTCATCAATGCTTAGAAATGTGAAAGATGTGATTCCTCATGAAGCTCATGGAATATACGAAATTCCTTGCGGGTGTTGTGAGAAAACATATATCGGAAGGACGAACCGTAAAATCTCAGCACGTCTGGACGAGCATAGAACTGCAATAAAAAACAGGCAAACTACATCTGCTCTTTTCCAGCACTATTTTGAGAAGGAGCACTGGATAGATTTCGCGAACGCAAAGACTGTTGCCAGAGTGGACCATGAAGTATCTCGTATTGTTAGAGAAGCCGTCGAAATGGAGAAACGACCGCATAACTTAAACATACGAGATGATGCGAAAAGACTAGCACCCACCTGGAAACTGGCGCTACGTGATAGCCATGTGGTGCCGATAATACCCCCAGTTGCCACGGAAAATGTAGTTCCTCCAGCTAGAGTGGATAGGAGAAGAAAGAAGCCACCTGAAGCTCCACCTACCAACGCCTGTTAAGGTCATCGCAAAGATCTTAAATGTAATGCTGAGCAGGTGCAGTGACTTGTTTTGTCTTTTATATTATTTGTTATTGTCTTGTTTGTTTACTCAATGTTTTTTAATTTGTATGTCGTTACCTTGAGAATGAGCAGGGAGAACTGTTCGAAACGTTGGTATTAAAACTTATTTAACTCGGAAACTCGAAAGAATTTCATTATGTCATATATATATATATATATATATATATATATATATATACATATATATATATGTATATCAATTATATATTATAGACACATTCTACTGTACATCATTGCTTTTTCTTGCCATTAGCAATTCTTATCACAATATCATATCAATTATTGCTTTATATCCAATTTTTCTTTATTCTATATGAATTCTTAATCTAGTAGGGCATATTTTGCATCTACTCTACTTTACCATAAACACTAATCAATCAATCAATCATCATATATATACTAGACACATTCTCCTGTACATCATTGCTGTTTTCTGTGCCATCAGCAATTATTATCACAATATCACATCAAAAATTGCTTTATATCCAACTTTTCTTTATTATATATGAGTTCTTAATCTATAGTAGCGCATGCTATTGTTTTGCATCTACTCTACTTTAACATAAACACTGTGTTTATCATTATTAATCAATTAATGAATCATCATATATATATATATCAATATTATCAATCATCATACATATCAATATCAATATCCATATCAATTATCATTTATGCTTTATATTCAACTATTCTTTCTTCTAACACTGTGTATATCATTATAATTACTATCACTTTTATTATTAATTATTAATTATAGACTATTCACTTTCTCTGCAAAGAGTTATACTTGTACACTGTACTAGTCTAAGTGAATAAAAATATCTATCTATAATATCTATCTATCATAACTCTTTCCTTTTGCGTCAGGTATCTACTTTATGGTGTACAATAACAGGCCATATTCTTTCATTTAAAATTTGTTTTCTTGTGATAGCACTCGTTAGTTTATTTTACACGTTCAACATCTCTACACCAAACGTATCACGCCGACAACCCAACTTTTTAGTTACATCTACACGTTCATCCACGTTATAAGCCGCTGTGTCTACCTAAATGATCACTAAATAATAAATTGTATTTAGAGTCTACCCACTTAGTTATATAACTGATTTTCGGTGGGGACAGTAAACCAAAGTGACTAAGCCAACCCTGTAGGCCCCGACGCAATCGACGAATGAGCGATAACCAACCAAAGATCGATATTTTTAACAAGGAAATATATAGCAATCAGTGGTATGGACAGTGCGAACACCCGCGGATCAACGCCAGAATCAACAAGGCTAGATTCAGAACAACTTCGAATTTATTATGTGCCTCGTTGCTTGGACGGCTTCACAGTCACCGTTTACAAACTCCTAAGACAAGAATTGATGGACTTAAGTCCAAGTCAGAAGTTAAAAACTTCTGACTGTGGCGGGAATCGCACCCTGGACCTTCTGCATTAGAGGCAGATACGCAAACCACAAGACCAACGAGCTAGGGTTCTACGTTCCGCCTACAGGGCCGCGCTAGTGTGCTTTCGGGAGCCGATATGTTGCTAGAAAAGGGCATAGCCCCATTCACAATAATAGTCTAGCAAACTAGTAAATACTAATGCTAATACCACCGCCGTC
The DNA here is from genome assembly GCA_024449915.1 of Sweltsa coloradensis. Taxonomy (NCBI): domain Eukaryota; kingdom Metazoa; phylum Arthropoda; class Insecta; order Plecoptera; family Chloroperlidae; genus Sweltsa; species Sweltsa coloradensis. Next base: position 230,397 of record JAMZAV010001113.1, read on the forward strand.
TGATGTATGTAAAGGTACAAATATACCAATGACATTCAATTAATATGCTAGACTCTCAGTATAGCCGTGGGGATCGTGCCAATTAGAAGGCATCATGAAGGGGGAAAAATAGCCTTCTAAAGTACTGAAGATCAGTTATATGGGTGAGTGCATGGGTAGACTCTAAAGCGGCCGTCACACGATTGAGAAAATCGCGCGAGTTGGCTCGCGCGAGTTTATTACCATCCTTGTCACACGACAGACAATGAAGGTAACAACAACGCCACCTATTGGTGTTCACTGGTCACGTGTTATGGTAGTGGGTTCTGATTGGCTCTCGCTACCTCGACTCGCTAGGAAGTTGAACAAGCTGGACATTTTTCGTGGCGAGCGCGAGCTCGCGCGAGCTGGCTCACCGTCTGACGGGGAGGCGGTGAGTTCCATGTAAACAAGTGTAGGCCTACTCCCAGAGAGTTACTCGCGCGAGCCAACTCGCGCGATTTTCTCGATCGTCTGACAGGCGCTTTAATACGAACTTATTTATTTATTTATTTAGTTTATTTTATTTACGTAAATTTGTACATATCCGCTCCACATATAAACACAACTCCACAGCCACTTAAATCGTCAGATTAGCCAACTAGTTGAAGTATCTATGTGTCAGTGAAATAATTTTCCCCTTCATGATGGCTTCTAATCGGCCCGCTATCGCTCGGGGTGAGAATAGGAGACTGAGCGTCTAGCACTTTGCCACGCAAAGCTTATTTATGTCATTGAAATAGGCTGCTTGTCACGGCTTCACAAAATTCGGTCATGACTTTCAGTGTTTTTTTAGTCGATAAAAATAGTTCCTGACCCCTTAACTAACTTCATCTATGGTTCAAATCTGTAACTAAATCTGTGAAACTTCCTTCACCTACTTTAGTTTGTTGTCATAATGTATGGAAAGTAAACAGTTGTTCAATATAAAACCTAAATTAAAATATCATTATCATCTTTATTATTTATTAATTAAAAGCCCATAAGGCCTAATCCTAAACCTTAAATAAATTTTACGGCGGTGGCTAATACATTGCAATTAAGTTTACTAGGAAGCTTTGCAATCGCTTTTTCAGGTGGGTTGTTGGATGAGCGTAATTTTTTTAACGAAAAAAAGCATAAAATTGCAATTTTCATGAGAAATTATTTTTTGATTGCGCTAAAATTTCACACCAAAATATAAATTTATAAAATTAACGTTCTGTGAAAAAATCATTACAATTGGATAAAGCATGTAGGTGTTATAAGTCAAAGAATGTTTAAAAAATTCGAAAAAATCGTAAAATTGTGATTTTTATGAAATCATTTTTTGATTGCGCTCAAATTTCACACGAATATATAAATTTATAAAATTAAGGTTCTGTGACAAAATCATTACATTCGGATAAAACATGGAAGTGTTACAAGTCGAAGAAATGTTTTAATCATGAGAAATAATTTTTGATTGCGTTTAAAAACGTGGCAGTTCTTGGTTCAGCCTCCTCAAAATTTCATCGCAATTAGACTATCGGTTTAGCCGGAACCGTTCTAACAGACACACAATAATACAGAAAAAAAGGAAAAAAAAACGATTTTTTAAAAACCGAAATCCCGGATTTTTTCCTCCAGTGTAGTGAAATGGAATCTTCGCTTCGCTCACTACGCTCATCCAAAAAATACATTGCTCAACAATAGAAAACAGTGAGTGTGTGCACGGAGTTTAAATAGTACTGTCGTACTCCATGGTGTATGTATGCGTGTAAAAAGTGAGAGTGATGAAATTATGACAAACATGGTATTGAGCATGTTTCTTGTTGAATGTAGTGTTGGAATTACTGTCAGGATACATCAGAAAAGTAGTTCTTTAGTGCAGATCTGAAACGGCTTTGAGTGTATTTCATGGATGTCCACCGGTAAATTATTCCATAATCTGCAGCTCCGAAAGTAATATCCATGTTGAGAGGACGACATTGTAAAACTACGTTCGTACTCTCTTCCACGATTGCAGATTTGAATCCTGTGAAATGGGTTGAGGTCAGTTGTAGGTTCTATACTCAATGGTTGTACTATGAAGCATTCCCCAAAAGAAATTGAAGATCTGTCGTTTTTGTATAATACTCTTTTAAAGTTGGAATTTCCAAAGTTTTGCTTCTTGCTGTGGCAGTTAAATTTTGGTGACTCGACATTTTTACAATTAAGGCTATTCGACCGCGTTTTTCTATTTTCCAAAATATGCTACCCAGTCAAAATATAGTGAATGGCTTTGAAACCCGGCTATTTAAGAAAATCAAAACTATTTTTTTTTTAATTTTTCTGATCAGGTACACGGCCAATATCGCCACCTCAAAATAATTTCAAACTTCAATTCGCCATGGCACACCATTCTACGTAGGGTGTTGTGCTTTTGTGACATTAATTTCGAACTGGTTTTCAAGAAGCTGACTGAGAGAAAAAGTATTTTTTTCAACAATTTTCATTCATGCGAATTTTTTCGTTTGGCGATTTTTTGTACCGATTTGTACCGCCAAACGAAAAAATTCACATGAAACGACAATTGTTTAAAAAAATATTTTTTCTCTCAGTCAGCCTCTAGAAAACGAGGGGAAAATTAATGTCACAAAAGCACAACACCCTACGTTGAATGGTGTGCCCTTGGCGAATTGAAGTTTGAAATTATTTTGAGGTGGTGATATTGGCCGTGTACCGGATCAGAAAAATTTGAAAAAAATAGTTTTGATTTTCAAAAAGAGACAAGTTTCAAAGCCAGTCACTATATTTTGACTTGGTAGCATATTTTGGAAAATAGAAAAACGCGGTCGAATAGCCTTAATTTAGTAGATCTACTCTGCACACGCACTAATTACTTATCGCAGTTCATGTATAGAATAGCAATATATTTGCGAGTAATATCAAATAAAAAGTCTATTTTCAGACTTATTCTCAAAGTAACAACCACGCTAGGCCAAACATTCAGTCCGTCAGTCGAGTATAATATGTATTAAGTTTGTTCTACTTGTCTTGGCAATAGTTGAGGTAAAATCTCTTGGTATTCAGCCAAACTAATTTGAGTTCGAATCCAACGTAAGCCGCGAGTGTGCACTGATAACATTTAGTGTTGTTAGTGCCAGCTTCAGCTCCATGTCCAGATATACGATATTTCCACATCCATCCTTGGCGATGAAACAACATGCTTAAGGCTATGTTCAGTAAAACACATTCCCCAAAATATGCGCAAAGCAATGGTTATATAGAGTAAGAATATTTGTCAAAGATTTCTGAAAAGACCAAAATATTCTTTAGCGGTTTTTTGGTTGATGCTACTTCCGCTATTGCTACATTTATGAACGATTAAGTAAGATAAGTTGTGCAAAATTATACTATTTAGATGGCTGATATTAAAATGTCGAGAATGGATTATTTAAAATAGAGAATAATTTGTAATATTACGTTTGTCTATGTGAAAAGACAAAATTTTAAATTGTTATGTGAAATTTTAGAAGCAATATTAAATGAACGAATGAATGTAACTTAAGATCAACGATTTTTTTCTTATGTCGGTACAAATACCATCAACATACCTGAAAGTGTGAAACATTGTTAAATGCAATGTATAAAGCTATTCATTGCAAAACATCTCATTGTACATAGTGAAAGGTGAAAACTGGCCAAAGCAATTAAGAAGTAACAAGTATAAATCAATATTTGTTATTTTTATACTTCACAAATCATACTTCACACATAATTTTTCACTTCATTTCATTTTTTTAATACTATGAAACTAATTTTACTTATTGTTAAATGTAATTTGTATTTATGTAAATCAATGAATTTTTGTTATTCTGTATCTTTAAGGCAGCCTTAATGTAAAGGCAGAGCTTTGTTTTAAAAAATAAAGTTGTACTAATCAGCCACAAATCTTACACTTTTTGCTCATCTTAGTCCCCCAAATCGTTCATAAAAGTCATCATATTTTGACCGAACAACTTGCCTAAATTACAAAACAAAATATAGATTATTTACAGAAATAAAAAATGCTGTACAGTACGCTGATAATGGCCAATATATTTTTGGATCAAAATCCTCCAAGGTCACGGGCAAAAAGATCGTCCCCATGTTATTTCTTTTAGGAGATTTTTGCCGGTGGGACCTAGCTCGAAAAATACCAAGTTTGACAATTTTTTATGGGGTCATGGTGCACCCAATAATTTTTTTGGTTAATTTCTAAAATTAATTCATAACTAGTTAGCCTGAATGAAATATATTTTTTAAGTTTAGCGGGTGAATACCCTTTGAAGAGCGTATTGTTGCCAGGTTCACGCATCTCATCATCAGCCATCAATCAATCAACCCTCTACATCTCACCACATAAACACGGAGAGAGCTGACGTGAACAATCAATCAGTTTAGAATATCGTCTGCGGTTTGGATTCCCTCCAAACATGGATCTTCGTTTACCAGATGCTGTGATTGGGCAGATTCATGTCGTGATATGTATAATATACTTATTTTTATAATAATACATTGCAAAAATTTACAATAAATCAAATTTGGAATAAGGACAAACAGTAAACAAAAGAATGATGAAAAAAAAAAAAGGATAAAACAATTTGAATCAGTGGAAATACAGTGGACATCAATACTCTCTTACATATTTTTTTCAACACGAATCAACATTTTGCATTATGTTATCGTGATAAAGAGTCATTATTACTTTCCAACACTTCCACAACCTCGTATTCCACGCCAGCCCACTGAGTTCGCCAGGAACGTGAGAGCAGCTTTGCACGGTTTTACGGGTTGTTTGCGTCGTTAGAATAATGCATACGTTCTATCGATCCGGCTCTCCAGACAACATTGAATAATAAAAGGGCCACATTCAGCGAAACTGGCAAGATGTAAAATTTAACTACAAATTGTATCTTATGCGAACATTCTATACCTCAAAGTCTTTTTATAAACTGAACAATTGGATTTTCTACCACCAGAGCACATTCTTTTATTCCTTGCACGATGCATAGTAAGTCTTGGCTTGAGTTAAGTATAGTCGAGCTTTTAGGATTCGTTTAGTACTTATTGTTGGAATGAATTGAAAGTCGTACCTGATATACCCGAGAGGCATGTGGCTGCATTATACGGTAGGTATATATGTTTGGTGAAATCCAAGCCAATGCTACGAAATACATTCATACATTTCACAAGTCACAAGAAACTTGTAAAGAAACAAAAGTTTATCAACCAAATTATAAATTACATTCCTACATTTGACAATTCAAATAGACTGTTTTGTTGCCTTCGTCTACGGGTGTAATTAAAATATGTATTACTTAGATCGATACAGTAGATTATAAATTATGGATTATAGATTTTACTCGATACTGTTTACAATTGCACCATTTGTATTATTCACATTTGAAATGAAACAGAAAAACAGTTCTCTTGCTTACTTTTCTAGAGACTGGTTTCTGCGAACCATTAAACTAACAACAATCTATAAAAATAATAACCAGTTATTTTATACAGGAAAGGTTTATTTATTTTCAAAACAAAGTTCTGCCATATTGACGGCTGCCTTTACAACACTCATTAAAAGATTTCAATACACAATTGACTTGAATAAAAGTAAATAAGTTTTTAGTTGAGAGTGTTGTAACAGATTACTAAGGTTTTTGATCTACCTCCCAATTTCTTCACGGCTGGTTTGCATCAAGCAAGATACATAACACTCCGTGAACGAGAAAAGGTTGATAAATGGTGTAGAAGAAAGGAAGAAGTTATCTGACTTGACATGTAAGACATTAGTTTTGTCCTTGAGAGTTGTGTAAGCGAAGATTGTCCGGTATTGGCGTCGGAAGGCGACGAGTGTCGTGTGCGATGCAATGTAACTACCCTCGACAAGGGATAAACTGGGTTGCTGAACTTCGTCTTCAGCGTCTACTCAACCGTCGCTTTCTAAGAAAAAACGTCCGTCGTGTATTTACTGCACCCCGGAGCCAGGGACAAACTGTGGACAACTTAGATTATCACTCTCCGAGGCACGTTATAATACATGCACACACATTCGCTTTCATGGGGGGTGATTATCTTGGTAATCGCGTTCACAATTATAAGCGTATTTGGCATATTATCTCGGTGCATTTTTCATTAGAGAATGGTCGCAAAAGTGCGAATTTCATGAGAAATGTTTCTTTATTTGCACAAAAAAGTGACATGTTTAAGTGAAGATATTTAAAAGGTTTGTTTAAGTTTTCATACAGGTTTTGTTACTGTGTTTTTTTTGTAGAGAGGAAACAGATAACAAATCTTACGAAAAATGGTAAAATACGATTTTCATATACATTTTAAAAATTTGATAATACCGAAAACGTGGCAGGTCTAACTTTTAGCATATTTTTTATTTCAAGACCCCTGACATTTTCATCAAGATCGGGGGAGTAGGCGTTAGTCTGGTAGAAAGATAACAAACAGATCAAAACATACACAAAACACTCGAGCTATTTTTACCAAGATAGTCGAATGGGAGATTCTGCTTCGCTCCTCTCATCCAAGTATGTTGACTTATAAAGAGGGATCAACGCCTACATGAGTTTTAACTAATTGGGTTCCAGCATTACTACCGGCAAAGGAAATCCGAATTTTGGGTTTTCTGAGGTTTTCTTCAGACCAATGTTTAGATTTAGTCATACTTATTTAAATATTTCTTCCCAGCTATTAAAATGTCAGCCTTAATGTAACAAAGAACATTGTGTAAACTATAAACTCAAATGAGCTCCACAACAGGAATAGTAATCAAAAAACAATTTATCATTGGGAATTGCGCCACTTTTAGGACCATTGCAGGGTATATTATGTGGAATGGGACATCGCGAATAGCTCATATGGCGTAACGAAGCGATAAGTAATATGGATGGGTACAGCATCCTCGGAAATTAGAATTGATTATAGATATGGTATAAATATGAAGTTCAATTATCTATTCTGAAAAGTATGAAATAAATTAACAGTAACTCTTGTTCATACAGTGATTCTTTCATTAATAAATTATACATGTCATTCCGCCGGAAATTATTCTTCTGATAGAGCGGACGTACATTCTGAAGTTCATTGGTTCAAACCCGCTACTGAAATGTCGGAAGAAGTTTTCTGCTAGTGTGCCTCGGACGTTGTACATGCACGTCTCAGGTTCATGCCGTTCCCCTGTTCCCAGTCAAAGACTGGAGGAACCCAGTGCACACCAACAGTTGTACCTGTTGCAGGTTAACTGCCAAATATATTGGGAAGTGAAGCTTCCGCTCATGCATCACTTTTATGTGTGTCCGTCCGTTCGTTTGTGTGTCGCGTCTCATGATAAAAACCGAACCTGACCTTCAATTGACACGCGTTTTCTGGTGACGATGCCCTTCAACAAGAATGACACAGAATGTTTTTGTTGGTAAGCATTTAAAAAAAAATGAATTAAACTCGGCCATGCACTAAGTGATTTGAATGCTGGAGTATAATAATTTGTGTGTCCTTACGACAATTTGTTTTTGTGTGGCTCGTTGGTGTTGTGGTTAGAAGCTCCGCTTCCAATGCAGAAGGTCCAGGGTTCGATTCCTACTTTAGTCAGAAGTTCGTCATTAACTTCTGTTTTGGTCTTCAGTCCATCAGTTCTTGGCTTAGGAATTTGTAAACGGCTACTTTAGAGCCGTACTAGCAACGACACACATAATGAGGTTGTTCCGAATCAGCCTTGTTGATTCTGGGGCTGTTTGAAGGTGGAATATCGTGTCCAACTTGATTGACTGGTGTTTCCTACATATTATTATTATTATTATTATTATTATTATTATTATTATTATTATTATTATTATTATTATTATTATTATTATTATTATTTATTATTATTATTATTATCATTATTATTATCATTATTATTATTATTATTATTATTATTTAAGTAGGAAATTGTATTTAGAGTCTACCCACTCAATCATATAACTGATTTTCAGTTGGTGACAGTAAACCATAGCGACCAAGCCAACCCTGTAGGCCCCGACGCAATTGACGAGTGAGCGATAACCAACCACAGGTCGATGTTTTTTTAAATAGGAAATATACATAGATATTGAACCCCTATTGTAGGCTAGATTAGCAGTCGGTGGTCCACTTCCGTGAAAATTAGAAGCCATCTTGAAATTCCAGTTTACATGTTAATCAAACGGGAGCGATTTGTAGCCCAAATAGCTCTCAAGATTGCCGCCAGGTTGACAGGTAAGCATACTAGCCTTTAACACCAAATGATTACTAAATTACCTTATGCAATAACTTCGTATTGTTTCTGTTTGTTCAATACAATGCTGCACAAGCTAAAATTATATCAAACAATCCCGTACAATACTTTATTGCATTAAAAAAGCATCAATTAAAACGCCAAATCGCCATCTTGAAATGGGCCGATTGACTCTTCAATTTGCTACGCTCGCGCCTGTGCGGAGGTATAGGAGATTGCTAATCTAGCCCACAATAGGGTTCAATATCTATGGAAATATAGCAATCAGTGGTATGGACAGTGCGAACAAACGCGGATCAACGCCAGAATCAATAAGGTCCAATTCAGAACAACTCTGAATTTATTATGTGCTTCGTTGCTAGGATGGCTCCAAAGTCACCGTTTACAAACTCCTAAGACAAGAACTGATGTACTTAAGTCCAAATCAGAAGTTAAAAAAACTTCTGACTATAGCGGGAATCGAATCCGGGATCTTCTGCATTGGAAGCAGATACGCTAACCACAAGACCAACGAGCCACTTAAATATGCCAGTATCTAGTTGGTCATTGTTCGCTCGTCGTTGGTTTGATGGTGTCGGCGACTTCAGGGTTGGCTTGGTCGGCTTAAAAATTAATGTCACCGCTGAAAATCAGTTCTGTGACTGAGTAAGTAGACTCTTAATAAGAATTTATTTTATTCATTTATTTATTACGTATATTCGTTTCTTGTTTTGGGAACACCCGTGCCGTCCTTGTTTGTTTTAATGTTGGTTTTATGTCAATATCTTCTTGAACTATTTCACTATTTTAATGATTTCAGTCAATTAACACAGCTAATCGCTATTCAACACACAATTGAAATTTTTCGAGGCGAGATGGTGGCAAATGATGCTCCTTTTGCAAGAAGTGAAGCTTACAGGCTGTCATTTTATCCTCGTACGACAAGACTGTGGAGGGAACTTCCTCTGGATCTGAAGGTTCTCAACATGCAGGCACTGGATTTCAAGAAACTCTTCGGGAATCAATTAAGTAGGAGTTCACACTTTCATTTAATTGTCACTTTTTAATTTCTATTATTTTCTAAAAGAGATTTGTAGAATTTTTTTTAATCATTTTTCTTTTCAATTCAAATGGTGTATATTTTTTCTTAAATGGTTAAGTTTAATATATTTTGCTTTTTATTTTGATGTGAGCAATGTTATGCCTATAATGCCAGTTGTTTGAATGTATGTATTGTGGGTTCATTTGTGTTCAATTGTTGAGTTTTTATATAGTTTTTGACTACCTATTTTCGTTTAAACTTTTGTTAAGAATATTATTGTTAATTTTAATAACCTACTTTACTATCAATTTTATTGGATGAGCGTAGCGAGCGAAGCGAAGATTCCATTTCACTACACTGGAGAAAAAAATCCGGAATGTTTTTTTTTCTTTCTTTCTTTCTTTCTTTCTTTCTGTATTTTTGTGTGCTAAACCGATACTCCGATTGCGATGAAATTTCATGGAGGCCTTCTAAATCTCTGAACTTAGAACTGCCACGTTTTTGAGCGCAATCGGGAAATTTTTTCTCATAAAAAACGCAATTTTACGATTTTTTTCGATCTTTAAAAACTTTCTTCAACTCATAACACCTACATGCTTTAACCCATTGTAATGATTTTTTCACAGAACCTTAATTTCATGAATTAAGATATTCGTGCGAAATTTGAGCGTTATCGAAAAATTATTTTTCATGAAAATCGAAACTTTACGTTTTTTTTCTTTTTTAAAACAATTCTTTGGCTATAACACCTACATGCTTTATCATATTGTAATAATTTTTTCACAGAACCTTAATTTTATAAATTCATTATATTTGTGTAAAATTTGTGCGCAATCGAATAATTATTTCTTATAAAAATTTCAATATTTCGATTTTTTCGATTTTTAAAATTACGATTAATTAAAAAAATTTAAAATTTAAGTTAATTTTTATTTAAAATTAAATTAAATTTTTAAAAAAATCTTCAACTTAGTAATGATTTTTTCACAGAACAACAGAAAATCCGCATAACACATGGCAGCTCAATGCACCAATTACGCTCATCCAACAACGCGGCGGGACTTAAGCGTTTTCCTAGTTAAATTTTACTTTTAAGGGATATCACACACAATTCTGTGTTCAAGGGCTATGCTCGTTGTGATATTCCTAGTGATTGTACCAATGATCATTGAATAATAAATAAAATTATCAACCTTACACCTTGCCGATATACCGCATTAAATGTTAACTTTTGACGCATTGCGTTTGTTTTTCGTGAGAATCACCCAAAGGAGTTGTCTGTACATTTTGAACAGTGTATGTGTCAAAACATGAATAACTCCGTGCTGCTTTTACTAATATATCCCTAAATGTTGCATTACAAAACAATCTAAATGTTAAAATGTAATCGTTCACATATTGGAGCCCTGGCTACTGTAGATAACAAGGGAACAGCAACTTAACATAAACCATGCTGATTCCTCTGCTTAATACAGGACAGGTGTGAGTGACACTGACATGATTATCTGATTGTGTCACTGTTTGTACTCTGCAAGTATTGTTTTACGAACGCAATGTGTTTTATTTATTCAAAAGTTCGTAACACCTCGTATGTAACAAATAAGGTGGTGCAAATATGGAACATGATGGAACAATATGGAACATCAAGTGAGTTCTTGAAATAATGAATTATGAGAAGAATAACATTATTTGGTTGTGATGTGTAACATAGATTGATGTGCATTACGGTACTTTTTAAACCAATTGTATAATTTGTAACTAATTCAAAGTTTTACGTGGTTAAATCATGGACTTATAATAGTAACTGGCGTTGGTTAAATCTTCTACCAAGACGATTTTATCGACCTCTTTGAAAACGAAATTTATCTTAAAGCTCTTTGTGTTGTTTATTGGATGAGCGTAGCGAGCGAAGCGAAGATTCCATTTTACTATACTAGAGAAAAAAATCCGGAATGTTTTCTTTAATTTTTTCTGTCTTTTTGTGTGTCTGATAACACGATTCCGGCTTAACCAATACTCCAATTGAGATGACAGTTTCTGGAGGCCTTTGAATTCTCTGAACTTATAACTGCCACGTTTTTGGGCGCAATCGAAAAATTATTTCTCATGAAAATCGCAATTTCACGATTTTTTTCGATTTTTAAAAACTTTCTTCGACTCATAACACCTACATGCTTTATCCGATTGTAATGATTTTTCACAGAACCTTTATTTTTTTAATTGATATATTCGTGTGAAATTTGAGCGCAATAGAAAAATTATTTCTCATGATAATCGCAGTTTTAAGATTTTTTTTATTATTTCTTCGACTTATAACACCTACATACTTTATTCAATTGTGATGATTTTTTTAAAGAACCTTAATTTTATAAATTGACATATTCGTGTGAAATTTGAGCGGAATCAAAAAGTTTTTTCTTATGATTATAGCAATAATTTTTCGTTTTTTTTTCGATTTTTTAAATTTCTTTGACTTATAACACCGACAGGCTTTGTCCGATTGTAATAATTTTTTCACAGAACCTTAACTTAATAAATAAATATATTCGTGTGAAATTTTAGCGTAATCGAAAAATTATTTTTTATGAAAATCGCAATTTTACGCTTTTTTCGTTTTTGAAAAATTATGCTCATCCAACAACGCGCCTGAAAAAGCGTTGTCGAAGCTTCCTAGTTTAAATTAATCACGGTTACGGAAATCCACTAAATAAAAAGCGAAGCTACTTAAACCACATATTGTTGATGAAGGATATACTAATAAAAGTTTCCGGCTTCTTTGAAATGTATTTTGTAAAGGTGCCGGGTTGATAGTGGTAGCCCCTCCCCTGACCTTAAGGGTAACAAGACATCCTTAATCACCTTTGTTGAAGGGGAATGTCAACAAAAAACGAAAGCCAATAGGAGGTCTGTTCGGGTTTTTGGATTTGACGAATTCGTTTGCAGCAAATAGGTGAGTGCTTTAAGCTGCTATAAATGTGTATTGTGAACGTATATACCATGGGTTTCATTCCAGTCCATGACAAAAATGTACCATTAAACATATTAATGAATAAAACACTTCTATGACACAAAATTGTAAATACTCGGCGGAATGTGTGAAGGTAAAAGATCCCTCTTTATAACCTTATACTGCTTTTTATGGTTTTTAATTCAACAGTACTAAAATAGAAACGCATTATCTTTCCTCAAATTCAGCAGCTTATTTTGATAACAAGCAATTAAAATTTTAATTAAAATGCAACTTGCAATCCACTGAATTTTCCCCTCGATCTCGAAATGTAGATGTTTAATTTACCTTAAAAGATGAGAATATGGCGAAATTAAATCTCTGCGGGCAATGTTTCGTAGAAAATAATTAAAATTGTCATTCGTTTAAATTTGAGAAACAAATATTATCAGAGCCAGAGCATCTTCTAGACAACCTTGAAAATATATTTTAATTATATCTAATTTTAGAAACTGGTGCATGTGCAACCTCTACATCAACAAACATTGGAGAGGATCTGTGTAAAGCAACATTGTACTATTTTAAACTTGTGGCAATATAAGTTATGAGTGTTTTGAAGTTGTAATACATGGCGACGACAAGTAGAAACCTTGCCATCATAAACAAAGCAAGATTAAAAGCGCCATATCGTCGCACGATATTACCAGTTTGCTACAACTATTGTTCAGCACGCCTAGGTTAGACAGTGCTGAGATACGAATATTCAAGTGGTATTTATGTGAAGTACCAGTATGTAATTTTGACAATTTGAAAAGAAATTAAATTATAACTACAAAATTCAATGAAAACGTTTTGAAAACATATTTTAATGGAGCTCTTGCTAAACATATATTATTTTAATATTTAGTACATTTCAGAAATATTAAGGTCCATATTGACTGCCATTTTTTTTAAATAAGGTAACCGACTCGACGGTCTAGTTGGCTAGAGCGCCAACTGGAGGTCGGAAAAAGTGTTGCAAATGGTTGAAAAAACAGAAATTTTTAAAAAAAATTGTTGTTTTTTTCGTTTGTTTTCATCACACCTGGGAAAAATTGAATATTGAGGAAAAAAGTTTTTTTGTTTGATTTCATCTCATTTGTTATAATGATTTACTCAACCATTTTTTTGGTAGTAGCCGACTAATCAGTTGTACTGCCAGTTTTTTTGGACTTGAATTCAAAGTTAAAAAAAAAATTGCTTAAAAAAACGGCAGCAAGCTCTGCTTCAAAAGTCTTCGGCTGTGAATGCTGTGAGATATAGAAGTTTAGCCAAGCATTTAATTCTTTCTCCCTATTTTCGCATTGAAAAGAAGTAAGATCATTTCGCCTGTTGACGAGCGCCAAGCCGACCATTTTCATGGTAAAAAAGGCATAATTTCAAACTCAAAATCATATAAAAAGTACTTTGCCATTGAATTTGGTTCATTATGAGAACTCCAAAAAGTGAATTGCCAAGTAATTTTTTAAATGATTTTGAGTTTAAAATTTTGAATTTTTACCACAGCCACGGCTTGGCACTCGTCAACAGGCGAAATGATCTTACTTCTTGTCAATGCGAAACTAGGGAGAAAGAATGAAATGCTTTGTTAAACTTCTATATCTCACAGCATTCACAGCCGAAGACTTTTGAAGGAGAGCTTGGCTGCCGTTTTTTTTTTTTTTTTTTACAATTTTTTGTATTTGGGGGATATCACTTTTTTAAGTTGTAAACGATAATTCAAAGAAAGCGGGAAATTTCAAATGTAATTATCCATTCTAAAATCTAAATATTTAAATATTTAAATTGCTTGGATGTACGGCTTAGACTGAGTTTGATTTACTTTTAGTACAGGCAAATTAGACTTTGACCCGGACATTTAATGTTCCTCAAATATTATTGCTGGAATACGTTCAGGGGATGTCCCTGAACAAAAAACTCAAGTTCCCAAAAAATCCCACTTGGGGAAAATCCGCCATCTTGAAAAATCTCCGATATGTTGTAGTTTGCAGATTGTTTGCTACAACAGGTGATCCAAGTGACCAAATTACTTGTTTTTTTTTATTTTGTTATTATTTGCAACCCCTATTGATAGAAATAGTTAATTGTTATAGAAAAAAATCCGCCATCTTGAAAAAATTCAACATTTTGAATTTTTGGGTTTTCTGCTATAGCAGGCGATTGAAGTGACCTAAAGACACACCAAAATTTCCTCTGTTATTATTTACAACCCCAATTGATAGAAATAATTAAATGTCATCTACCCTCATTCAAAATAACCAGAATTTTTACTATATTGCAAATCAAGGCAACCAAAATAGCAACCAGCAAGTTCAATGTTATTTTTGCAGTTAAACGTTGCCAACCAAGAAATGTACCAATTAAAACGTTAATATAATAATGAAACTTTTAGAGCTGTTCACTGCACTTGTAAATAAAGAAAATTATGTGAAACAATATTTGGACAACTATTCAGTTGTCTTCAATGGGTAATGAAATTTCGGCAAATAAATCATCACTTACTTAGTGGTTTCCCTTGAATTCACCATCATTCAGCAGTTACCATCGAAATGTCATACCAAGAGTTTTACAAAAAAAGAAAATAACTGCTGTCATAAAACACTTTTATCGCATTCCTTGTACTATTACGTTAGTTACTAAACCATCCCCCCTACACATTTCTTCTTGAAATGAATTCAGCCGACGACGCCTCTTAACTGGTGACATAAGGCTCTCGCCATCACTATCACTATCATTATCATTTTCATTGCCACACTAATTTTGCGACATCACGTCGTCTACTACAACGTATTCGTCGTCTTCTAAAGTGGGAGCGCAGTTGAAACAACCATATCCCGTGCAGTAGTCACACATACTGGAGCAAGTTAGTCCATTTTTGGCATTTACAATTTGGGCGCTCACATCCCGTTTTACAGTTGCATGATACAATTGTGAGTAGTTTATCTGGTGCTGGAGCCTTAAGTGTTGGGATTGGCGTCAGTTGTCCATTCTCAAGTTTCCACTCCCAATCAGCAGGATTGAGGTGAACCCCAATCCATTCAACAACGACATCTGCTGAAGATGATCCATGGCATCGCCGGACGTGCTTCGTGTCTTTTGTCGACGGCTTCTGGTAGCCGTCAAATACCACCATTGTTTGAGCTTTACTTTAGTTTATTTATTTTTTTAATTTTTTTAGCTATAGTAACGTTTTACATATCTGCCTGTACGTAGAGTGTCGTATCCACACAACGCGGCGCAACAAGTAACCCCCGTCGATGGCGAATGCGGCCTCATTTGGGGGAAGGTCTTGTTCAGCTGGAGCAATTTCTTGCAGAGGCCTGAAGAGGGTGGACTTCGTCCCCTTGCGTTAAGAGAATTCATCAAAAAGTGTAGGTGGTCTTGCTGCCAGTTCGTAGGTGAGATACTCTGCAAGCTCCTCGTTAGTCCGGACGATGCACAACATTTGGTGGAAGAGCTGCATGGGATTGACGTGGACTACATCATTGCGGACCTGGATACAATTAAGACGATTGCCATAAATTTAACCTTCGCTTGCATTTTGTAAATTTGACTGAACGGTTTCCCAACCATTCCCTTCATGGACTTTAATTCCACATCTCTAGCACAGTCGCAATTCACACTTGTCTGTTGCCACCACATCGTTTGAAAGAGACACAAGCAGAGGTGAGACGCGCTGGAAGAGACTGTGGAAACGTAGCCAGTCTCGCATCTTTGTGGTGTCTTGGGTGACTTCTTTGACGGGACATGCGCATCTCGACGTGTTGTTCGGATGTGGCCAGGATGACTCCAAAGAACTCTTCCAAAAGATCTATAACCTTTGTCGATGCTGGCAAATTGAATGCACCCATTTGGCAAGGGTCACTTCAGAAAGTCCCCGGCCATGGGTAAGGCCTCCAGGAGCCAATCGTAACTAAGTGTGACAGTGAAAATGATAATGATAGTGGATGGCGATATACTTATGTCGCCCATTAAGAGGCGTCGTCGGCTAAATTAATTTCAAGGCCAATTGGAAGGGGGGGGGGGGGGGGGGGTAATAATTTACTTCATACTACAAGGAACGCGATAAAAATGTTTTAGGAACAGCAGTTATTTATTTTTCAGTAAAACTCTTGGTACGACATTTCGATGGAACAACAGTCACTGCTGAATGATGGTGAATTCAAGGTAAACCACTAAGTAAGTGATGTTCTATGAAACTTTTAATTGAAACTCTTTGATACTCGCAATAAGTTTTTAATTGGTACATTTCTTGGTTGGAAACGTTTTACTGCAAAAATAACATTGAACTTGCTGGTTGCTATTTTTGTGTCAATGATTTGCAATATCGAATAAATTCTGGCTATTATGAAGGAGGGCAGATAAAATTTAATTATTTCCATCAAATGGGGTTGTAAATAATAACAGAGGAAATTTTATTATGTCTTTAGGTTACTTGGATCGCCTAGAAAAACCAAAAAATTAAAATGGTGGAATTTTTTTCAAGATGGCGGATTTTTTCCTATGACAATTAATTATTTATATCAAAAGAGTTGCAAATAATAACAAGAAAAAAAATCAAGTCATTTGGTCTCTTAGATCACCTGTTTGAGCAAACAATCTGTGAAATACAGCATGGCGGAGTTTTTTCAAGATGGCGGATTTTCCCCAAGTGGGATTTTTTGGGAACTTGAGTTTTTTGATCACGGACATCCCCTGAACGTATTCCAGCAATAATATTTGAGGAACATTAAATGTCTGGGTTTTGCCCAAAAATTGTCTAACTGGCCTGTACTATTTCTCAATACGTAATAACAATACATTTCGGGTGAAGCAAATAACGAAATTTGTCATGATACATGAAGCAAGCGGTGGATATATACAGTGTCTTTTAAAACAGATTGTCTAGAAACAAAAGCTACCATTGTTTGTTTTTGTTTACAATCTGTAGTTGGCAAGTACAATGGTTTTTATTAAATTTGCTATGGTTAATCGTCTTGTTAGAGAAATTGCATGAATATTTAGGTGTAAAAATTAATAATGTTTAATGCATGTTTAATTCAAGTTTGTACAAATAACACGCCTTGGTAATTACGTGTTTTGAATATTATTCAAAATTTTGATTTTCTCCGGTCTCTTTTACCCGATTTTGGTTTTGAAATCAAAAGTGATTGCGTCTGAGGTACATCTAAGTGTGGTAAAAGTTTCATAGTTCTAAGATATACTGTTTTTTTTCTGTAGGCTCTTATCCCTCTCCCAAGAATTAGCCAGCTTGCCAGCCAGAAGGTTTTCACGATGTTCATGCACGTTTTTAACACAGAACGGGTCATCGGATCGGGCTGATTTATTTTTTAGTTAGGTCGTGGAACACATATCAGGTCATATACCGAGTTTCAAGATTGTAAATCATTCGGGGCGGCGTGTGCAGATAGCTGACCCCCCCCCCCAACTCGGGTAGGAGTATACAGGGTTGAGTGGTCATCGCCTAGCAGTCGCGTGCGCTTGGCTGCGGACGAACGACCGTCGCCCTAGATATCTAGATCTCATAGAACTTTGGTACGGTGGTTTTGATTTACAATACAGTATACACTTAATACTATCTGGAACCTTTAATGCCTAAGGCTTGGCAGAGGCCTGTAATGTTCAAAAGTTTACACACACATTACACAGTAAAAAATTAATAGAATAATGTAAGGCTTTAATAACCTGACTAGTATGTAGTAACGTTGACGTTTAGGCCGAATAATAAAGAAAACGGTACCAATATCATTCTCTATTCTTGAGTTTTACTCTTAAGCAAATTATTCAACTGTTTACATACCTAGAACGGTAAAATAATTTTTGACTTACTAGATGAGATTTTTTTTAACGACGGCCCGGCCCGAGGACCGACCCGTAACTGTTCGGCCCGAGCCCGGCCAGACTGGTTAAAATAATACGGCAACACGGCCTGAAAGTTGATGATCCTAGCCAGGCCCGAAAGTCAGCCCAAAATCCCGGTTCTTTCGAAGACGATAAAAATCATGAGAATGTTAGACTCGGCAGAGGCTCTGCCGGCGTTATTTTAGACAAACAGAAACAGACTGTGTGATAATGATGTTATATCTTACTTCAACTAGTATAAGTTACCGGTTTAACTGGCCTGCAAGCCTGAAGCGGCCCGAGAGCCCGAACTGGCTCGATATTTCAATGTTATGGGGCGGACCAGCCCAAAGCCTGAAAATAATTAAGAAAAGCGGCCCGGGCTTTCGGGCCGTTCGGGCCAAAATTCCCAACTCTACTTGTAACTCAACTCGACTCGATTAATAATTTAGGAACGACACATTTTTAACGTAATAATAAAAATGAAAACTGTTTCGATTTCATTCTTAAGTCTTTTGCCAGTTATTGAACTGTTTAGACTAACATATATACAGATAATAAAATAATGTTGGACCAGTTACTCTACTAGTAAGTATTAACGTTAACGTAGTATAAAAAAACGGTTTTAGACATGTAATGTAATATTTTAAGCAAAATAATCAATATTTTCCAAAGTTTCCGTTTTTTTTTTGGAAAAAGAAAGGAAAATTTGAGGGTTTTTTTCTGGCAAAAAATATAATGGAAAATTTACATCACTCTTGTCGGAGACCCTGGTTTAAATCCCAGTCGCGTTAAATTTTGAATTTCTGAATTGAACTAAAAATTAAGAATTTCACCTACGGGAGTGGTTCCCGAATAACCAAATCAAGATATATAATTTTGTATATCGGGAACCACTCTCGTCTGATCGATGGTTCTGCGCTCTGGTGGGAGATTAGTTTGACCATTGCCCTATGGATAAAATCCACCGCCATCTAGAGGAACTTGACATCATTTATTTGGGAAAACTATTTTAACTCTTTGATAACAAATAAAACACTGCTTCCTCGATAGTATTTTGATTACTTCAAGGTGGCAGTGCATAGTGACCAGAATTCTCGTACGACTTTTCGTTGCCATGGTAACGTTACTTTTGTTAAAATGTTATTTCTATCTACACTTCTTAAGGTCTTGACCGATTTAGCTGAAAATTTGTAAAATAGGAGAGAATGGTGTACTTATTGACCCTGCAAAATTTCATAACGATCGGAACATTTTTTTTTTATTATTTTTTATTTTTTTTATAACCAACGATCGGATTTTGTTCAAAAACTATACAGCAACCCGCATAGGTGGTATGTACATGAGTGCAAAATTTCAGGTCGATCAGAGAACGGTGCGACCTGTACCGAAGCAGTAACAGAAAAAAAAACAGACATTCGAGCCATAAGAGTCAAGTGGAGACGCTCGCTACGCTCGCTCAATTATTTCAAGAAGTTATTTCACCCCCTTTCCTTCCTGCTGCTTGCTTAACTACATTGTTCACCATAATATCGGTTCAAATGTTCCCGCTTAGTGAGGCACTCTGCCAATACCCCACACGTGATCACATTAGACTGAGCGGTGATGCTGCCGCAACTGTGTCGCACACAACTCCCTGACCTATATCTCCTTAGTGATATCCATGCGGTTACTGACGGGTGTGCGTGAAATATCAAACATGGTTTAGTTTGTAAAATGTGTCACTTTCGATTCTCTTTTTGTCAGCTCTCTGTCCTCCCCATCCCTAACATCCCCAAACCGGTCCAGGGTACGATGCATGTCCTTCCTTAAGGTATCTATTTAGGCATATTTGAAAATATGCTTTGTATACATTGAGAATTTCTGCAAAGAAGCAGATGTGAAGTTCCTTCGACAACAAATCACTGGTTCTGCAGATTTGAATCCATTTCATCACATCACTCTAGCTACTAGCTAGACAATAAACCTCGTAGACATAACCCAGGAACTTTGATCATCCTTCCTCGTGCACGAACTTCAGTATATCAAGACGGATTCTACTATCGGTCTGCATTGATATGGAACACTACCAGCTGACTTGAAGACTTCCAGACATTTCAATATTGATATTCAGAACCATTTCAAAATTTCTTAATGAGAACGCATTTACATTTTTTAATCAAGCTATAACATGCTGGATGTCATCAAATTTTTGTTCACCATCATTTTGTACACCCTTTACTATTGTTCACCATCATTGGGTCACCATTTTACTATCTCATTTTGTATTGTATGTACCATACCATCATTGTTCACCCATTACTAGCTATTGTTAACAATCATTTGTTTACCCATTATTATCTATTGTTCTCCCTTTACTGTCTCCTTTTATATTATTTGTTAATTTATTTCTATTGTGTTTTATAATGTGGTTTTAAGAGGTATAACTTAGGCTTATTAAGTTAAGACACTTTGTGACTGGGGCCTCATGGCCCTTTTCCAACTTTCTTTGGAGTTGTGCATCTTAATTTTCAATTATTTGTACAATTTCAAAAATAAATAATAATAATAATAATAGAACAATTGTGAAGAAGAATGCTCAATACCCAGCATTCACATAAACAACTAAGCTCCAAAAAAAAAAAAAGCTTCCAAAAGCTTTCGATCATGAAAGGTCTTTTGATTTTTAGGAGTATCTTGTTGGTTTCTGCCTATTGTGTTGATGTAAAGAGGTAATCATTATTCGTCATCTACTAATAAGAAATAATTATATTTCAAGGCTAAACCTTCTTCCACAGGTTCTTCAATATAATTATGTATAATGTTATTCCATAGCACGGTGTAGCTAAATGTAAACAGTTCAAAAAGATATATGGGTTGAAATAAAATAAAATAATAAAATAATGTGGTTGGTAAGTGCTTTGAACATAAAGAATAGATTTCCCCGGGGGGAAAATGGGAAAAACTTTAAAATGTTTTATTTTAGTAATATTTATTTATTGAATTATTTATATATTATTTATTTCGCTCTATTAGGCTTAGACGGAAGATTGGCAGAAAAGGGCAGTATGCCGAAAGCACAAGGTGTCTGTCAGCCGCTACATAACAAATTCATAACATCGAAATCAGAATATATTAAATTGAGCAATCACAATGTAGGAGCTAAAAGCTCTCTTGAAAGCAGAAATGGCAAGACCTTGTTTTTCATCGGGTAGGGAGTATTTTCTTAAATTTTGGCAGCTCGGAAGCAGAACCCACTTATGTAAGCACTGGTTCTGGCAAATGGCGGCGTGATGGACTGGGCCAGGTGACGTCTTGAATCGCGAAGGTTCCAAGACATTCGATGGAATGGATGGGTCAAGGTCCTTAACTATAATCTGCGTCAATGGGTATTAATTTGCTTTTTGTTAACACAATTTCCGTCATTTTAATTACATAATTAAATGTAGTTGTAAAAGTAGGGTAAATATTTAAATTAAAATCCATGAATTTAACTAAAATATTCGCATATTTTTATCAATACTGTTAACTTGCTTAATTTCCTACTTTAGATCATGCAAATTGGCTTTCGATTTTAATTAGGTGTAAAGTTTTGATCATAAAGTTTAAACTTTCTATAGCATGTTGTTTGGCTATTTTGATGGCTTAATTAACCAGAAAGTTTTCACTCTATTAAGCTGTTAATGGACTTTTATTCTCCTCTCCTCTAGTGGTTGAAAAGCCTTCTTTGTTTCGTGAATTAAGCTCATCAGCAGAACTTCGATCATCGTTCATGTTTTTAAAGCGAGTTTTTCATCACAAATCGAAAATATACGTTGGTGGGTGTTTGAAATCTATCCAATACGTTTAATTTTATACCTCAACCCAAGTATCTTACTTAGTATGTATTTATTTATCTAGAAGTAGAACTTTTGTCCAATGCGATTCCAAGCTCATAAAACAAGCTCGTTATTCTAGGCTAGTTTCAACATTTCGATCGTTAATGTTAAACAGTTCGTCAGTAGTTACACGAACTTTAGCGTGGGATGTTCAAGACAACAGACAATTAAACAACAAACATCTGGATCCAGCTGCTATTTGTATTTCTTACCACTACTTACGCAGACATATTTTACAACAATAATTGTTTAGTTTGCTTCTTTTATACACACAGTGCTAAATTGGATTGTATCATATTTAGAACTAAGATCACAGAGAGTAAAGAACTTTGACATTTTCTCTAAATAAAAAGAAAAGAAACTTGTTGTCCATCAGGGATCTGTCCTAGGCCCACTTCAATTTTTATTGTTTATTAATGATTAAGGAAATTGGATAAATATTGTAAAATCTATTTATATGCCGATGACGCATTAATTGAAACCATATAAATCTAGCCCTAAACGCAATGGAAAATTGGTTGGGAATGAATAAGATGTTTTTAAACCTTATATAAACGAGACTAAAGCAATGATATATGGTAGTAAATCAGTTATGTATAAACTTAACAACATGGTAAAGATAATTGGATGAGCGAAGCGAAGACTTCAATTTGACTGTTGTTTTTGGATGAGCGAAGCGAAGACTTCAATTTGACTGTGTGTTTTTGTTTGTTTTTTACTAACGTTGCCCCAAGAAAAATAGCTCGGGTGTTTTGTTTTTGTTAGTTTTTTTGTCTGTTTGTTCGCTCTCTACCGGTCAAACGGCATATGCGATCTTGATGAAAATTGGAGGGGACCTTCGAAATCTCTGAACTTAGAGCTGTATTGTTTTTGGGTACAATCGAAGAAATATTTCTCATATCGTACTTTTCGATTTTTTTCGATTTTTAGTGCGATATTTTCGTGATATTTGGCAAACCGCTACTCCGATATTGATGAAACTTGATAGGAACGTTTAAAATCACTGAAATCATAATATATGTTTTAATATAAGCCTTTTACAGGTGTATGTATAATGAACAAGTAATATCAAGTAACTATAGAAAAAGTAAGGAGATTCCACATAAAAACGTAATCATTGGACAGAAATATTCCAAAAAAGCTCATCCATCAACGCGACTGGAAAAAGCGTTCCGAAGCGGCCTAGTGATAAATAATGAAATGATTGAATATGTTGAGTATGTTGAAATATCTTGGTGTTATTTTTTAACAGAATCTAGAGTTCAAACTACTAGGAAAACGCTAAAGTCCCGCCGCGTTGATGGTTGAGCTTTTTAAAGTTTTTAGTTTGCTTGGGATATCTTTATTTTTGCAAGTGCTTTGTTTTTCTGCCTACGCATTGTAGGTGATTGTTGTCAAATTTCTATTGTTACCTGTCAATTGGTATTATTTAACGAAAAAAACTAATATTAAAAGCTTTATTTCTATGGATTCTGGATAACTTTTTCAACGTTTTCTTTCAAAAGCTACTACATCACCATAACCTTAATGTCCACGTATAATATGAACGTTGTAGCCCCACCCGTTTGGTCAGAATTGGCCCAAAAGGCACGAAAATATCGCACAAAAAAATCAAAAAACATATTAAAAGCTTTATTTCGATAGATTCTGGCTTACTTTTTCAACTTTTTCTTTCAGAAAGCAATACATCATCATTACCTCAATTTTCATGTGAAATATGAACGTTGTATCCCTTCCCGTTTGGTTAGAATCGGCCCAAATGTCACGAAAATATCGCACTTAAAATCGAAAAAAATCGTAAAAGTACGAAATTCATGAGAAATATTTCTTCGATTGTACCCAAAAACGTAGCAAGTTTACGTTCAGAGATTTCAAAGGTCCCCTTCAATTTTCATCAATATCTGATATGCCATTTGCCCGGTAGAGAGCGAACAAACAAACAGAAAAAAAAAACACCCGAGCAAAATTTTTTGGGGGTCGGTGAAATTAAAGTCTTCGCTTCGCTCATCCAACAAAAAATAAACTTCATTCAGGCAAACTTGTTATGAAAAATTAACAGAAAAATTATTAGGTCCACCATGACCCGAAAACAAAATTGTCAAACATAATACTTTTCGAGCTACTTCCCATCGGCAAAAATCTCCCATAAGAAATAACATGGGGACGAACTTTATGCCCGTGACCTTGGAGGATTTTGATAAAAAAAAATTGTGTCCATTTTTATTAGCGTACTTGACAGACATTTCTACAAATCGTATATATTTTATTTTTTAATTTGGTCAGGTGGTTCGGTCAAAATATGCTTATTACCAATAATTTTATTTTGGAATGCATATTTTTGCGTCTCTGAGTGTAAATCTATGCACAGTTTCAAGACACGATGTAATAAAGGACCATTTTAGATTGGTACGAACGATACTCTAGTATCCATGTGGAACAAAAATAAACAGGTTAAAGCCGATTTAAGAAATTTACCAAAACGTCAATGTCTGGATAAAAAATTAACAATTCGTGTTTATTTTATTTTATTGAATTTTACCTGCCCATAGGGCAGGAAGGCTAATGCAGGGAAAGTGTGGCCCTCTGTAGCCTGACACAGTGATTACAGATTTACAAAATTAACAGTACATGAAAGACAACAAGAGAACATGACATTTATAAAGTTAGACAAATTGAAAGGCAAAAGGCGGATAAAGGTACTTGAAGCGTGTAAAATCACGGTCACAAACGTGTATTTTTAACTGAATAAGAAAAACGTTAAATTAATAAATAAAATAAAATAAAATAAATATTTTGAAAGGTTCATTTTAGTTTAGTATTATGCTAGATTGTGTGATCAAAGATTATATTTGGCGGTACGATTATATGTAAGTTTTTAAATATTGATTCAAATATTAATATTTATCAAACAATTATTTATTTATTTAATTTATATTTAATTATTTATTCAATGATTTGGACACATGCAGCATTTTCTGCCATTTTAGAGTGACCAATATGATAAGTGACCTATGATGATGATGATGAAGGGATGAGGGGAAACCAGGTACCGGCACGTAGCCTACTCCTGTTGAAAAATATCAAGGGGACCAACGTCAATTCGACCCATCTAAAAGGACGGTGTTACCTTGACAGCCATATAGGTTCCTCCACTAACCCGGACTGCCGAGCAGACGTCGTGGAGAACGAAGCCGTTACACTAGCTTTTTCGAACCCTCGTCTACTCTAGCCAGCGGTATACGTGTGTTTCAGTGCAGAGACCACGCCCGAAGGTTGCTTAACTTCGGTGTTCGAGTGGGAACCGGTTAAACGACCGCAGATTAACCGCTGGTTCAACATGTGAATTATTGTAGTTCAATTTTATTCATTTTTATTCATGTAACTAAAAATTAGATTGATTAGATTCAGAATATCCAAAACAGAGCTATGCAGTTTATTTTGGGAGCTCGTCGTGTTGACGTCCATAGTAAAAAATGTGTAATGTGTGTGTAGGAGGGTGGATTTTACTAGTATTGCAAGTAATAAAGTAATTAGAAAACTTACGAGAAATATTCTGGACTCTAATGCTGCTGCTCAATATAGACGAACAATTTGTTAAAGTTTTCTTCGTTTAATTTGCCTATTAAAATATTGAATTAAAACTTTGATAATTTTTCCACTTGGCCACACTCTTCAGGTTTTCAGATATCTTAATATTGCCAATTAGATACAATTAAATAGCCCGTAATATGGTTAAGTCAGTTATCACTAATTTGCAATTATGATCAAATGGATTAAATGAAACCTTACTCAGAATAGCTTGAGTTGTCTTCGAGTCTTTATTTTACCCCAATTCTCTATTCCTTCATGCATTTATTTTCTAGAAGACCAACAAGCAGAACACTACAGTAAATGTTCCTAATTTGACTACAAATAGAAGTAAAATGTAAGTTTTCGTGTTGAATTTGACTCTTAGTGTCGTGTACTGAAAACACTTGGATTCAAAGTATATCTTATTTGTTATTTTCTAGTAATTACAAATTCCCTTCCAGACTCGATCACAATGTAGGTAGTTAGACCTACATGTTTCAAATACTTTTGAGTTTTGAGTTTTTAGGATAACCCTATCGCCAATTAAATACAATTACGATTGCCGGAGATACGATTTAAAATAACTGGTAATTATTATTATACAAGGATTAAACGAAATCTTACTCAGAATGGCTTGCACTGTATTCAAGGTTATGGAAGTATTTGGCCTCTAAATATTAACTTCCAAAAAGATTTATTTCTAGTAGATCTACTGACAAACGGTGTATATACTTTAGTGGTCTGAAAATAATAAGTTAGAATGAAAGTATTTCAGTTAATTTAAATGAAAACCTTTCCAGAAATTTAAAATCCATCTCAGCCGGGTACTTTTCACTTTTCTTTCTGCAGTTTTTCCCGATTAATCTAACTGAGAAAATGGATCAAATTTGTTTTCTTGTGTGAATGTTTCTAGTATTTACAAGTTTCTTAGCAGACCCGGCACCTCCACCAAGTGCATATGGCGCATGTGATGTTTAGATTATCACGTGGCAAGTGGGATGTTACAAGCAATTAAATGAAATAGAACTTGAAATAATGAAGAGTAAGATGCTTTTTTACATACAAAAAGTAATACAATTTGGTATAATGTTTGTACTTTTATCGTTAGTTGTAAAAACACACTTCCTCAGTGGTTTGAAAACCCATTAGTTTTTATTAACCCTAACGTATATTATTTTTAAGGCGAGTCTTTTCTTTTATAGCCTAGAGAGAAACTACAAAGTGCCAATAAACTATTTGGTTTCCTGCTTCTCTAAAATAACAAGAGGTAAAACCGAGTTTACGACATTACACTAAAATAATTGTTAAAACATTTGCTCAATAGACTTGGCTGTTATCTCAGCCGACTATAAAACCTGTTCAAATAATTGTATTTAAATACACCGGGTGCTACATAGAAGGTATCAAAATATACAAAATGTGCAATAACATTATTGCTTCAAAATCTACATTTATTATGCTGTATAATTTAAATTTTACAAAATAAATACTGATTTTAACCTTTATCGAGGTTCCAAACTTTCAGTTCTTCTTTTTTATTTGCAAGGTTGTTCCGTTCATATTTTGTAATCTTTCGTTTAAGATTCGATATGCACAATAAATCTGTGCTGTAGATAACGTTGTTTACGCCAAATAAGGAGTAGCTGTAGTAGAGAAACGATGTTGACGCTGTACTATGCCAATTGTTATTCCCACCTACGTTATGGAATTTTATTGTGGGGACATTCCACTGACTGGCAAAGGGTTTTTAAAAAGCAGAAATACCTTCTTAGGACAATGTTTTTTATAAAATGCAGAGATTTATGTAAGAAGATTTTTAAAGAAAACAACATTTTAACCTTTCCCTGTGTTTATATTTTAGAAACAATTGAAGACAATTAAAAGTAATTTTAAGGACATTGTCAGTGATTTAACTAATCACAAATACAATACCAGACGAGGCTACCTTCCAACCCCTCAACACAACAGCGCTTTGTTTGAAAAGGGACCAAGATGTGCTGGTATTAAACTTTACAACAAATTATCAAGTTATATTAAGTCTATTGATAACAATAGAGCTTTTAATAGAGAAGTGAAACTCTTTCTACTTAAGCATTGTTTTTATTCAATTGAGGAGTAAGTTATATGAAGTTTTAGTCGCTTTTATTGTTTTTTTTTTTACTGTCCATAAACATTGATGTATCTTTTGTTTTAACCAATGTACTATCTTTGTAACATGGAAACTAATAAATATGAAAATGAATATGAATATATATCAATTATTTTTCTATCAATTGATTTTATACTCAACGACTATCTAACATTTATGGTTGAGTTTTTTCAGTCTCGCAGCTTTGTTCTAACTAACCATATTTTAGTATTTTATTATTTAACTTAACTTTTGATTTGGAGACAAATGTATTAATCCTGACATGAATTGAAGACGTGTTTAACGCCAGGTGATTGCTAGAGGGCGTGGTTAGCCCCCTCACCCTCCCCGTACTTGCACCATGCCTGGTACGACCGCTCTATTACATGTGGTACGACTGTGCTAATAGCCTGGTACTAACATGGTGCATATCGGATGATCTATGGCCGTTCTATGTTCGAAACACTTGTTTTGTCTCACCGCTTCACTAACCATGTTCACCTGGAATTTATGTTACCATCAGAGGAACTACTTTCTGTCCACAGAGGATCGAAAATCTGGTTTCTTGAGCTCGAAGCCCCCTCCCCCCTTCACCCGAAAAAAAAACAAACTACAAACATTCAAACATATATATATATATGTATATACATATCCACTCGACAAGTTTTATTCGAATGTGTACTGACTCATTTATAATAAGACATATGATTAATGTAGAACTTCATTAAAGGGAAAGATTGTAAAATAAAGCATCTCTTCTATGTGCAGCACTTGTCTGCCCGTCAGTCAGTCTGTCTGTCTGGGTGACACAGAATGATCTTGATGGCACTGAGGGCGAAAGGGCGGGACTGGGCCCAAGTAAAGTGGAATTTATTTATACCTGGCACTTTCACCAATAGGAGTTAACGCTGGAACAAACGTGGTATAATACTGTAAACTTCGCTCCCTATTTTGTGTGTACTTTCGTATCCCTGTTTGTGATGAACACACGTAATCTGAAATAGAACAATCACTAATCCAGTCTAAATATTTTAATGTTATGGATTATATTATATTTGTTTGCATACATGTATCTATCAATTGTTAGATTAAACAAATACTACAATTAACAATCTAAGTACTTCAATTTGGATTTTAATTTCAGATCCGAGTTTCATTTGTGTTAGAAATTGACGTATAGCAGCCAGGCACAACCAACAATATAAGTATTGTGTTTTCAGTATTGCATTTCGTTGTAATAATATAATTGTTACATTGCTGTCACTCGTACAAATATACTTAGCACAATACACATTATCGTAAGTCGGTAACAATTTAGTTATTTATCACGCATTGTCACCGGAGTTCCCTCGTTGGCTGTACGCCATAATTAAGGATACATTTTTCTAATATCATTCATACACCATTTTATCGACAATGTTTTACCAATGCTAGTCCGAAAACGGTCAGGCTGGGTACAGTTTTCTGTCTTGTCGTCTTCAACATTTGTTGACGGTGCCCTGACAATAAAACCACACGCATACCATTATTTGAGTTGTAATCATTGTGCGAATAACTATTTCAATATCGCGTGTAAGAAACGTAGCATGTGTATCTACATTTAGTAAAGAAATGCACATAATTTTATTGTGTTGTGGATTTAAGTGTTTCGTTATTAAAGGTAATATCACCATGAACTCTCCATTCGCAGCCCATACTATATGCCGTGAATTAAGAGTTGCATCGACTTTAATTTAAAAACGATAGAAAAGCATACCGAATGGAATTAATTATCAAACCTTTGAATTACAAAGCTGCCATTGTAAATCCTCGAATGTGATTAGCGGCCGGCTGCATGAACCACATTATGCAGCGGACGCTAAACACAATAAAGTTAATGGTGCACGTAAAGTTCTAATGTCACGTGTGGGCTATCGGATAAACTCTCGAGTCGAGTAATAAAATTACTGGACGAAGCACCACAACATGTTTTTCATGTTTTATTCTTGAGTGTTTGCCAACATAATTATCCTACGATCAAAACACAAACAAAATAACAATGCAATATGTTACCTCTGTTTCGAGAAGTAGTTTTAATAAAAACATAGGTAAAGATCTTTATTTCCTATTCGGGATAAGGATTACGATTATAAGTTAGGCCTTATCTTCCATCCAACCTAACCATATTAAATAAAACTTTAGATAACGAAATCTGGATGTTACGTACAATAATTATTTATTAGGGACTTAAAATCAATGGATCTTAACTAACCTTATCGACGCCGACGCCATCGATGAGCAAATAATAGCCAACCAGCGATTGGTATCAGTGTTCGGTGAACATGTTATTAAAGTATTCGTCAGGAAACCAAATTTGTTTAATATTTGTCCATAGGTTGACTAAAAAATACAAAGGAACATTTTCAATCACACGGCGTTTAAAACAACACCAAAATGTGCGTTTGTATGAAACACTTTACTTTTATTCGACTAAAGATCACTATGTATAGATTTCGAAGGTATTCGGAAAAATTTCATCAAGATTTAATACAAGCAATGTGACCAGTACAGCAGAAATGTTTTCGGGGATTTGCTTATGTGTGACATTATTGTTGGTCGTGGGACGTAAAGGTAGTTCCTATGCTGGTTTACGTGAAGTGAGAAGCGTGCTGATGCTTGCGTGACAGTACATGATTGGCGTGTGGAGTGTTCGTGGGCACATGAGCGTATGTGTGTGTGACATTCTTGGCTAGTGGTGGGTAAATGCCCTGCATGCATGTATCTCCAGCACTTTGAATGCTCCAACGTCCCTTGCAAGGGAGCTCCCATAGGTGACGGGTTGGCACAATGGTTCGTATTTGACAATTAATTGCATCAGGATCAGTATTGTGATAGGCCTCAACATTTTGTCGGTGACCAAACAGATTCGATCAAGTATTCCATGCGTCCGAACACTGACGTTATAGCATATGAGTAAGGTTTTAACATTTTAATATTTTAAATTATTGATATACTGCATGTGGCTTCTAAGAGTTAATAGTTATCGCCAAAAATAATAACATAATTCAAGTTCTAGCTTGCGTTTAGTGACCCTGCTTCATTTCAGTTGTACTTCATTGTACGTATGTTATTATATTTGAACAGAAATACAAAAACTTAAATAGAACAGATTAGAAATATTCCCATGGAACCAGGCACCTCTGCCAAGCGTGTAATACAAAGAAGTGTATTTTTTGTATTATATCATGGGATATGTGAACTGGTGTTAATGTTTTATGATAATGACGACCTATATATTTTCATCACTCTCAACAGTTTATTACAGTTTGGTTCATTTTTTCAATGATATAATAAAATGAGCGTAACTTTTCAAATTAACTTTTATATCTCCGTGTAGTTATAATGATGTACTCAATAAGAATGTAATAAAACACTTTATTACCAGCGGTGTTAAGAATATGATCAACATAAAAGAGAACAGTAAAGCGAGTTAAATCACTGCCATTAATGAAAATATTTTGTTGTATGTGTTGTGTCACATGAATACTAATTTAAATAATTCAGCCATTATTTACATCATTTTACACCAAAACTTGTTTTTCTGAACTGGATTATAGCTATCCATAATGTTCACCTAAATATGAGGTTAACTAAAGGCCATCGTATTTATGCGGCTAACACCCATCATCACTCATAGTTTTGATTAGCACCCTCACATAGAATAGACAGAAGCCTTGCCAATCAATCAATCATTAACAGTGATTGATTGATATGCGCCATGTTGTTTTTCTAATGGAACATCTTACAAAGTGCCTCACATTACAGATCTTAAGGTTGAGGTTTGGATGTCACGCCGCTCTGCAGTCTCTCATGCCTTCACACACACGCGTACCAAACATTCAGTGAGCGTGTGCTGTATCGTGCTGTACACAGATTCTTAATGTTGAATAAAATAAATAAATCTCTCGAACATTTGCAACGAGGTTTAGTTAAGTATGTTGTGTTTTCCACCAGTTCCATAGAAGCTAAATCCGAGTCGGTACCTGATATTCTCCCTCCTCTTGCCACCTTCATTCACATTTCCCTATTGCACGCTATTGCTCAATGCTCAATTAAACAATTAAAATGAATGGACATTCTCATTTCATTTGTTTGAACGTGTTTAGCCCACTATTGTTGTGCTCGTACTGCAGTAACCGTTGCATTACTTAAGTCGTACAATAATTCATTAATCAATATGCTCTATTTCATTTTATTTCATTACAATGCAAGGAGGGTACACATAAAGGAACAAAGACATGCAATACAAATTAAACACGTAATACAAAATATAAATAACAATACAAATACTTTTTATTTATTTATCAGATGCATATTACAACATTACAGTACAAATACTCCACAAGTGCAAATCATAGCATTACCTAATGGATAGAAAACATACTAATAGACATTAAAATATACAACACAAAATAATACATTTAACTCATTAAACATGTGAAATTATATATAAAATTCTTGAAAGAAAATAGAAGAACAATTTTATATGAAAGAAGATACTAATGGAAATAAGCTAGTGAGTAAATTACGTTAATATCCTAATGCTTGAGTGATCACAGATTTAAATTTAAAAATATTTTGAGAGTAGAGATCAATGTCTGTT
This sequence comes from Sweltsa coloradensis, assembly GCA_024449915.1. NCBI lineage: Eukaryota > Metazoa > Arthropoda > Insecta > Plecoptera > Chloroperlidae > Sweltsa > Sweltsa coloradensis. The sequence goes on from JAMZAV010001113.1 coordinate 262,708, forward strand.
CCTTCAAGAGGTTTTAACATATTAAAAGAATGCTGTAATCTGTTGATGCATGAATTTTTATGGAGGTCGAGATGCCTTAGGGCTGGTTGAAAAGTTTTGTGAAGGCGTGTATGTTTGGGAGGTATATGAAAATTTAATTTGCCAAGAATTAAACTAGTGTTTGTTAAATTATTTACAATTTTGTAAAGGTAAACCATGTCGGAATAGTTCCTTCGGTTTTCTAATGTCATTAGGTTAGCATCTTTACAAAGTTGTGCATAATCTACTCTATGATACAGAATGTTACTTTTTATACATTGATGTTTTATGAAACACTGTTGGACCCTTTCTACATTATGAATTTTGGTGATTTGATATGGGTTCCAAATAGAGCTAGCATAATCTAAATGAGGCCTAACAAGAGAGAGGTACAACTTTCGCATAGTGGTTTTGGAGAATTCTTTAGAGCAGTTTCGTCTTAAGAAACCAAGCAATCTAAATGATTTCGGAATAATGTTAGAAAGGTGATTCGAGAATGAAAGATCATGTTGATGAAAGATCATGTACAACCATATTTTTAATATATATGTTACGAGACTCGTCGACGTGTAAAGGAATTCAAATAAAAAATACAATTATTTTTCCAGATAATGGCGCATATACTGTGGACTAAAAGGTGCTGTAAGGATAGGGCGCTGGCCAAACGTTTTTCCGCTAGGGCGCAGCACCATCGGGGTTAGGTATACTTCTATTTTGACGTCTATTACTAAACGCATGTAAATAGAGATCAAGAAGTGTTAAAATGTCAGGAAAACGCAAATTGGATTCAACAAACATTACCGTGGCCGAACTAAAGGTTAAATTAAGAGATGTTGGTGCCAAAACAGGAGGAAGTAAGGTTGAACTCATGGAAAGGTAAGAAGAAATATTTATTCTAAGTAGGCCTAACAACACCCAGGCTATGGTTAGGTGGTAGGCCAAGCCTAGCCTAGGCTAGGCTAGCACTTCTTATTTCCAAGGCCCTACACACATTTTTGACATTATCTAGGGCAGACTAGGGCCTAGGCCTACACTTAATAGCATGTTCGTTGATTTTGCAATTAGGTAAGCCTAATTATTGTGTTCATAGGGCTCTTGCGTAGGCCTAGCTAGGCCTAGTATACCATAACTTCAATTTTGTATTTATTTATTTAACGTCTATCCTATTCAGTTAAAAAACTGATTTACAAAGGCAATAATTTCAGTGGCATAGGCCTAGGCCTAGCCCTATTTAGATTTATTTAATACCTTGGTTATCTTTTTCAGTAGACTAGAAGTTTAGGCCGAAGTTACACATATTGGGCTACTATAGGATATTATGCATATTTATAGCGTACCTTAATTTTTAATTTTTTTGGGGGGGGTTTTTTTTTTTAAAAAATTTAAAAACCCAAAAATTAAAAATTTTTTTGGGGGTTCCAAAGGTTTGTTTTTAAAAATTTTTAAAATTTTGGGAAAAAAAAAAAAAGGGGGGTTTTTTAAAGGTTAAAATTTTTAATTTTTGGGGTTTTAAAAAAAATTTTGTTTTAAAAAATTTTTAAAAGATTTTTAAAAATTTTAGGAAAAAAAAAAAAATTTTTTAAAAAAATTAAATTTTTTAAAAACCCTTTTTGGGCCCCGGGGGGGGCCCCCCCGGGGGGGGCCCCTTTTTTTAAATTTTTTTTTTTTAAAAAAAAACCAAAAAAAAAATTTGGGAAAAAAAAGGGGAAAAAACCCAAAGGGGAAAAAATTTTTAAAAATTTGGGAAAAGGGGGGGTTTTGGGAAAAAGGGAAAAAAATTTTTTTAAAAAAAAATTTTTCCCGGGAAAAAAAAAGGGGGGGGGGGAAAAAACCCCCGGCCCCCCCTTTTTTCCCCTTTTTTTTTTAAATTTAAAAAATTTGGGAACCCTTTTTTTGAAATTTGGTTTTTCTTTTGGGGGGGTTTTTGGGGCCGGGGCCTGGCCGGTTAAAAAAACCTTAATTTTATTTTTTTAAAATTTTTTTTTTAAAAATTAAAAAAAAAAAAAAAAAAATTTTTTTTCCGGGGGGGCCCCCCCAAAAATTTTTTAAATTTTTTAAAATTTTTTTCCTTTTTTTTTAAACCTTTTTTTTTTTAAAAAAAAAAATTTTTTAAAAATTTCCCCCCCCTTTTTGGTTTTTTTTGGGGAAAAAAATTTAAAAAAAAAAACCCCCCCCCCCCTTTTAAATTTTAACCCCCCCCCTTTCAATTTTTTTCCCCCCTTTTTTTAAAAAAAAAAAAACCCCCCATTAAAAATTTTCCCCGGGGCCCCCTTTTCCAGTTTTAAAACCCATTAATAGTTTTTTTTTTGGGGTTGAAACCAAAAAAAAATTTTAAAATTTTTTAAAAAAAAAAAAAAAAAAAAAGGGGGGGGGGAAGGGGTTTTTAAAAAAAAAAAAAAAAAACCCCCAAAAAAAAAAAATTAAAAAAAAAAAAAAAATTTTAAAAGGGTTTGGGGGGTTTTGGGGGGGCCCCATTTTTAAAAAAAGGGGTTTTTTTTAAAAAATTTTTTAAAAATTTTTTTTTTTTTTTTTTAAAAAAATTTTTTAAAAAAAAATTTTTTTTAAAAAAAAAAAAACCCTTAACCGGGTTTTGGGGGGGGGGGGGGCCCCGGGTTTCCCCCCAAACTTTTTAAAAAAAAGGGGGCCCAAAAAAAAAACCCACAAAAAATTTTTGGGGGGGGGGGAAAAAAAAAAAGGCCCAGGCCCTTTTTTTTCCCCCAAAAAAAACCCCCCCAAAAACCCCCCCCCGGGAAACCCCCCCCCCCCAAAAGGGGGGGTTCCCAAAAAGGGGGGGGGGGGCCGGAAAAAAAAAAAATTTTTGAAAAAAACAAAAAAAAAAACCCCAAAAAATTTTAATTAAAATTAAAAAAAAAACCCCCCCCCAAAAAAACCCCCCAAAAAAAAAACCTTTGGGTTTTTTGGGTTTTTTTGGTTAATTTTTTTTTTTGGGGGGGTTTTTTCCCTTTTTTCCCAAGTTTTTTTTTGGGGGGGGGGCCCTTTCCCAAATTCCCCCAAAAAAAAAAAAAAAGGGGGGGGGGGGGGGCCCCGGGGGGCCCCCCCCTTTTTTTTTTTTTGGTTAAAAAAAAAAAATTTTTTTTTAAAGGTTTTAAAAAAAATTTTAAAAAATTTTTTTTGGGAAAACCCCGGGGGTTTTTTTTAAAAAAAAAAAAATTTTTTTTTTTAAAATTTTTTTTTTTTTTAAAAAAAAAGGGGGGGGTTTTTGGGAAAAAAAAAATTTTTTTTTAAAAATTTTTTTTAAAAAAATTTAAAAAAAAAAATTTTTTTAAAAAAAATTTTTTTAAAAAAAGGGGCCCCCAAAAGGGGGCCCCCAAAGGGCCGGGGGAAAAGGGGGGGGGTTTCCTTTTTTTAAATAAAAATTTAACCAATTTTTTAAAACGCTTTTTAAAAAAGGGAAAAGGGGAACCCCGGGGGAAAAATTTTTTTTTTAAAAAAAAAATTTTTTTACTAAAAAAAAAAAAATTTTTTAAAAAAAACCCCTTTAAAAAAAAAAAAATTTTAAATTAAAAATTAAAAATTTTTTTGGGGGGGGGAAAAAAAAAAAAAAAAAAATTTTTTTTTTAAAAGGGGAAAATTTTTAAAAAAAAAGGGGAAATTTTCCTTAAAAAAACCCCCCCAAAAACTTTTGCCAAAACTTTTTTGTTTAAAAAAATTTTTTTTTTCCCCAATTTTTTTTTTAAAAGGGGCCCCCCCCTTTGGGGCCCCCAAAAGGGGGGGGAAAACCCGGGGCCCACCCCCAAAAATTTTTCCCCAAAAAAAAAATTTTTAAAAAACTAAAAATTTTTAAAAAAAGGGGTTTTTGGGGGGGGGGAAAAAGGGGCCCCCCCGGGGAAAACCCCTTTTTTTTCCCCCAAAGGTTTTTTTTTTTGGGGGGGAAAAAAAACCCCCTTTTTTTTTAAACCCCCTTATTTTTTTTCCCCCAAAATTTTTTAAAAATCCCCAAAGCCCTTAAAAAAAAATTTTTTTTTTTCCCCAAAAAAAAATTTTTTTTTTTTTTAAAAATTTTTTAAAAAAAAAATTTTAAAAAAAATTTTGCCCAAAATTTAAAAAGAAAAAATTTTTTTAAAAAAAAGGGGGGAAATTTTAAAAAGGGAAAAAGGGGTGGGTTTTTGTTTGGAAAAATTTTTTTTTAAAAAAAAGGGCCAAAGGGAAAAAAATTTTTCCCCCAAAAAAGGGGGAAAAAATTTTCCAAAACCCAAAAACCCCCGGGGGGGAAAAATTTTTTTTTTTTGGGGAAAAAAAAGGGAAATTTAAATTTTTTTTGGGGGAAAAATTTTTTTTTTTTGGGGGGGGAGGGGGGTTTTTTTTGGGGGGGGGTTTTTTTGCCCCAAATTTTTTTTAAATTTTTGGGGGTTTTTTTTTTTGGGGGGGAAATTCCTTTTTTTTTGGGAAATTTTTGGAAATTTTTTTTTTTGGGGGGTTTTTTTTTTTGGGGGGGTTTTTCCTTTAAAAATTTTTTTTGGGGGAAAAATTTTTTTTCCGTTTTTTTTTTTTTTTTGGGGGGGGTTTTTCCCCCAAAAAAAAGGGGGAAAAATTTTTTTTCTTTTCGAAATTTTTTTCCCCCCCGTTAAAAAAAAAAAAAAATTCCCCTTCCCCCCCCCCCCCCCCAAAAAAAAAAAAAAAAAAAAAAGGGGTTTTTTTTTTAAAAACCCGAAAAATTTTAAAGGGCGTTTTTCCCCCCCCAACCCCCCCCTTTTTTTTTTAAATTTTCCTTTTTTTTGGGGAAAAATTTTTTTTTTTTAAAAAAAAAAAATTTTTTTAAATTGTTTTTTTTAAAAAAATTTTTTTTTTTTTAAAAAAATTTGGGTTTAAAAAAAAAATTTAAAAATTTAAAAAAATTTTTGGGGGTTTTTTTTAAAAAAAATGTTTTTAAAAAACCATTTTTTTTAAAATATTTTTCCCCCCTTTTTTTTAAAAAAAAAATTAAGGGGAAAAAAAATTTTTTTTTTGGAAAAAAGGGGAAATAAAAAGGTTTTTTTTTTTTAAAAAAAAGGAAAAAGGTTTTTTGGGATAAAATTTTTTTTTTGGGGAAACCCAAAAAAAAAGGGGGGGGTTTTTTTTTTCCCCCCGGGGAAAGGGTTTTTCCCCTTCTCCTTTTTTTTTAAAGGGCCGGGGGGGCCCCCTTTTCCCTTTTTTTGGTTTTTTTGGGGGGTTTCCTTTTTTTTTCCCCCAAACGTTTCCCTTTTTGGGGGTTTTAAAATTTTTTTTTTTCCCGGGGGCCCGGGGAAAATTTTGGGGGGGGTTTCCCAAAAAAAAAATTTTTTTTTTTTTTAACATAAATCCCCCCAAACCCCAAAAAAAAAAAAAAATTTTTTAAGGGGGGAAATTTTTTAAAAAAAAAAGGGGGGGTTTTAAATTTTTTGGGGGGGGAAAACCCCTTTCCCTTTTTTTGGGGGGGGGGTTTTTTTTTTCCCCCCCCAAAAAATTTTTTTTTTTAAAAAAAAAATTTTTTTTTAAAAAACCCAAAAAATTTTTTTGGCCCCCCCCTTTTTTTTCCCCCCCCCCCCAAAAAACCCCGGGAAAAAAAAAAATTTTTTTTTTTTAAAAAAAAAAAAATTTTTAATTTAAAATTTAAAAACAAAAAAGGGGGGGTTTTTTTTTATTTTTAAAAAAATTTTTTTGGGGAAAACCCCCCCAAAAAAACCCTTTTTTGGGGGGGGGGGGCCCCCCCCAAAAAAAAAAATTTTTTTTAAAACCCCCCCCCCCCTTTTTTTCCAAAAAAAAAAAAATTACCAGTATTTATGTTTTTATTCTCCTTTACACAGACCCAAAGTGGAGCCGTCAAGGAGTGAACTAGGCTAAAGGGGTGGCTACATATCAACCCTGGGTATTAAAGGGTTTGGCCTAGGCCTGATATGGGGGGTTGGGGGGGGGCTTTTGGGGGGAGCTTAATAGTGACAGGGGGGAAAAAATTAATATCCTAGTTTACCCATGGTTTAAAAAAAGTTTAATTTATTTTTTAAACCCAGGGTTAGGTCTATGTTTCAAAGTGCCAAAAAACAACAGTGTGGTCCCTAAATCAAAGGCCCAAGCAAAAGTTAGGTGCTAAAGGCCCACTTTGAGATATATTAACGCTGAAAAAGCCTTAATGGGAGTAAACTAAAATTATTATAATTTTTTAAATAAAGATAACCCAACCCCCTTTTTATTTGACCTTTTAAATCTTATCTCGAAAATGCAAAACTTTCCCTATTTTTGTGGGAGTCTGTAAGTTTTTCCCAGTACGGAAAAAATTTTTTAATTTTTCCATTGTTCACGGATTTTCTTGTCGTTTTTAAATTGGGTGCCCTTTTATATTTGATCCCCCAGCCTTCCATTTCGAATTGCAAACCCGGGACGCAAAAAATTATATCCCATTTCAAAACTTGACAGAGAAAAAAGAAATCGTTTAAATTTAATGTTTTTCTGTCGGCCATGAAATAGGTGGTAAACCCAACCCCGACCATGCGAAATCTTTGGGGGCAACGCGTGTCACAGCTTGGGAAATGGCCCTATTGCTGGTAAAGGTATATATTTCCCGAAGGCAATATTGCCCCAAAACACCCTTTTCCCAAAATTTTCGTAAACCTCAACACTAACTGTTTCACTAATTTTTCACTGCCCTCAATTGGTAGTCATAGATTCTGACTGTTTTCTTGTAAATAATTCACACCATTCTTATTTTACAAGATCAAATACCTACTAACATTGTCATACCATAATCCAACCAAAAATATTTTGACAAAAGTTGACTCACGTTTGTAGTACAATCACTGTGTTTATCACACGAGTTACGACGGTTCAACTAATTCGAATTAAGAGTTAGTATTGATAAACACTGCGATATAGTTAAGACGGTATAACTTTAGCCAATAGTCATATCTAGGGCGACGGTCTTTCGCCCGCAGCCAAGCGCACGGCGACTGCTAGGGGGGTGACCCAACTCAAAAACCCCCATGTGTAACTCCCCACCCGAGTTTTTGGGGGTTTTCCCCTATCTGCACCGCCGTTCCGAAAGATTTACAAACTTGAAAAATCGGTTATGACCCTTTTATGACTGGGTCCCCTGATATACAAAAAAACAGCCCGATCCCATAACCCGTTTCCCGGGGTTAAAAAAAAAGTGCCTGTACTAGTTGAAAACCTTCCCCGGGTGGGGTACTGGGTTGGGTGGCTAGCTTGGGTAATTTTTGGGGAAGGAATAAAAAGCCTATAAAAAAAAAACGGTCTCTTAAAATCAATGCAAATTTGAGTACCTCAACGCAAAACACGTTTTCTTTCAAAACAAAAAAACGGGGAAAAAAGGGGCAGGGGGAAAATTAAAAATTTTTGATAAAAAAACAAACCCCAATAAAATAAAGGGGAGTTTTAATTTTTTCAAAATTGAAAAAACATGCTATTAACCATTTTAAAATTTTTACAACAAATATAATTCAATTTTCGTAACATGACGATTTAAACCCTTTTGCAAAAATTCCAAAAAAAAGCATTGTACTTTCAAAATACAGATTTTTTAACAAAAACAAAAGATGGGTTTGCTTTTGTTTTAAGCAAAACGTTTTAAAAAGCACAGTATATCCAAACCCCTTGCTTTATGTATCATATATTTTTCATGTCAGATGGCTGAATATTTTTTAAAACCATTATAAATCTATGTGAAAAGGACGGAATAAGAACATTAGCAATACATTATTGTGAAGTGAGTGTGATTAGTCGAGTTGGTGTGGAAAAGTTCAGGTAAAATTATTATTTTCAGTGATATTCTTCATTTCGTTCTTTCTTTTTTTGTTCACTCCAAAAAACAGAAAACGCCCTTTTTTCATTGAGCTAAATAGGGTTAAAAAATTAAAATTTAAAAAAAATATTAAAAAAATAACAAAGTAACAATAAGTTAAAATATAACAAAAAAGTTAACACTTAACAACAGTAACTAATGATTTATTTATTTATTTATTTGTTCACCCAAATACAGCATTACTGCCATTTTACATTGAAGTCCTAGGATAATAAATTTAAATTCATATTATAAAAACATAAATCGTTATTTAAAAAAAGTAGAACATAATCATTTTAGTAACATACAGTTGGTTTTCACTTACAATTTAAATTGAAATAAATATTAAAAACAATAGTAAATAACAAATGATGATTTTAACAGTGTATGTATGTTTAAAGTATGTAGGGATGTATGTATGTATGTATTAGTTTTTTTTATGTATGGGAGTATGGGAGGGATGTATGTATGTAGTTTTATTTTATGTTGTATGTATGTTGAGGGATTTTATGTATGTATGTTTTGTATGTATGTTTATGTATTATTTTATGTATGTATGGGATGTTGTATGTAGGGATGTATTTTATGTATGTTGTAAAGTAGGTTATGTATGTTGATTATGTATGTATGGGGATTTATGTATGTATTTTATGTATGTATGTATGTTGTATGTATGTATGTAGTATTATGTATGTAATGGGGGGGATTTAAAAAGTTTTTTTTATGTAAATTTTTCTTAAATTTGGGGAAAAGTATGAGGGATGTAAAGGATGTATGTATGTTGTTGTTGTAAAGTATGTATGTATGTATGTAGGGATGTAAGTTTTGTTGTATGTATGTTAAAGTATGTATGTATGTATGGGATGGGATTTATTTTAAAGTATGTATGTATGTATGTATGATGTATGTAGGGATGGGATGTATGTTTTGTAAAGTATGTATGTATGTATGCCCTGTATGCATGTTAAAGCAGTATGCATGTATGAAAGTATGCATGTAAAGCATGTAGCATGTTTTGATGTATGCATGATGGGATGGTTGTATGTGCATGTATGCCTGTATGTTGTTCATGTAGTATGTAGTTGTATGTATGTATGTATATGTATGTAATGTATGTATGTTGTTATGTATGTATGTATGTATGTATGTATGTATGTATGTATGTGATTGTATGTATGTATGTATGTATGTATGTATGTATGTATGTATGTATGTATGTATGTATGTATGTATGTATGTAATGATGTAATGATGCCATAGATATAAACTAATAAATTATTCTAACAAAATATAATCTTGTTTGTATAATTAAACAAGAACATACACATACACGGTGAGCGATAAAACTTAATTTAAAAATGAACGTAAGAACTGAGTAAATTAGAGTCAACCCTCTCAAAGTTTCCCATTAATCCACATATTCGAAAGTTTCCGTTTACAAAGCAAACATTTAGCTAATTAATGAAATACCCGGAAATTAAATAAATCTATCTCTTTAACGTGTTTACCAACATAACAATTAATTGGCATTCAGTCGAGTTTGAAGACAGTAAAACACCAAACTTTGGATTTCATTTCTCTTAAACAAAGACCCTTTAATGGAAGGTTCAAATTTCCCATGAACGACATGAAAGACCAATACCATCTAAGTTCTAGAGATGGAGGAACAATTCTCGTAAACTTCCCCTCATCTTCACGAAGACAAAACCTAATTAGCGGAATAACGTTCATTCTTGTGATTCGTAGAATCGTACTAATTTTCCGATTATAAAGAGGAAGTCGTACAATTGAAGTTCCAAGTATTCCGAAGTGAAAGCTTCTGCATTGTGGCGTTTCCGCAGAAATTAACATGTTCTTGCGAATTACAGGCTTGTTTACGCGGCTGGAGGATTTATGGATTAGGGTGACTTTTGAAAAGATTGCTCTAGAGTGTGTATGTAAACAAATTAAATAAGCTGTTTTTTATTTTGTTGATAATTTTGGATTAACCACAGCTGCTCATTTTGGTATAAAAAGATGAACAGTAATAATTATTTGAACATGTATTCTGGAACGCATTAAAAAGAGTATTTATGAGAGTCTATCCACTCCGCCACAGAACTGATTTTCAGTGTTGAACAATAAATTTAAAGCCGACCAAGCCAACCCTGTAGGCGCCGACACCATTGACGAGCGAACTATGACCAACTACAGACTGGCATATTTAAGTATGAAACACCAATCAATCAGGCTGGACACGGTTCCACCCGCGGACAGCGCCAGAATCAACAAGGCTGATTCGGAACAACCCTAAAATTTATTAAGTGCCTCGTTGCTAAGACGGCTCAGAAGTCACGTTTACAAATTCCTAAGCCAAAAACTGATGGATTAAACCTCACATTAGAAGTTAAACAAACGTCTGCCTATAGCGTGAATCGAACCCTGGACCTTCTGCATTGGATGCAGAGACGCTAAACACATGACCAACGAACTGCACAATAATTCAATTTATTGGTTATTTCACAATAGTTTCATTTTACGATTATTCCAAATATTTAAACAGGAAATAAGCCTTAGTCTTCCGCTTTTCGCATTATAATAATGTAATCATGACATTTATAATACTGTTTCTCGATTTGGTTTGTCGGGAAACACTCCCGTAGGTGTCCCGGTCGGGGCGGAATTTTTTAATTTTTAACTTGAAGTAAATAAAAATAATACCGTTATTATAGCGCAGCGTTGAACACCGTCACAGTCCGAAGATAAACACTTTTTATTAGTGTTTATAAGTGTTTTGCCACAAGTTTAATCAGCTATATTCTGCATGACTGTATTAAATCTCATCGACGAACTGTAAACATTTCAAAACACATGCAGTAAACATAATCTAAGTACCAATAACGGGTAGTTATACCAGCTAACATAAAATATGAAAGGCGTAACAGAAAATATATTTAGCAATTATCTTGCATTAATATCGTTGTTTTAGGGACTCAATACAAAATATGAATCGAATCGGAAATTACATAGATGAGAACAACTATCATCAGACACTGTGTAACAAGCTGGTTTTCAAACTATGTCATTAGGTTTTGGTACGTGTTGTTTTGGTTAAGGTTTAATTGGGTATAATATAATATGTAAATAAGTTTAATTTAGTTAGTATAGTAAATCTTGATTGAAATTGAAACATGGAAATATTTCTATTAATTTTCTGCATCTACAAACAATCTGACTACAAACAAACCAAACCACAGATCTAGTCAATTTCCTGAATAAGATGCGAAGCGAATTGTTCAAGTCGAAGAAAATCCCGCATCTTCGATTTGATTGTGAAACATTTTAAAGTCAAATACCTGTCATAAAACCATATCCTCATAGCTATATGCAATGATACCCAAGTAAACCAATATCGAGGACTCACGTTTTGATTCAATCTATTTCTTACGAGGTTACTTCTTATTCAACGCGAAGTGCATCGTCTTTTATATTTCCTCTTGGCTTTTATTTACTCAATCCACATAAATGTACGATCCACTCCAACGCAAACAGCTACCGGCATCATATCAAATATCTTCCTTTGGTTTATATTGACATACGGAGAATATGGGTGCCGCCATAGTGCATAGCTCACTGCCGAGGGCTGGATTAGTTACATATACGAAATTAGATTTCATATCATGATTATTGTGTTCATTTTTTAAATTTCATGCAGTTGGTAAATGGTCGAATGAGAAATTAGTAGATTAGTAGTAAGTTAGTTTTGTAGGTAGTGTTAGTATGTTAAAAAGTTATTTTAGAAAATATAATAGATGAAGAATTGTATCGAAAGTATTTACTATCTCAACCATTATAGTGTAAAAAATCTCATTGAAAGTGAGCTTTCATAATGCCTCATAAACATAATATTAAACAATCTCCATTGAAAGTGTGCTGGTATATGGCCCATAAACATAATATTTAATAATCGTTATTGAAAATGAGCTGACATAATGCCTCATAAACATAATGTTAAATAGTTTCTATGGAAAGTGAGATGGCAAAATGCCCCATACACATTTTATTTAATGTCTCAAATTCTCAAAACGCTTCCCTAACAATTATTTAAAAATGGTATAACTAAAAAATGCTTGTCGACAGAATACTAGAGTCTATGGAGGGATGCTTCCTATGTGCATTTTGCCACAAAGATTTTCAGTCAGTTGTTAAGTGAATGACAGAGTGAATGGTGTGCACAGTAATCTTGCTGATGACTGCAAGATACAAGCAGAATGAGAAAAAAAGAAGACCAAAGATTAAGTATAGTGTTGCTGAAATATATATGTATTAAAATTATCCCGTCCATAGAAAAGGGTGGTCAATACAGCCTCAGATGGTCGTGGCCCTAGTGCAATTACGAAGAATTATTAATGACAAAAATATATTGATAGCTTCGAAGATTTTTCGTAGCCATTATTGTATAACAACTTTAAATCATTAATACTATTCAGAACTTAACATTTAAACAAAAGAAACAATTCCACCTACGGGAGTGTTTTCAGACTAACCGAATCGAGAAATTCAAGTCATTATGTTTGTAAACTTCACCCCTCACGCTTGCCCAAAGCTGAGTGACAGTTACAAAAAACAAAAAATATTTAAATTTTTTGCTAGCTCAAAATCGATAGAACACAAGACGCCCAATTAATAAAAAAACAAATTATCGAAGCAAAAAGCTACTTACACAACACCAAGTCACGCGCTGCAAACAGCTGCTGGTTATAAATGCACACAAAAACTAAAGATCTAGTGAAAGGATTCCTTAGGACCTCAAGCTACAATTATAAAAATTAATCAAGTTTCCATTGATATAATTAAAGAACAAAAATACAATTACAAAAACATGTCCCTACCTGCCTAATAGAGCTCAAAATTACTGTTACATTCCCGTGTCACTTTTGACCTCCAAACACCTGTATACTCAACAGTGAGTACAGGGTCAACCAAAATATAAGTACTAAGTTTAAGTTAAATGGTTGTTTTTTCATGAAATTGAATAATAATATTTAATGATTGGTACTCATCGTAATTAGTGTCGTATCCTTTAAGTGCTGTAGAATCCAAAGCGATGATCCGGTCGACGTAATCCAATTGTAATAATGTGGGGGGGGGGGGGAAATCACATGGTGGGCGAAAATCAGGAGAACACGTGGTCGCAGACGAAAACACAAAATTATGAAAGCAGCTGGTCCCTTGTAAACAAAGTGACGTTTGTTTGTCACGGAAAAGTTCCATGTAGCACGTGGTCGCAGATAATCAAACAATATTATGAAAGCAGCTGTTTGTTGTAAACAAAGTGACGTTGTGTTTGTCACGGGAAAAGTTCCATGTAGCACGTGGTCGCAGATCAGATGACGTTTACGTTTGACAATCAGGCCCTATCAGGCCAACACGGCCTTCCGCGTCACACACACGCACGCACACACACACCTCCTCTCCTCACGTTCGACACGACACTCTGCTGGTTGCCTCTCACATCTCGGTGTCCTGCGGACAACCCTCCCTACTATACACCCCTCCCTCATGACTGTTAGTCGGTTCAAGGTAAGAGCCCCCTAGGAAACCTGTTATGTTGTTTCTATTTAAACCTGCCTGTCGCGTCCTTGGTCTGGTCACTTCTCTACTTTTGAACTGAGTAAACTTTGTTCTGGAAGCTTCTACCAACCCTCATACGATGAAGACGTAGCAGGATAGCACGTAGGCCATGGTGCCTGGAGCATTATTTCCGCGTTCATCCGTGCTCCCTAACGTCAATGATAATCTGTTACAATGATAAATTTGTACCCAAAAAACAACTTAAAACGTTAATAACTTTTGTTAAACAATATCAAAATCAATGAACTAAGCGGCTATCTCTTAGTTCTCCTCATGGCTTCCTATTTATCTACTTTAAATTAACAAAATACTCCGTTAATGACCTTAATGAGATTAATTACTAATTATTCCCTTCCCCTTGCTTCTGTCATTACTATCCTTTAATTAGTAATTATTAATAACAGTGTTGATGACCGTTACAGGTTTTTACTAATATTAAGAAGTTCATATGCAAATTCACTTGATTTGCATACTAAAATCTCGTATTATTTGAAAATCTGCATACGGCAGGGCATGGATGTTACATGTTTACCTTTTATTTGGACAGTCACGGTAATGTTTTTAATTAAATATAACACATCAATGTCAATCAATCAATATTCTTTTATTTTTTAATTAATAATGTCAATGTCGAATGACATTGATAAATTTATACATTTCATTAAAAACGTAACTGTGATTGTCCAAATAAAAGATAAACTCAAAGCATTAGGTACGACCACTTAAGGTTGATCTATCGGCATAATACAAATTTTGCTAAATATAATTTTATCCAAACAACAGACATAGTTTATCAATTATCATCATTTGACATTGCCAAAACTATTTTGTATTTATTTTTCGGTTGAGCGGTACGCCCAATATAGACGTTTATAGTGAAATTTATTACGTATACCCCGGACATATTCCTGCTCATAAATTTTGGGTTGGAAGGCTCATTTTTGTTCCTATTTGTAACATGTACTCTTGCTTACGAACTGACATACTTGGAATTTTTTCCCGTTCATATCTCGCACGGTACATTTTTTTCCCCGCCGGGACAAATACTAACTTGTACCGGGAGAAGAAAAAAATCGTACCGTGCAAGATATTAACGAGAACAATTTTTTCAAGTATGTCAGTTCGTAGGCAAGAGTACGTGTTACAAATAGAAACAAAAATGAGCCTTCCAACCCAAAAATTATTAGCAGGAATATGTCCGGGGTATACGTAATAAATTTCACTATAAACGTCTATACTGGGCGTACCGCTTAACCGAAAAATAAACAAAAAGTAGTTTTGGCAATGTCAAATGATTTGATAAACTATGTATGTTGTTTTGATAAAATAATATTTAGGAAAATTTGTATTTGGCCGATATATCAACTTTGTTATTATAAATAATTTGTATTATTATTAAATAACTTTTAATTGACAGAGGTAATAACCAGCAGACAATTATTGGATTAATGAGTTTGTCGTTTGTGTTCAGTACTTATCTACCTTCTAACATTAACTGTAAATCAAGATACCGATAATTAACTATTTATATGAGGTCCTTTTAATAACAATAACATAATATCACAAACTCATAAAATCTACATCAGTATTGAATACAAGCACGAGTTAGGGATTTACCAAATTAGGAAGCAAAGCAAACTGTTCGTCAAATTTGTATAACACTTAGCATTGTTGGTGGAGGTGCCGGGTATTGTTAAATCTTCCGGCTAATTTTCACTCCCAGACCATCAGGTCACCAAAGACGTTCTATAGGCCTTACATCGATGTTGAAGGTTAATGAAAAAGGTCACGTCAATCGATTGTCATGACTTTTTTTATCGTGAGACTTGATACACTCTCAGACAAGATAGATCAACATACTATTGACTGGTGAACAGAATGTGATTCCGATAAGAAAGCTTTAATACCTAAAATCAATTTCTTTCTACTCTTAGAGATTGAATTGTAAAAAAAAACTTTATCTCAATCATAGGCATTATCTTTATCAACGAATTAGAATGACGTATTTACCTGCCATTCAAAAGTAATACGGTGTTTTCGAATTGTTATAAATATCAAGATCTTGAATACGTTTTAACTATCGATATATTTGAATTTGAATTTCTATTACACTAAAGATATACATAAGTAAGATTTTCACTAGTGAAGTATAATATTGTCCTACAGTGGCGTATACAGGAATTCATAAAGGGGGGGGGGTTTATCATTTTTTCATAGATGTGCCGAAGGCTAAGTGGGGGGTCCGGGGGGCTTGCCCCCCGGAATTTTTTTCTTTCTTCAAGGTCATTTTGGTGAAAATCTGTGCGTTTTAAATCATCACAATGACGAACTTTTTATCTACTAAAATCCTGTTTTTTATTCAAAAGTTTTCTATTTCAAGGTAATTTTGGTGAAAATCTGTGCATTTTTAAGCATCACCAACTTTTTATCTACAAAAATCCTGTTTTTAATCTAAAAGTTTTCACTTTCAAGGTCATTTTGGTGAAAATCTGTGCGTTTTAAAGCATCAAAATAACCAACTTTGTATCTACTAAAATCCTCTTTTAGTCAGGTGGTAATTTGTTGTTATTTTATTTTCTCCTTTACACTTTTTTTTCAAAAGGGGGGGGGTTGTCCCCCCTCTCCCCCCCTTGGATACGCCACTGTTATCCTATAACGAAGGGTAATGATCGAGACTTCGTTTTACATTGACGTCACTCAATGGTGTACTTACGTGAGTAGTCACTGGAGCGCTTGTAACCGCACTTACCACACTTAACTTACCTGTGAGGATCCCTGAATTGGGTTGCAAACTTGATCTACATAATTCAGTGCAACGTAACTGAGTTCAATTATTAAAGCAAGTTCGAATTCTTGTGGTATTCTTGCAGCTAGCGATGATCTTGTTAATAGAATGTTTCTGTATGCTTTAAATTTATATATTTTAATGAATTTTACCTGCTTTAAATTATTAAGTGTGTTGAATGTTTTATACCTATTTTGAAGGTAAAAACAGGCCATGACGTCCCTAATTCGTTCGTATAGCAACAATAAACCAAGCACAAAAAGATAATATATAAAATACTTCGTTTTTGCTGATAATGTCGATTGAAAAGCATTATTTTGAAATATCTTTTGTTCTTATACGCTTACTCCGGATCGATTTAAAACACCAACGTTAGTTTATGGCCATATTTGAATTGAAAATAAGTGATAAAGTTGTTTTGATAAAATTCTTGCATCATAGCATCAACAACAAACCATTGATGAAAAATCAAGTTAGAAAAGTTATCCAATAATCTGGATGGTCGAGACAAATTAGAGACAATTTGAATATAAATGTCCGAGAAAATATAAAGATTTTAAACTTTGAACCTCAAATTATATAAATTAATTATGTTCAAGAAACTTTGAAGTGAAGTTCATTAAACTGTGTATATGAAGATCAATCATGTACTTTCATTATAACCCGTAATTAATGCAGTTTTTTAAATTTCCAAATGGTAATACTTTTTTTCATTTAAACCCATTGGAGAATGAATACAAAGTCTGTTCATCAGTAAGAATGTACGAGGGGTTTATATTTATTCTTGCCATGTGCAATACAAAAACCACTGAAATACATGTGTTCCATGAACAAAACTTCAAGAATATAAATTTTATAGAATGAAGTGATGTCCTCAGTAGAAGCTATGTGTTCGTACAACGAATTCGTACAACTAAACAAGCCCCTAAGTGATATTACATCAGTTGCACTTACAGTGTTTTGCAGTGCTCATATAGAGTATGATTTGATATTTTATAAGGAATTCAATAATTCTTATCAACTGTAAACATAAATAATTAATTTACATATCAAGTTATTGACAAAACTTTTATTACAAAGCATGAAATAAAATACTTGGAAATGTAATTAATTTTGTTGGACATTATTCTGTTACATGGAGCATAGCAGAACCAATTAATCACAAATAAATATCCGATACATCAATAAAATTCATTTTTGCTGACTTGAAATAAGCACGGGGACGAGATTACCCAAAAGAGGGTGCGAAGCTATTAAAGCAGCTGATCGAATAGAATGACAAAATAAAACGTTTCTTGTTGGTGGTGGAGGTGCCGAGTATGTGTGTGACAAGTTTAGATGGCGCTAGCAAAGCCCATTCGACCAACAGTCACCAAAAACAAAGTATGCGAAAACACGGAGGGTAATGTCAACAAAAATCGCATGTCAATGAGTGCAAGGTGTTTGTCGCGTGACACAGCACAGTTGGACGGACACACAAACAATTATACTTATTTATTATTATTTATTGTGCTGGCTGAGATACACATGAAGTACATAATATTATGTAAACTCACAAACAAAACTCACAAAATATACAAATAAAAAACATCTTCGATATAACAGATAAAATTACAATTACCGATAGAATACAATATAAAATATTACATGGAATTAAAATATAAATTACCACATATACTAACTGTACTTGCTTGCCAATAACTTACTCAACGAATGATAGGGTGGAGGGGGGGGGGATGGAGAACTAATTAAACTTCGCTCTCCCCAAAAAAACAAATTAATGTAACTGAAATTTAATTAATATCTTCAACGACGCTCAGAACACCCATCCTTCAAGAATATTGACATGAAACATAAAATTCGATAATGGAATAATAAATTGAATAAATTATCATAAATCAATTTAGATTAAAACATGTGTTTGGCATGAAAACATTTATATTGATTTATTTACCGTTGACATTGGCTAACTGTATGTTAACTCACTCTGGCTTATATTTATTATCGCGTTTGAGGCCGTATTTTTCACTCGGGATGGCAATCAGAGCATCCCATCCAACTTTTCCAATTTCCTTTCCAATTACCTTTAAGCTAGATCCAGATCCATCAGCTGATTTGAATCTAGACCCCGCTCACTCACGCGGTCTAGCCAGGGGTGATAGGCTTGATAGTCATGGGAGATTAACCTTACAATCATCACACTATTCACGCCGTAAGATGGCTTGTCACTTGGGGAAGGCGCCGTCTCCATATCTTGCAATCATTACTTATGGTTTGGTATGGTAGTAATAATAATACACTGAGAGGTGAGAAAATATAATTAGTAGCCACGTTAACTGAGTTGCCACTATTTCCAGTTTTAAACATATACCTTGAGATTGTTGTTGATATTAATCGCTTCACAAAACTACGAAGTCTATTCTGGACATCTTGCAGCGTTAGAACATTTTTATAATTCGTTTAAAGTTCAAAGTTTAATGAAACTTTCGAGCTGTTCTCTTTGTCAAAGGGGCTTTTTATCAACGTAGATGTAACCAACCAAATACAAAAATTTGTATAAAAAAAACGGCAGCCAAGCTCTCCTTCAAAAGTCTTCGGCTGTGAATGCTGTGAGATATAAAAGTTGAGCCAAGCTTTTTATTCTTTCTCCCTAGTTTCGCTTTGAAAATAAGTAAGATCATTTCGCCTGTTGACGAGCGCCAAGCCAACGATTTTTGTGGTAAAAAAGTAAAATTTTTAAACTCGAAATCATAAAAAAATGCCTTTTGGCCTAGGGAGAAAGAATAAAAAGCTTGGCTCAACTTCTATATCTCACAGCATTCACAGCCGAAGACTTTTGAAGGAGAGCTTGGTTGCCGTTTTTTTTTTTACAAATTTTGTATTTGGTTGGATATTACATTCTTTTGTTGTTCGTTTGCTATCAAGGTGTGAATGATTAAATTTGTTAAGTTCAAAGTTGTTTTTTTTACATTTTTGGGCCCACGGTCCCCCCAAAGATACCCCTTTAATAAATAAATAAATAAATAAATAATTAAATAAATAAAAAAATAAATAAATAAATAAATAAATAAATAAATAAATAAATAAATAAATAAAAAATAAATAAATAAATAAATACATTTCTATTTAGAGTCTACCCACTCAGTTATATTACTGATTTTCAGTGGGGGACTTTAAATCAAAGCGACCAAGCCAACCCTGCAGGCCCCGACGCAATCGACGAGTGAGCGATAACCAACCAAAGATCGATATTTTTAATAGGAAATATATCAATCAGTGGTATGGACAGTGCGAACACCAGCGGATCAACGCCAGAATCAACAAGGCCAATTCAGAACAACTCTGAAATTTATTATGTGCTTCGTTGCTAGGACGGCTCCAAAGTCACCGTTTACAAACTCCTAAGACAAGAACTGATAGACTTCAGTCCAAATCAGAAGTTAAAAAACTTCTGGCTTTAGCGGGAATCGAAACCCTGGCCCTTTTACATTGGAAGCAGATACGCTTACAACATGACCAACGCACTAGCATAAGCACTAGATATTTATAATGGTTAAGAGCATGTTTAATTTCAAGCTTGTACAAATTACTACGCCTGAGTAATTACGCGTTTTAATTTTGCTAGGACGGCTCCAAAGTCACCGTTAACAAACTCCTAAGACAAGAACTGATAGACTTAAGTCCAAATCAGAAGTTAAAAAACTTCTGACTTTAGCGGGAATCGAAGTCGAACCCTGGCCCTTCTGCATTGGAAGCAGATACGCTAACAACAAGACCAACGCACTAGCATAAGCGCAATATATTTATAATGGTTAAGAGCATGTTTAATTTCAAGCTTGTACAAATTACTACGCCTAAGTAATCACGCGTTTTGATTTTGATTTTGATTTTCCCCGGTCCCAATTGCCCGGTTTTTGTTATATGAGGTACATCTGAGTGTGGCCCAAGTTTCAAAGTTCTAAGATGAACCGTTTTCTCAGTATAGCGTATTATTCATAAGAGTACGGAATTACCTACTTTTGATAATTTTGAGTTTCTCCGGTACCCATTACCCAATTTTGCATTCCATATTCAAAAGTGATAAAGAATGAGAGATATCAAAATGTATTCCACGTTTGAAACATCTCAGTTGTAGCGTTTTCTTTGAATGATTCATTTCTTAAAGTTCAGATATGTTTTTTTGTCATTTTTGTGCCCATGGTCATCCCCAAATTTAGCCCCTTGTGTTTTGGACGCAAGATATTTATAATGGTTAATAGCATGTTTAATTTCAAGTTTGTACAAATTACCACGCCTTGGTAATTACGCGTTTTGATTATCATCCAAATTTTGATTTTCTCCGGTCCCTGTTACCCGATTTTGGTTTTGAAAGCAAATGTCACTGCGTCTGAAGTACATCTAAGTGTGGTCCAAGTTTCATAGTTCTAAGATTTACCGTTTTCTCTGTAGGCTAAATTAATCTCCGCGGAGAACTCCTAGCCAGCCAGCCAGCCAGCCGAAAGGAATTTGACGATGTTGAGAGCCTTTTTTAACACAGAACGAGTTGTCGGATCGGGTTGATTTTTTTTTGGTATGTCATGGACCACATACCAGGTCATATACCGAGTTTCAAGATTGTAACTCTTTCGGGGCGGCGTGTGCAGATAGCTGAAAACCCTCCAACTCTGGTAGCTGTATATAGGGCCGGAGTTCGGTGTCGCTTAAGCAGTCGCAGCGCTTGTCTGCCGGGCGACGACCGTCGCCCTAGATATGTAATTGGATGAGCGTAGCGAGCGTAGCGAGCGAAGCGAAGATTCCATTTCACTACACTGGAGAAAAAAATCCGGAATGTTTTTTTTTTTTTCTTTTTTTTTGTATTTTTGTGTGTCTGTTAACACGATTCCGGCTAAACCGATACTCCGATTGCGATGAAATTTTATGGAGGTCTTCGAAATCTCTGAACTTAGAACTGCCACGTTTTTGAGCGCAATCGGGAAATTTTTTCTTATAAAAAACGCATTTACGATTTTTTCGATTTTAAAAAATTTCTTCGATCTCTAACACTACATGCTTCATCCGATGTAATAATTTTTTCACAGAACTTAATTTTATGAATTAAGATATTCGTGTGAAATTGAGCGTAATCGAAAAATTTATTCTAATGAAATCGAAATTACGGTTTTTTTCTTTTTAAACAATTCTTGACTTATAACACCTTCATGCTTATCCTATTGTAATGATTTTTCACAGAACCTTAATTTCAGAATTAATGTATCGTGTTAAATTTGAGCGCATCGAATATTTTCTCTATGAAAATTGCAATTTTAGGATTTTTTTTTTTTTAAATTACGATGAATAAAAATTACATTAATTTATTAACTTTTATTTAATTTAAAAAAATCTTCGACTAAGTAATGATTTTGCACAGAACAACAGAAAATCCGCGTAACACATGGCAGCTCAATGCACCAATACGCGCAATACGCGGTGGGACTTAAGCGTTTTCCTAGTGTAATGTAATACATGACACGGAAATCTTACAAAATAGATTGAAAATTGAAAATTTTAATATTCAAACAAGATTCGGAGTAGTAAAAGTATTTCAAGTGTAGATCATGAACGAGTAACAATTAAATTTTATGTAATATTATGTAAGAGCCTTGAGCAATATTATATAAAATATAGTATTTAACACGTAGGCCTAGAAGTGCTTTAGAATATCCTATTTGATCTAGCCGATATTCAGAGGTAAATATATAGTTGCGTCAGATAAAACAATGAAACTTAGTTATAATTTACAACAATATAATAATTTACACATCAATGCACGCCAAACACTGTCATAATCTAGTACAATATTATTTTATTATGTATTTCTAAAATCAAGATACAGTTAACTTTAAATTATTGTTGAAAAGAATCGGAGAGGGCTAGGCCCATAGCAAGTTAGGGCTCGGTTTCCTTTTATTTACAACTAAATGAAAATTGCCTAAATATATAATTGGATGAGCGTAGCGAACGTAGCGAGCGAAGCGAAGATTCCATTTCACTACACTGGAGAAAAAAATCCGGAATGTTTTTTTTTTTCTGTATTTTTGTGTATTATTTAACACGATTCCGGCTAAACCGATACTCCGATTGCGATGAAATTTAATGGAGGCCATCGAAATCTATGAACTTAGAACTGCCACGTTTTTGAGCGCAATCGGGAAATTTTTTCTCATAAAAAACGCAATTTTACGATTTTTTTCGATTTTTAAAAAATTTCTTCGACTTATAACACCTACATGCTTTATCCGATTGTAATGATTTTTTCACATAACTTTAATTTTATGAATTAAGATATTCGTGTGAAATTTGAGCATAATCGAAAAATTATTTCTCATGAAAATCGTAATTTTACGGGTTTTTCCTTTTTTAAAACAATTCTTTGACTTATAACACCTACATGCTTTATCCTATTGTAATGATTTTTTTACAGAACCTTCATTTAATGAATTAATATATTCGTGTTAAATTTGAGCGCAATCGAATAATTATTTCTTATGAAAATTGAAATTTTACGATTTTTTTCTTTTTTAAAAATTACGATTAATTAAAAAATTAAGTTAATTTTTTATTTAATTTAGTTTAATTAAAAAAATTAAGTTAATTTTTATTTAATTTAATTTAATTTAAAAAAATCTTCGACTAAGTAATGAATTTTTCACAGAACAACAGAAAATCCGCGTAACACGTATGGAAGCTGAATGCACCAATTACGCTCATCCAACAACGCGGCGGGACTTAAGCGTTTTCCTAGTAATAATCATATAGGATGACATGAGTGTATGTTGTATCAAAATAAGGTAATCCAAATGCAAAAAATACACATTGACAAAAAATATATTATTAAAATTTGTAGCATCTTCAATTTCTAGAGGAACAGTATTTATTTATTTATTAAACGGCACGGTAGTAAACATGAATTTGAAAGATAGATATTCTAGAACGATGAGGGTTCAGAATAAATCCAGTATTTTGACGGACAAACTGTCTGTTCTGAATCGAAATCTTATGAAATGGATCAAAGTCCGTTCCACCGATGATAAAATTCCTTAGAAGTAAAACATCAGTTAAATTCTAGCTAGGCACACAGATTTAAGTTGAATATTTTAATTAATATACTTCAAAATTAAATTTTCTAAATGACAATGCATAATTATGATATGAGCCTTGGCCCTATTATTCTCTCATAAACGCAGTGTCTCTAATTGCCTTTTATTACGAATACATGGCTTTGATTATCTTCAGCCGTGCTAGCTACATTTAATGAAAACTCGTCGTGACAAAATGTAAAGCAAATGGCTAGTAGTGAATAAAAAAACGTTGTATAAATCGATTTGTGTTGCTTTCTGGCACCGGTCGTCTGTGGAGGGCACTTAACGACAGATACGCTGAAAAACTAGAAGGGGCCGTCGAATTCAAGTGGGCTGTCTTGCGCAAAACAAATATTATGTTGTTAAACGGACTAAGCTGACAAAAAGAAAGTTTTTCTTTCAGAATGATGAAACCCATTTTGCTAACTTGGCACCTGCACCAAAATCCAATTGTAAATAATTATATTAATCACTAAAGGAGTCTATTTATTAACGTATGCGACAAATTGTCGACCAACACTGGCATCTTTACTATAACTCAAGCTATAACTATCAATCGACCGTGATAACGTAGTGGTAGTGCGATCAAGGTATCTTCTCAAACACAACTATAGTGCAAAATGTGATACCAGCATACATATATGCAATTATATAAATTTTGTAATGAAAGTTTCGAAAATAACTGACACCACGATAAGTTCATAGTAGTTAACTTTTTTCTTTTTTTTAAATATTATTATTTGTGCCGCAACGCATTCATTGATTAAATGTGTCACGAGGATGGCAGAAAAGAGCAAGCACACTTGGTGATTGCCAACCTTGTAACAATAAATATAATAAACATATTTCAATCCACTAAGTCCACAAATTAAAAGTGGGGAACATTTTGTTAAGTTTAGTTTCAATTTAAAGAAATTTTCACAGATACTAAAAAAATATATGAAAAAATACATTGAAATAGTTAAAGAAGTTTTGTTTAGTGTTTTTTTTAGTTTTTGAACCAAAAGATCAATTTCAAATTATAATAACTTCTAAACAATGATATTAACATTGTGTTCACATAAGAACTGGTAACTTAATGTATCATTTTAAATGTTTCAATAATAGCAGTTACAATTTTTTTCTTCAAAATTACAAAAGTTACAAAACATGTTGTGTGACGTATCAAAATGCATAAATTGACTTATTTATAGCAATCGTTATGAATTTTCAATAAAAATTTCGAAAATCACCGCTTCCAAGTATTATACTATTAATTGTGTAATTAAATTAATTACTTAATTGTGTACACGAATTTTAAAGTGAGTATACATTTTTCATGGTTGGTATCAATTGAAAGCGTGTTTCACTATCAGATTTCAATATGTGTTTTAGCTAAATATATTGATGAGGTGTTTTCTTTAGTTTTCGAACCAAAGTATCAACTTTTGTTTTAAATTTCTTCTGATCACAGTGTTCACAAAAGAGCTGGTAACTGTTAATAAACCATTTGGAATTTTTCAATAATAGTAGTACGGTACGAAACAATATTTACAACACCAATTAACAAATGTTTTAAGCTTGTTTATATCTCTTGACGATACTGGTGACACAATGTTTTATTAACTAGGAAAACGCTTAAGTCCCGCCGCGTTGTTGGATGAGCGTAATTGGTGCATTGAGCTGCCATGTGTTATGCGAATTTTCTGTTGTTCTGTGGCAAAATCATTACTTAGTTGAAATTTGTTTAAATTAAATTAAATTAAATTAAAAATTAACTTATTTTTAAATTTTTTTTAATTAATCGTAATTGTTAAAAAAATCGTAAAATTGCGATTTTCATAAGAAATAATTTCTCGATTGCGCTCAAATTTTACACTAATATATTAATTCATAAAATTAAGGCAAGGTAAAATAAGGTTCTGCGAAAAAATGATTACGATCAGATAAAGCATGTAGGTGTTATAAGTCAAAGAGTTGTTTTAAAAAAAGAAAAAACCTGTAAAATTTCGATTTTTATGATAAATATTTTTTCAATTGCGCTCAAATTTCACAAAAATATCTAAATTCATAAAATTAAGGTTCTGTGAAAAAATCATTACAATCGGACAAAGCATGTGTGTTATAAGTCGAATAAAGTTTTTAAAAATAAAAAATAAATCGTAAAATTGCGATTTTCATGAGAAAACTTTTTCCTATTGCGCTCAAAAACGTGGCAGTTCTGAGTTCAGAGATTTCGAAGGCCTCCATAAAATTTCATCGCAATCGGATTATCGGTTTAGCCGGAATCGTGTGGACAAACAGACAAAAATACAGAAAAAAAAAAAAAAAAAAAACATTCCGGATTTTTTTCTCCAGTGTAGTGAAATGGAATCTTCGCTTCGCTCGCTACGCTCGCTACGCTCATCCAATTATGATTACCAGCTCTTTTGTGAACAATGTGATATCATTGGTTTAAAAATAAATAAATTGAAGATGATATTTTGGTTCAAACACTTAAAAAATCATCTTATCAGTATATTTAACTATTACACACACACATACATATATCAAAAAACGCTTTCAATTGATACCAAACATGACAAACAAACACAACAAACATGACTTAGAAATTCGTGTACACAATTATGTAATTAATTTGATTACTTAATTAATACTCAAAACTCAGCTGGGAGCCAGTAATTTTCGAAATTCTCATTACAAAATCTTTATGATTGCAATTAAAAAGTCAAATGATGCATTTTTAATCCTTCACACAACATGTTCTGTAACTTTTGCTATTTTTGAAGCAAAAAATGTGTTGTATAATATATTGAATATATTGAAACTACTGTAATTGAAAAATTAAACATGATACATTAATTATAGTTACCAGCTCTTGTGAACACTGTGTTACCATTGGTTAAAAGATGTATAAATTTGAATTTAATCATGAAACTATAACATACATATTTCAATATTATTTCAATTTTTTTTCATTTTGTTTCAGAATCTTGGTGAAAAATTCTTTCAATTGATACCAAACATGACAAATTTATCTTTACTTTGAATTTTTTGACACAATTAAGTAATCAATGATAATTAATCAATTAACAGTTGAATTCTCAGAACTTAGCTGGAGCCTGTAATTTCCAAAATATCATTACAATTTTTTAACGATTGCTAAACTTTGAAGATTGTATCACATTTTGTAACATAATTTGACATCTTTTAATCATATCTTAATTTGTATTAAATATAATATATTAACTCGACAGTGTTGGCTCGAGCTTGACGCTGATTCGGGAGGACCCGGGTTCAATACCCGTCAAGACCGGCAATCCTGACTGGAGTTCAGAGGTTTTCATCAGTCGTTGATGCGAATTCAAGGGATTGAGTCTTCTTAAACAGTTCTCGGACATCCCTTCACAATTGTTCTATTCGCAACATACCTAGTTAAACACCTGAAGAGCGGCATGAATTGCACCCTGGGCAATCTTCCCAAAAAAATCATTATATTATTGAACAATTAACAATGAATAATTATATTAATTATAGTTACCAGCTCTTTTGTGAACACTGTATTATCATTATTTACAACAAATTCTTGTTTGAAAATCAAGTATATATTTTGGTTATAACTATGAATTCACCAAAATCCACTTGTTTTGCTATATACATACATATATTTGGCAGAGGCTTAGGCAATAAATGAGTACGGTACCTAGGTACATTACTCAAATTTAAATTATTGAATGTTCCTAATCATAAGAAAACAATCTAAAGTTGTTCTGAATCGGCCTTGATGATTCTGGCGTTGATCCGCAGATTTTCGCACTGTCCATACCACTGATTGCTATATAGGACATGCGTTTTAGGCAAATTGCTGTTCGCTCGGCCGACTGACATCACAGGTTTTTGAAATTTTGAACATATGTTAAGAATGTGAAAATATAGGGCTCTGCTGTAATTCATTTCCAAATTTTGTTTTTAAAATAATTTATACAAAAATAAATTAGTTTTCACGAATTTTGATTTTGTTAAAAACTCTGAAATTAGCTATATTTGTGATTTTTTTCTGGCTAATAATTAAGACAAATTTTTGAAAACCTATGACCGCAGGGCTGTCCATGTATGCTTTTGACAACTTTGCAAAAGTTTCACTTTCATATATGCCGGATGCATCTTGGTCGAGCGAATAGCTATTTGCTAACTGCCAAATGTGTCCCATTCCTTCTTAAAATTATTGATCTTTGGTTGGTTATCGGTCGCTCACTCGTCTATTGCGTCGGGGCCTACAGGGTTGGCTTGGACGCTTTGGTTTTTTGTCCCCCACTGAAAATCAGTTATGTGACTGAGTGGGTAGACTCTAAATAAGAATTTAATTATTTTATTTATTTAATAAGCTAATGTAAGCATATCTTTCATCCTTTAGTTTTGCTAGCCGGCGAAACAAGCTTTCATGTCACCACTTCGGCAACTCTCTCGTGTGCTAGCCAATCAGGCAACACATGCTTACCTGCGACACTCGGGAACCAACTGTGTCACGTCAGATGAGTCGTCGAGGCAAGTAGACTATCCCAACGACGCTGTCAGACGCGCCCGAGTGACATGCTGGCCCAGCGAGGAAGGGAGGGGGGGCTCATTTCACTAATGGCTTCGTGGCTGGAGAGTGTGGCCCTTGTAACCTGTGATTCCTTACTTCCAATTACGGTTCACAGAGAAAAAGTAACCAGGAGAGCTTCCGAAGTAATTGCAATCCACAACACCTGACGTTTAACCGAACTCTAATTTAAATCACGTTACGTAATATTATCTGTCGTGTAGTTGTTGTGTTATTCGGAAATAAAATACAAATAACTTTTCATAAAACTATTTGTTTGCATTGAGTTTGTTCGTGGACATGTTATAAAAAATCCATTAAAAATCTTTTTCCTGAAGAAAAAAAATAACAATTGTGATTTGAGAGCCGTTCTAGTAACGAGGCACACAATAAATTCAAAGTTGTTCTGAATCGGACTTGTTGATTCTGTCGTTGATCCGTGGGTGTTCGCACAGTCTGTATCACTGATTGCTTTATTTCCTATTAACAAAATATAGATCTTTGGTTGGTTATCGCTCACTCGTCGATTGCGTCGGGGCCTATATGGTTGGCTTGGTCGCATTGGTTTAATGTCCCTCACTGAAAAACAGGGATTTATGACTGTGTGTAGACTCTAAATGCGATGTTTTTAATTTAATTTATTCATAACAATTCAAACAACCAATGAATGCACAGGGGAGTGTATTAGAAGACCTTGATTCGGAAGATCACGGGTTCGAACCACGTTATCGGCAATTCTGACCTGAAGTTTTCTGATTTTGTTTCTGTCGTTCATGTGAATGCAAGGGATTTAATCTTTTGAGCAGCCGTCTTGCATTCTTTTCCCAATTACCCTCAACCATAAAATCCTAGTTAGTCACCTGGGCCAAATTCGTGTACATTTTAAGCCCTGGGACTAACTGAGCTAAGAATTCATATTTAGAAGTAATAACCCGTATTTCTGTATTTGTGTGTATTGTTATTTTTGCACCCAAGGGGCGGGAAGGCACAATTTGTAGCGGGGCTAGTTTTCAAACATTCAGAAACACACAAACAAACATTGTTACCTCTTGCTATGGGTGATTGGTCAAGCTAGCACTTGGTTATTGGCAAACAATGTACAGGAATCGTGCCCCCCCCCTCACCCCAAATTGTCACACTAGGTAAAGATGATGTTAACCTAACTGCGGACATCCTGACGAAAAAGTTTATTAACCCTCCGAGTGATTGTGATATTATATTTTGACTATTTGTTAGTAAAAATATAACAAACTCTTGTTTAATATTATGTTTATTATAGTATCATATGTATAACAGTTTTTTCCATCGGGTGCATTGAAATAATTACTTTGAAATAAAAACTTTGCTCGTGGGATACGTTTAGAGTCGGTGCTTGCCTTCAAAACAAGTATCGTACTTGGATAATGTGACAGCAGGTATGATATTATTCAGGAGCTTGCTACCATTCCGCTTGGCACCATTCATGCAAC
Source organism: Sweltsa coloradensis (assembly GCA_024449915.1). Classification (NCBI taxonomy): domain Eukaryota; kingdom Metazoa; phylum Arthropoda; class Insecta; order Plecoptera; family Chloroperlidae; genus Sweltsa; species Sweltsa coloradensis. The sequence continues at coordinate 292,043 of JAMZAV010001113.1, forward strand.
TATTTTCATGACATGACTTTAAATACATTTTCGTTGTACGTTTTTATTTTCGTTTTATATTCAAAATGGTGGAACAACGCAAAGTTTAGTAAAATAAAAAATTGTTTTGAAATGGCTTCTTTTAACATTGGAATATATAACTTTAGGTAGCATATAATAATGCACCGTACGTTTTGGGAAAATTGATGGTAAACATGTATCTCCACTCCAATCTTGTTAGCTTCAGATGACCGGACTTATTCTTTATTTAACTTAGATTGTTGTTTTTTTTATATTTGATTTAGGATTTTGGGATTTTTTTAAATAACATTAGTTTAACCTACAAGAGTGTCGAGAAGAAATCGAGAAATACGTAGCCTGCAGCAACTTACATAACCCTCACTTTCTGGTCGGAAGTAAAAGGTATTAAAAGCCAGTGATTGGAACAGTAGTAGTAAGCTTGGGTTGGAATAAGGCTGAAACTACAAATTAAACTGCTATTTAACAGTTTTGAGTTTAATCGTGCTCGCATTCAAGGAGTTAATGTATTTTTTTTTACTATACTTGCGGGAAAAGGGTAATTCCCTGTGAAATGAGATGTAATAATAATTATCCTCTATTTGCCTCTTGAAACCACATTGTTTCCCGGAAAACTTTCAACAACTAGCTCTCCAGGTTCTAAACTTTACACGTCTTGTTCTAGGTCATAACGCTCAATTTCATATGCATTAGCGTCCCATTCCCGGGGGGTTTAATAAGCATTTAATTGAACCGGTTTCTTGGTTCAAAACACAGAAAGTTAAGCGCAAAGTAAAGTAATCTAAAAGAATTTTACGCTTGGTACAAAGTTTTGGATTAAGGTTAAAGTCTAAGAATATTATAGTTATAAAAGTGTCTTCTTGGCAAAACCTGTTAAGATCAAGGTCAAAGAATTAATATGTTGCTAAAACATTTTTAAAAGAAAATTGTTACTACTGCCAAAAAGGACTTCATAAATAAATGTTAGTTTATAAAAATGTCCTTGGGTTACTTCAAATTTAGAGCCCCCGAATATAAAACTTCATGAATTGTGGTTATAGTATAAAAATAGGCTGATGTTAAGTCTACAAAATCAAAGAAAGCTTGTAATTTTTTTACTTGCATGTTGAAGCACTGGTCATAAATGCAGTTCACGGTTTACTAAATGGCTTTCTAAATTGGATATGTTTAATATTGAACAGTAATAAAATATTGTTAAAATTTGGATGTATTCGAAATTTCTTAATTAAGAAATGCGTGAACTGGATCTCAAAGCCAGGTCTTTTATCAACGTAAGCGTGAAATAAGATGACGATGATATTAACCGTTTACCCGGTATAAGAGCAAAACGCCGAGGTCTTAAACTATTCTCTGCTCTAGTCCCGGCGACTCCTGTCGCTTGCTAGTCTAACTCACCACCTCTGTCTAGTAATCACACCCATATCACTCATGCCCACATATCGTGTAAACAGCACTTCTGACTAGCATGCAACTCGTAATGCATGCCTGATCATCCAAAGTGAACTACCTCATTCCAGTAATGGACAGAGATATACACAACATGAATAGAACTCGCCTTCAGACGCCTACATTTCCTTCTCGCAGAATAGTTGACATGACAGAAGGTCAAGGTGTCTCATTTGTGCATAAGATACTAGGAAAACGCTAAAGTCCCGCCGCGTTGATGGATGAGCTTTTTTAAAGTTTTTAGTTTGCGTAGGATATCTTTACTTTTGCAAGTGCTTTGTTTTGCTGCCTACGCATTGTAGGTGATTGTTGTCAAGTTTCTATTGTTTCTTGTCAATTGCTATTATTTACCGTCAAAAACTTATATTAAAAGCTTTATTTCTATGGATTCTAGCTAACTTTTTCAATTTTTTCTTTTATAGGTACTACATGACCATAACCTTAATGTCCATGTATAATATGAACGTTGTAGCCCCACCCGTTTGGTCAGAATCGGCCCAAATGGCACGAAAATATCGCAGAAAAAATCAAAAAACTTATATTAAAAGTTTTATTTCTATAGGTTCTGGCTAACTTTTTCAATTTTTTCTTTCAAAACGTACTTCATCACCATAAGCTTAATGTCCATGTATAATATGAACAATATAGCCCCACCCGTTTGGTCAGAATTGGCCCAAATGGCACGAAAATATGCACCAAAAATCGAAAAAAATCGTAAAAGTACGATATTCATGAGAAATATTTCTTCGATTGTACCCAAAAACGTAGCAAGTCTAAGTTCAGAGATTTCGAAGGCCCTGTCAAATTTTCATCAAGATCGCATATGCCGTTTGCCCGGTAGAGAGCGAACAAACAGACAAAAATACAAAAAAACAAACAAACAAACAAACAAACAAAAAACACCCGAGCTAAATTTTTTGGGGGGTCAGTGAAATTGAAGTCTTCGCTTCGCTCATCCAATTAATGCATACAACATGTTATTTAAGGTTGGATTGGTCGCTAGACATTGGCAAGTCTCTGCTTCCAATGCAGAAGGTCAAGGCGTCTCATTTGAATTTGATAGATAGATAGATAGATAGATAGATAGATAGATAGATAGATAGATATAGATAGATAGATAGATAGATAGATAGATAGATAGATAGATAGATAGATAGATAGATAGATAGATAGATAGATAGATAGATAGATAGATAGAGATAGATAGATAGAAAGATAGATAGATGGATAGATAGATAGATAGATAGATTGATTGATTTATTCGAACTTGTTTTTGTTACACAGTTACAATGCACAGAATTTACCACAACATTTCATACCATTCAGGAATTGGCATTTGTCTTATGGAAGGGGATAATATAAGTATGTACACAGTTACAATGTATCTAATGACAATCATCACAGTAAGGTTCTTGAATGTACACAATTAAATTAATAATCTGCAATAAAAAAAAACAGAAACAGAGAGAATAATACCATGTAAAGGAAAACCTTTCCATTTGAGGCAGACCATAATACAAGCACATAGACATAAACAAAACAGTAATTATACATTAACATAAGACATTTCGGTATCTCCAAGTTCTATTGAATGTATTGACATTATCGGTTTTAACAGCTCGTAAATATTCAATGTTTATCCTGTACGCGAAGCGGTTTTTGAAGATGAGTAGTGGCTCGACACCCACAGGGGCACCATAGCTTGCCTGAAGAAATTTTAATGCAGTCGATTTACTTAAATATAACACATAGTTTGCCAATTGCCATGGTAGGGAATCGTTTGGTCTGAATTGAATACCACATATAAGATTAGTGAGAGACAGGTGTTCATTCCCGAGAAGTTGTGATATTAGGTCTCGCACATGTAGCCAGAGAGAGAAGTGTCATTTTGGCACACTCAAATAGTACATGTATGGTAGTTGCACCAGATGCAACGAGGAGAATCGCGGACTCCCCACCTGTGCAGTCTAGCCGGTGATGGTACAGCATCGTGCATGAGCCTCCAACAGAGGGCCGCATCCAAACTCGTTGTCGGAAATACATACAAATTATTCCATCGTGCATGATCGGCCGCAAGGACAGACAGACCAGTGAGTGTAGAATGGGGTAATGTCTTCTCTCTGCACAGTCTGTAGAGTTGACGACGGTCGCTGACATCTAGTACTCGAAGGGCAGCGTCCAGGGTGGGCGTTCTGGCAGCACTCACAGCGTCCCAGGCTTCCAGCACGGATCTGTAAAACAGCTGCAGCCCTCCCAACCGATCGCCACGAATAGGTTCCAGGACGATAGCTTGAACGTCCAAAGCATATCTGTGTACATTCAATTCGTGTAGTAGAAAGGTGTGATTTCTTTCAGCGTCAGGGGAGATGAAATTCGCCAAAAATCGAAGTCGGAGAGACATTACTTTGCAGAGGATATTTGTAAGTCCAACGCCTCCCACGTTTGTCTCGGAAAAAACATGGTCGTGGTTGAGCCGATGTCGACCGCCCAACACGAACTTGATTAATTTTGCGTGCACAGTAGTGATGAAGGATTTTGGTGGTTGTAGCACTGTGAGAGAATGAGAATGCACCATTCGGGATCCGAGGAACTGGTTGGCAATTATGCGTCGTCCTCGTATCGTCGTGCTGCTTTTCCATTTCGTATAGCGGTCTATACCGTGCTGTAAACATTCAGTGAGCTTGGTCCAGTTATTTGCTTCCCATTCCGGGGAGTTGCCCATGTACACACCGAGGACTTGTAGACCGTCACTTTTCCATTCGAATCCAAGAGGTTGATCTGTTCGTCCCTTCCAGGCTCCCGAGAAAAGACCAGTAGATTTAACAGAGTTAAGCTGGGAGCCTGATGCACACGCATATGTTACAAACGCAGTATGTGTGGTGTCCCAAGTTTTGAATGTAGCGCCAGGTCCTTAGGTGGCGCTGAAGGAGCTTCACTCCTATTTAGATGGCGGTGAGTCCTTCAGACTCACAGGCGCCAGAAGTAGCGTCAAGCGTCAAGCGAGAGCTACGAGCTGAATGCAATAGCAAGATGTAGTCTGTATACAATCATTTAATATATGGACGTTCTTAAACTAATGTGTGTTTATTTGCTAACCCTAATACACCTCAATTGGCGACGATGGATGATAAAGCTGAGCTACTACAATGTTTTGCGAGTCTACGCCTACAATTAGATGCATTGCAGAGCCAGATGCAGCTGCGTTTTGGCGGGGGCGAGGGCTCAGACAGGCAAGTTACAATAGAAAACACTCTAAGTAATGTTGAGAACGGGATGCCTCGTGAAGACAGGCTGGGCCCACAACAAGTGGGACCAACGGTCGAAGTGGAGGTAACAAATCTACCTACCCAGACCCAGCCAATGACTACTGGAAGCCTAGACCTAGGCTTAGGCACGATGGCACATAGGCCTTCAGCTTCGTGGCATACCACAGAAGTGGTGAATAGTGCAGTCTATGGCAATAGGCCAATCTTGTCGACCTCTCTAGGTCAAGATCATACATATGCTAGCAGGCATAGGCCTAGTCTACAGCCAGGACTGCAGGTACATGCTGGTACAAGCATGGAACCTCCTAGTTTAGTAGCTGGACACCAGCAGGGGTACCAACCTATGTTGCAGGGAGAGTGGATGTACCCGAAGGTTAGTTATCCTTCTGCCCCACTGCTACAGCTAGGCGTACAACAAGGGCCTACGATACCGGACCACCTGTCATTACAGGATCCACAGCCGTGGAGGGTCCCGCTACCGCCAACACCAACATCGGTGTTAGGCCCAGGCCTACCGGGCATGCTAAGCCCGCTAGGGTACCCTGTGCGACAGATGACACCTAAGCCAGTTACGGCAGTGCACTCCATGCTAATAGGGATGCCAGGGCAATTTTATGTAAAAAAGCCCAAAGAGTGGAAGTTGTACCTGAAAGGTATAAGGAACTTTTTCTGTGCTAATTCATTTAGCGACCAGACGAAGCTTCTGCCGATCTTTTGTTCAGTGATAGGCCTACCGACCTACTCATTGCTCAGAGCCCTGGTTTCTCCGCGAGAGGTCAATAGTCTCTCTCTCTCGGAGGCGGTGAAGGTGCTGACTAGTCATTTCAACCAAGGTGAGTCCATGTTCACTGCTCGAGTGAAATTCGAGTCCAGAATCAGTAAACCAAGGGAGACTGTCAATGAATATGTGGCCGCACTTCGCCAGATAGTGGAATTGTGCAGGTTTCCGGATCTCGAGGACAGGTTGATGGTGCGAGTGATATGTGGGTATATGAATCCTTAAATTCAAGCTAAACTGATTAAAATAAAGAATCCAACCTTCCAGCGGGTAATGGAGGCAGCAGTTAGCGAAGAAAATGCAACCCAACACGTATTCGAGCTTCAAGGTCAAGTGCGGACTGCCAAGCAGGGACAACCGCAACTTGAGGTTCACTACCAGTCGTCGGGGGGGAGGGTCAAGTCCCATGGGGGAGGAGACCAGACCTCTTGTTCGCGTTGCAAGCGGAAACATGCGGTACGAGACTGTCCTTTCTTGGAGGCGGTGTGCCGATTCTGCGAGAAAGTAGGCCATATCGAAGTGGCCTGCCGGGCCAAAAATAAGGAAAAGAAGAAGAAATGGCATGGCAAGTCGGACAAGAAACGCGAACCGAAGGCCTCGACTGGCGCCTGTGCCGAAAAGTCGGTAAAGAACAAAGATCGTGAAGGGGGTACGCACAACATCCAGGAGTTGTCGGAAAGAGAATCTTACCTCTTTCACCACTCATCAGATGACTTCGACGATGTCCCAGAGCCTGAGTGGGTCAATGTACAATTGACGGCCGCACAATCAAGATGGAAGTCGATTCTGGGGCGGGCCATGCAGTCATGAGTAAGACAACGTTCTTACAGCATTGGCCTGATCTTACTTGTTTGTCCACAGCAAGGGTAGGTCTACGTACGTGGTCCAAGGAGAAGCTGCCGCTGATAGGTCAACTAGACTCCACGGTACAGCTCGGCAACCATTCCGCCCACCTCACTCTATGCGTGATCGAGGGGAATGGACCATCCCTGCTCGGACGCAAGTGGTGTCAAGCGCTGGGCATCAGTTTTGTGGGTCTTCACCATATCGGAGCCGAAGAACTACCAAGATGCCTAAGCAGGTATGCCAACCTTTTCAAACCAGATCTGGGCAAGTACAATGGTCCACCTGTGCACATCTCAATTGATCAAGACGCTGCTCCCGTGTTCCTGCGTCATCGCAAGGTTCCGTTGGCGATCCAAGAAAGGGTTAATGAAGCCCTTGACACTATGGTAAGAGAAGGTATGGTGACTCCAGTGGACTCATCGAGATGGGCCACGCCAACTGTGCATCCAGCAAAAAGAGATGGGTCAGTTAGAATCTGTGGAGAATTTAGAGTCACTGTGAATAAGGCATGTATTCCAGATGTGTATCCAATGACCACCGTGACCGAGGTGCTAGCTACTCTAGCCAGAGGACAGGTGTTCAGCAAGCTCGATTTGTCAATGGTCTATTTGCAGGTTCCAGTTGACCAAGCTTCATCAGAGTTGCTCACACTCAACACCTGCAGAGGTTTGTTCTGTATGCTCAGATTGCCCCTGGGGGTTACGTCAGCGCCGTCTATTTTCCAGAGATTAATGGAGACGCTCCTTAAGGGAATAGATGGGGTGATTGTGTATATGGATGATATCCTGATAGAAGGAGAATCGGAGAAGCAGCATTGGGAGCGACTGATCGCAGTATTGCAGCGGTTGCTTGATGCCGGCCTCAGGTTGCAGCTCAAGAAGTGCAGTTTTGCCGTTAGTGAACTAGAGTTTCTAGGTTACCACATCAGTGGCAAAGGTATCAAAACCACCAACGAGAAAGTAAGGGCAATCAGGGAGGCTCGTGCACCAACGTGCAGGCAAGAACTAGAATCGTTCTTGAGGTTCGTAAATTACTACGATCGGTTCGTGCCGGACAAGGCAACGAGCTCCGCTTTACGAGTTGTTGAAACATGACACTCCCTGGATGTGGTAACAGCCTCAGCAAGCGAGTTTTGCCAGGCTAAAGGAGATCCTAACTTCTGATCGGGTGTTGGCACACTACGATCCTAGACTGCCCCTGATACTCGCATGCGATGCCTCCTCGCATGGTGTGTGTGCAGTTCTGTCGCATGAGTTACCGGACGGCTCAGAGAGGCCAGTGGCATTTGAATCAATATTGCTTAAGGCTATTGTACCACCTCTGGCCGATGATTTGAAAGTCGAAGAAACATGTCTGAAAAGTTTGCTGAATGAAAGAAGGCCTTTTAAATAACAGAAAAAAAAATTGTTTATTTTTTTTGGCGAGACATAACCTTACTTTTGAAAATTATATTTAGATTTTTGGACAAAAGTGTAATATACAAGACTAGTTCAAAATTAAATTTTGAGGATCGGCTTCCTGGACATAGTTTCTAAACACCTTTAGCTATAACTTGACTATAGCTAAAATAGTTTTCTGAAAATAACAGTTAATGTACGAAATTTTTTTGTCAAACGGTACAAATACGAGTTTTGTACCGTTTGACAAAAAAAATTCGTACACCAACTGTTATTTTCAGAAAACTATCTTAGCTATAGTCTAGTTATAGCTAAAGGTGTTTAGAAACTATGTCCAGAAAACCGATTCACAAAATTTAATTTTGAACAAGTCTTGTATAAAAAACTTTTGTCCAAAAATCTAAATATAATTTCCAAAAGTGAGGTTATGTCCCGCCCAAAAAAATTCAAATTTTTTTTCTGATATTTTAAAGGCCTTCTTTCATTCAGCAAACATTTCAGACATGTTTCTTCGACTTTCAAATTATCGGCCAGAAGTGGTACAATAGCCTTAAGGCAAGCAAAAAGAACTATGCCCAACTGGATAGAGAGGGTCTCTCTATCATGTTCGGGCTTAGAAAATTCCACTACTTCGTATATGGTAGGAAGTTTAGGATACACACAGATCATAAGCCGCTACTGGGTTTGCTGCGCCAAAGCAAACCAATCCCGGAGTCACTCTCGCCTGCCTAGTTAAGCTTACGTTAAAAATATTTGTACAGTAAGTAGTATGTGATTAGTTATCGCAATCGGGAAAAATACCCATTTCTTTCAGTCAAGTTAGGCATACGATAAAAGTGTCTCAAACAGTGGTTGTATGTAATTTGTTATCACAATACTTCTCTCCTTTTTCCTTCAGCCTAGTAAGGCCTACGATAAATTTAAAAAAAAAAATCGAAATTAGAGTCTACCCACTCAGTCACATAACTGATTTTTAGTAGGAGACAATAAATTAAAGCATCCAAGCCAACTCTGTAGGCCCCGACGCAATGTACGAATGAGCGATAACCAACCAAAGATCGATATTTTTATTAGGAAATATAACAATCAATGGTATGGACAGAGCGAACATCCGCGGATCAACGCCAGAATCAACAAGGCTGATTCAGAACAAATTCAAATTTGTATTTGCGTTCAAAAAAAATACAGCAGGCATACGATAAACGTGCCTAATACAGTGATTGTATGTTATTTGTTATCGCGATTCTTCTCTTCTTCTTTTTTCAGCCTAGTAAGGCCTACGATAAATAAATTTAAAAATCCGCAATTAGAGTCTACCCACTCAGTCACATAACTGATTTTTAGTAGGGGACAAAAAATTAAAGCGTCCAAGCTAACCCTGTAGGCCCCGACGCAATTTACGAGTGAGCGATAACCAACCAAAGATCGATATTTTTATTAGGAAATATAAATATAAATAAAAAGTGTTTTATTCAGTTTTTTGTTATTGGGATCAGGAAAATATTGCACTTCCATATTTGTCATGAGGAATTGTCATAACAACTTCATGTCGAAACTTTGGTCTGGTTTTTGTTGGTCCAATGTGCGTTTTCTAGACCAGCAAAATAAAACAGTTGTATTTCTTGCGCATCTCTAATAGTAATATTTCCCAAATACTAGATAAGCCCTCAATGTTAATTAATTGAGATTGTTACAAGTTTTGGCATTGATAAACTCCGATCCTGTGCCTTTGAAGGGTTCCTCTTCACTCTAATTTTGAAAGGATTAGCCGACATTTTTGTCGTTTCCAGGGGACGCCCGATTGTATCGTTTTCATAATCGAACAATCTTCGTGGAGGCTCCTTTCATGTCCCCCCCGATAAAAGTGTTATATACGGTAAATTGTATGTGATTTTTTATTGCGACCGGGAAAAGAACTCGTTTTCCTAAGGCGAGTTAAATTTACGATAAAATTGATTTATTAAGTGTGTTGTATTTGATTTTATATCGCGATCCGGTAAAGTACCCGTTTTTATACAGCTGATTAAGGCCTACGATTAAGTGTTTTAAACAGTGCGTTGTATATGATTTGTCATTGCAATCGGATAAAGTACCCGATTATTTCAGCCGAGTAAAGCAAACGATAAGTGTGTTTATACAGTGAGTTGTATGTGATTTGTCATCGCGTTCAAGAAAAATACCCGTTTTCTTCAAACAAGATAGGCCAACGAAATGTTTTACACAGTGATTGTATGTGATTTGTTATAGCAATACTTCTCTTCTTCTTTCTTCAACCTAGTATGGCCAAGGATAATTATAACAAAACTCCGCATTTAGAGTCTACCCACTCAGTCACATAACTGCTTTTTAGTAGGAAACAATAAACATAGCGTCCAAGCAACGCTGGAGGCCTCGACGCAATGGACGAGTGAGCGATAACCAACCAAAGATCAATATTTTTAGTAGGAAATATAACAATCAATGGTATGGACAGAGCAAAAATCCGTGGATCAACGCCAGAATCAACAAGGCAGATTCAGAACAACTTCAAATTTGTATTTGCGTTCAAGAAAAATACGGCAGGCATATGATAAACGTGCCTCATACAGTGATTGTATGTTACTAGGGAAACGCCAAAGTCGTTGTTAAACGAGTGAGAGAACCAAGTGTTGAGTACCCGGGAACATCCCCTATCCTCCTCTATACCTAAGGCTGGATCTAGCTCAGTATGGAGAATCATACCGGGTACTCAACACATGGCTCACTCACTCATTTAACAACGACTTTGCGTTTCCCTAGTTTAAATTGAACATTCAAAGTGCGAATCGTGTTCAAAACGGATTAGCGTGAAACATTAACAAATTTCCAAGATAAAACAAAAGCACCTAAGTTTTATTACCCATTTAACACCCCTCAAAAATAATATGTGGGTGAAAAAATATAAAAAAGATTGAGCTAATGGGTATCGAACCCCAACCCTCCGTGCGGTAGTCTAAATACTTACCAATCGGCCATGCAAGCCACGTAGTTATCGTCCCACTAGCTGCTACTAAACAAATGCTATAGATATTTTAAAAATCACATTTTAATAATTTATTGTAGGATTAAATCGTAATGAATCTAGCTGATTTTGTTAGCAGTTCTCAGTAAACTCGTACCGGATGTCTGTTTAAATTTCAGCCCAATCTGTTCAGCGGTTCGGCTGATTTTCGACGTACAGACAGACAGACAGAATCACAATGAGAGCCGTTCGAGTTGAATGGAGACACTCGGTCGCTCCGCCCCTCGTTTAATTAGTTATCGCGATCCTTTTCTTCTTCTTTTTTCAGCCTAGTAAGGCCTACGATAAATAAATTTAAAAATCCGCAATTAGAGTTTACCCACTCAGTCACATAACTGATTTTTAGTAGGAAGCTAAAAATTAAAGCGTCCAAGCTAACCCGGTAGGCCCCAACGCAATTTTCCAGTGAGCGATAACCAACCAAAGATCGATATTTTTACTAGGGAAACGCCAAAGTCGTTGTTAAACGAGTGAGTGAGTGAGCCAAGTGTTGAGTACCCGGGAAGTGGAACATCCCTTTTCCTCCCTTATACCTAAGAATCTAGCCCAGTATGAGGAATGATACCGGGTACTCAACACATGGCTCACTCACTCGTTTAACAACGACTTTGGCGTTTCGCTAGATATTTAAATTGAACATTTGAAATGCGAATCGTGTTCAAAACGTATTAGCGTGAAACATTAACAAATTTCCAAGAAAAAACAAAAACACCTAAGTTTTTATTCCCATTTAACACCACTCAAAAATAATATGTGGGTGTAAAAATATAAAAAAAGTTCGAGCTAACGGGTTTCGAACCTCAACCCTCCGTGTGGTAGGCTAAATGCTTACCAATAGGCCATGCAAGCCACGTAGATATGGACCCGATAGCTGCTACTAAAAAAATGCTATCGATATTTTTAAAAATCACATTTTATTTATTGTAGGATTAAATCGCAATGGATCTAGTTGATATTGTTAGCAGTTCTCAATAATTTCGTACCGGATATCTGTTTAAAATTTCAGACCAATCTGTTCAGCGGTTCGGCTGATTTTAGACGTACAACAGACAGACAGACAGACAGATAGACAGACAGACAGAATCACAGAATGAGAACCGTTCGAGTTGAATGGAGACACTCGGTTGCTCCGCTCCCTCGTTTAATTAGGAATAAAACAATCAATGGTATGGACAGAGCGAACATCCGTGGATCAACGCCAGAATCAACCAGGCAGATTCAGAACAACTTTATTTATGTAATTGCGTTCAAGAAAAATACCCGTTTTCTTCAGCCAAGGTAGGCGAACGATAAAAGTGTTTCATACCGTGAATGTATGTGATTTGTTGTCGCGATTCTTCTTTTTCTTCTTTCTTCAGCCTAAATAGGCCTACGTTAAAAGTTTTTTTAAACAGTAAGTTATATGTGATTTGCTATAGCAATCGGGAAAAATACCCGTTTTCTTCAGCCAAGTTGGCCTTTGATAAAAGTGTCCCGTACAGTCATTGAATGAAATTAATTCTCGCGATTCTTCTCTTCTTCTTTTTTCAGCCTAGTAAGACCTACGAAAAATAAATTTAAAAAACCGCATTAAGAGTCTAACCACTCAGTCACATAAATGCTGTTTAGTAGGGGACAATAAACCAAAACGTCCAAGCCAACCATGTACGCCTCGGCGCAAAGGACAAGTGAGCGATCACCAACCAAAGATCGATATTTTTATTAGGAAATATAACAATCAATGGTATGGGCAGAGCGAACATCCGTGGATTCAGTACAACTTCATATTTGTAATTGCGTTCAAGAAAAATACCCGTTATTGCGTTCAAGAAAAATACCCGTTTTCTTCAGCCAAGGTAGGCCAACGATAAATAGTTTCATACCGTGAATGTATGTAAATTGTTGTCGCGATTCTTCTTTTTCTTCTTTCTTCCGCCTAGATAGGCCTACATTAAAAGTTCTGTATACAGTGAGTTATATGTGATTTGCTATAGCAATTGGGAAAAATACCCGTTTTCTTCAGCCAAGTTGGCCTTCGATAAAAGTGTCCCATACAGTGATTGAATGATATTAGTTCTCGCGATTCTTCTCTTCTTCTTTTTTCAGCCTAGTAAGGCCTACGATGTATGAATAAAAAAAATCCGCAATAAGAGTCTACCCACTCAGACACATAACTGATTTTAAGTAGGGGACAATAAATTTAAGCGTCCAAGCTTTCCCTGTAGGCCCCGACGCAATTTACGAGTGAGCGATAACCAACAAAAGATCGATATTTTTATTAGGAAATATAACAATCAATGGTATGGACAGAGCGAACATCCGTGGATCAACGCCAGAATCAACAAGGCAGATTCAGAACAACTTCATATTTGTAATTGCGTTCAAGAAAAATACCCGTTTTCTTCAGCAAAGCTAGGCCAACGAAAAAAGTGTTTCATACCGTAAATGTATGTGATTTGTTGTCGCGATTCTCCTTTTTTTTCTTCTTTCTTCAGCCTAAATAGGCATACGTTAAAAGTTTTTTATACAGTGAGTTATATGTGATTTGCTATAGCAATCGAGAAAAATACCCGTTTTCTTCAGCCAAGTTGGCCTTTGATAAAAGTGTCCCGTACAGTGATTGAATGAAATTAGTTCTCGCGATTCCATCTCTTCTTCTTTTTTCAGCCTAGTAAGGCCTACGAAAAATAATTTAAAAAACCGCATTAAGAGTCTACCCACTCAGTCACATAACTGCTTTTTAGTAGGGGATAATAAACCAAAGCATCCAAGCCAACCTTGTAGGCCTCGGCACAATGGACGAGTGAGCGATAACCAACCAAAGACTGATATTTTTATTAGGAAATATAACAATCAATGGTATGGACAAAGCGAACATCCGTGCATCAACGCCAGAATCAACAATGGTGATTCAGAACAACTTTATTTACGTAATTGCGTTTAAGAAAAATACCCGTTTTCTTCAGCCAAGCTTGGCCAACGATAAAAGTGTTTCAAACAGTGATTTAATGTGATTTGATATCGCTGATTCTTTTCTTTCTTCTTTCTTCAACCTAGATAGGCCTCCAATAAAAGTGTTTTATACAGTGAGTTATATGTTATTTGTTATCGCGATCGGGTAAAGTACTCGTCTTCATCAGCCGAGTAAGGCTTTCGATAAAAGTGTTTCATACAGTGAATTCAATGCAATTTTTATCACGATCGGGAAAAGTACCCGTTTTCTTCAGTCAACTTAGGCCTACGATAAAATTTTCTCATACAATGTTAGTATGTGATTTGTTATCGCTCTTCTTCTCTTTCTTCTTTCTTCAGCCTTGTTAGGCTTACATTAAAATGGTTTTATTCAGTTTTTTGTTATTGGGTTCGGGAAAATATTGCACTTCCATATTTGTCATGAGGAATTGTCATAACAACTTCATGTCGAAAATTTGGTCTGCTTTTTGTTGGTCCAATGTGCGTCTTCTAGACCAGCAAAATATAACAGTTTTATTTCTTGCGCATCTCTAATAGTAAAATTTCCCAAATACTAGAAAAGCCCTCAATGTTAATTAATTGAGATTGTTACAAGTTTTGGCATTGATAAACTCCGATCCTGTGCCTTTGAAGGGTTCCTCTTCACTCTAATTTTGAAAGGATTAGCCGACATTTTTGTCGTTTCCAGGGGACGCCCGATTGTATCGTTTTCATAATCGAACAATCTTCGTGGAGGCTCCTTTCATGTCCCCCCCCGATAAAAGTGTTATATACGGTAAATTGTATGTGATTTTTTATTGCGACCGGGAAAAGAACTCGTTTTCCTAAGGCGAGTTAAATTTACGATAAAATTGATTTATTAAGTGTGTTGTATTTGATTTTATATCGCGATCCGGTAAAGTACCCGTTTTTATACAGCTGATTAAGGCCTTCAATTAACTGTTTTAAACGGTGTGTTGTATATGATTTGTAATTGCAATCGGATAAATTACCCGATTATTTCAGCCGAGTTAAGCAAACGATAAATGTGTTTTATACAGTGAGTTATATGTGATTTGCTATAGCAATCGGGAAAAATACCCGTTTTCTTCATCCAAGTTGGCCTTCGATAAAAGTGTCCCATACAGTGATTGAATAAAATTAGTTCTCGCGATTCTTCTCTTCTTCTTTTTTCAGCCTAGTTAGGCCTACGATGTATGAATAAAAAATTCCGCAATAAGAGTCTACCCAATCAGTCACATAACTGATTTTTAGTAGGGGACAATAAATTAAAGCGTCCAAGCTTTCCCTGTAGGCCCCGACGCAATTTACGAGTGAGCGATAACCAACCAAGATCAATATTTTTATTGGATGAGCGTAGCGAGCCTAGCGAGCGAAGCGAAGATTCCATTTCACTACACTGGAGAAAAAAATCCGGAATGTTTTTTTTTTTTTATCTGTATTTTTGTCTGTTTGTTCACACGATTCCGGCTAAACCGATACTCCAATTTATATGAAATTTGCTGGAGGCCTTCGAAATCTCTGAACTTAGAACTGCCACGTTTTTGAGCGCAATAGGAAAAATATTTCTCATGAAAATCGTAATTTTACGATTTTTTTTTCGATTTTTTAAAATTTCTTCGACTTATAACACCTACATGCTTTATCTGATTTTAATGATTTTTTCACAGAACCATAATTTTATGAATTAAGATATTCGTGTAAAATTTTGAACGCAATTGAAAAAATATTTTTCATAAAAATCGAAATTTTACGGTTTTTTTCTTTTTTTTTATCAACTTTTGACTGATAACACCTTCATGCTTTATCCGATTGCAATGATTATTTCGCAGAACTCTTATTTTATGAATTAATAGATATGTGTGATGTTTGAGCGCAATCGAAAAATTATTTCTTACATAAATCGCAATTTTACGATTTTTTTCTTTTTTTAACAATTACAATTAATTTTAAAAAATTAAAAAATTAAAGTTAATTTTTTATTTAATTAAATTTAATTTATAAAAATTCAACTAATTAATGATTTTTCCACAGAACAAACAAAAAATCCCCATAACACATGGTAGCTCAATGCACCAATTACGCTCATCCAACAACGCGGCGGGACTTAAGCGTTTTCCTAGTTAGGAAATATAACAATCAATGGTATAGACAGAGCGAACATCCGTGTATCAACGCCAGAATCAACAAGGCTGATTCAGAACAATTTTATTTATGTAATTGCGTTCAAGAAAAATACCTCGTTTTCTTCAGCCAAGGTAGGCGAACGATAAAAGTGTTTCATACCGTGAATGTATGTGATTTGTTGTCGCGATTCTTCTTTTTCTTCTTTCTTCAGCCTAAATAGGACTACGTTGATAGTTTTTTAAACTGTGAGTTATATTATAACTCACAGTGTGATTATGTGATTATGTGAATATGTGATTTGCTATATCATTTGGGGAAAATACCCGTTTTCTTCAGCCAAGTTGGCCTTTGATAAAAGTTTCCCGTACAGTGATTGAATGAAATTAGTTCTCGCGATTCCATCTCTTCTTCTTTTTTCAGTCTAGTAAGGCCTACGATAAATAAATTTAAAAAACCGCATTAAGAGTCTACCCACTCAGTCACATAGCTGCTTTATAGTAGGGGACAATAAACCAAAGCGTCCAAGCCAACCTTGTAGGCCATTCGCGCAAAGGACGAGTGAGCGATAACCAACCAAAGACTGATATTTTTATTAGGAAATATAACAATCAATGGTATGGACAGAGCGAACATCCGTGCATCAACGCCAGAATCAACAATGCTGTGTCAGAACAACTTTATTTACGTAATTGCGTTCATGAAAAATACCCGTTTTCTTCAGCCAAGCTTGGCCAACGATAAAAGAGTTTCAAACAGTGATTTTATGTGATTTGATATCGCGATTCTTCTCTTTCTTCTTTCTTCAACCTAGATAGGCCTCCGATAAAAGTGTTTTATACAGTGAGTTATATGTTTTTTGATATCGCGATCGGGTAAAGTACTCGTCTTCATCAGCCGAGTAAGGCTTTCGATAAAAGTGTTTCATACAGTGAATTCAATGCAATTTTTATCACGATCGGGAAATGTACCCGTTTTATTCAGTCAAGTTAGGCCTATGATAAAATTTTCTCATACAATGTTTGTATGTGATTTGTTATAGCTATTCTTCTCTATCTTCTTTCTTCAGCCTTGTTAGGCTTACATTAGAAGTGTTTTATTCAGTTTTTTGTTATTGGGATCGGTAAAATATTGCACTTCCATATTTGTCATGAGGAATTGTCATAACAACTTCATGCCGAAAATTTTGTCTGCTTTTTGTTGGACCAATGTGCGTCTTCTAGACCAGCAAAATATAACAGTTTTATTTCTTGCGCATCTCTAATAGTAAAATTTCCCAAATACTAGAAAAGCCATCAATGTTAATTAATTGAGATTGTTACAAGTTTTGGCATTGATAAACTCCGATCCTGTGCCTTTGAAGGGTTCCTCTTCACTCTAATTTTGAAAGGATTAGCCGACATTTTTGTCGTTTCCAGGGGACGCCCGATTGTATCGTTTTCATAATCGAACAATCTTCGTGGAGGCTCCTTTCATGTCCCCCCCGATAAAAGTGTTATATACGGTAAATTGTATGTGATTTTTTATTGCGACCGGGAAAAGAACTCGTTTTACTAAGGCGAGTTAAATTTAAGATAAAATTGATTTATTAAGTGTGTTGTATTTGATTTTATATCGCGCTCCGGTAAAGTACCCGTTTTTATACAGCTGATTAAGGCCTTCAATTAAGTGTTTTAAACAGTGCGTTGTATATGATTTGTCATTGCAATCGGATAAAGTACCCGATTATTTCAGCCGAGTTAAGCAAACGATAAATGTGTTTTTTACAGTGAGTTATATGTGATTTGCTATAGCAATCGGGAATAATATTCGTTTTCTTCAGCCAAGTGGCCTTCAAAAAAAGTGTCCCATACAGTGATTGAATGAAATTAATTCTCGCGATTCTTCTCTTCTTCTTTTTTCAGCCTAGTAAGGCCTATGATGTATAAATAAAAAAAATCCACAGTAACAGTCTACCCACTCAGTCTCAAAACTGATTTTTAGTAGGGGACAATAAATTTAAGCGTCCAAGCTTTCCCTGTAGGCCCCGACGCAATTAACGAGTGAGCGATAACCAACCAAAGATCGATATTTTTATTAGGAAATATAACATCAATGGTATGGACAGAGCGAACATCCGTGGATCAACGCCAGAATCAACAAGGCTGTGTCAGAACAACTTTAATTACGTAATTGCGTTCATGAAAAACACCCGTTTTCTTCAGCCAAGCTTGGCCAACGATAAAAGAGTTTCAAACAGTGATTTTATGTGGTTTGATATCGCAATTCTTCTCTTTCTTCTTTCTTCAACCTAGATAGGCCTCCGATAAAAGTGTTTTATACAGTGAGTTATATGTTTTTTGATATCGCCCCCCGATCGGGTAAAGTACTCGTCTTCATTAGCCGAGTAAGGCTTTCGATAAAAGTGTTTCATACAGTGAATTCAATGCAATTTTTATCACGATCGGGAAATGTACCCGTTTTATTCAGTCAAGTTAGGCCTATGATAAAATTTTCTCATACAATGTTTGTATGTGATTTGTTATAGCTATTCTTCTCTATCTTCTTTCTTCAGCCTTGTTAGGCTTACATTAGAAGTGTTTTATTCAGTTTTTTGTTATTGGGATCGGTAAAATATTGCACTTCCATATTTGTCATGAGGAATTGTCATAACAACTTCATGCCGAAAATTTTGTCTGCTTTTTGTTGGACCAATGTGCGTCTTCTAGACCAGCAAAATATAACAGTTTTATTTCTTGCGCATCTCTACTACACATCTACATCTATTAAGTGTGTTGTATTTGATTTTAATCGCGCTCCGGTAAAGTACCCGTTTTTATACAGCGATTAAGGCCCTTCAATTAAGTGTTTTAAACAGTGCGTTGTATAGATTTGTCATTGCAATCGGATAAAGTACCGATTATTTCAGCCCGAGTTAAGCAACGATAAATGTGTTTTTTACAGTGAGTTATATGTGATTTGCTATAGCAATCGGGAATAATATTCGTTTTCTTTAGCCAAGTGCCTTCAAAAAAGTGTCCCATACAGTGATTGAATGAATTAATTCTCGCGATTCTTCTCTTTTTCTTTTTCAGCCAAGTAAGGCCTACGATATATTAAAAAAATGAAATCAGCAGTATAAGAGTCTACCCACTCAGTCACATAACTGATTTTAGTAGGGGACAATAAATTTATAAGCGTCCAAGCTAACCCTGTAGGCCCCGACGCAATTTACGAGTGAGCGATAACCAACCAAAGATCGATATTTTTATTTATTAAATATAACAATCAATTGTATGGACAGAGCGAACATCCGTGGATCAACACCAGAATCAACAAGGCTGATTCAGAGCAACTTCAAATTTGTATTTGCGTTCAAGAAAAATACAGCAGGCATACGATAAACGTGCCTTATACAGTGATTGTATGTTATTTGTTATCGCGATTTTTCTCTTCTGCTTTTTTCAGCCTAGTAAGGCCTACGATAAATAAATTAAAAATCCGCAATTAGAGTCTACCCACTCAGTCACAAAACTGATTTTAAGTAGGGGACAAAAAATTAAAGCGTCCAAGCTAACCCTGTGGGCCCTGACGCAATTTACGAGTGAGCGATAACCAACCAAAGATCGATACTTTTATTATTAAATATAACAATCAATTTTTGGACAGAGCGAACATCCGTGGATCAACGCCAGAATCAACAAGGCTGATTCAGAACAACTTCAAATTTGTATTTGCGTTCAAGAAAAATACAGCAGGCATACGATAAACGTGCCTAATACAGTGATTGTATGTTATTTGTTATCGCGATTTATCTCTTCTTCTTTTTTCAGCCTAGTAAAGCCTATGATGTATAAATTAAAAAAATCCACAGTAACAGTCTACCCACTCAGTCTCAAAACTGATTTTTAGTAGGGGACAATAAATTTAAGCGTCCAAGCTAACCCTGTGGGCCCTGACGCAATTTACGAGTGAGCGATAACCAACCAAAGATTGATATTTTTATTAGGAAATATAAAACAATCAATGCTATGGACAGAGCAAACATCCGTGGATCAACGCCAGAATCAACAAGGCAAATTCAGAACAACTTTAAATTTCTAATTGCGTTCAAGAAAAATACCCGTTTTCTTCAGCCAAGGTAGGCCAACGATAAATAGTTTCATACCGTGAATGTATGTAAATTGTTGTCGCGATTCTTCTTTTTCTTCTTTCTTCCGCCTAGATAGGCCTACATGAAAAGTTCTTTATACAGTGAGTTATATGTAAATTGATAGAGCAAACGGGAAAAATACCCGTTTCCTTCAGCCAAGTTGGCCTTCGATAAAAGTGTCCCATACAGTTATTGAATGATATAAGTTCTCGCGATTCTTCTCTTCTTCTTTTTTCAGCCAAGTAAGGCCTACGATGTATGAATAAAAAAAATCCGCAATAAGAGTCTACCCACTCAGTCACATAACTGATTTTAAGTAGGGGACAATAAATTTAAGCGTCCAAGCTTTCCCTGTAGGCCCCGACGCAATTAACGAGTGAGCGATAACCAACAAAAGATCGATATTTTCATTAGGAAATATAACTATCAATGGTATGGACTGAGCGAACATCCAAGGATCAACGCCAGAATCAACAAGGCAGATTCAGTACAACTTTTTTTTTGTAATTGCGTTTCACGAAAAATACCCGTTTTCTTCAGCCAAGTAGCCAACGATAATTGTTTCATACCGTGAATGTATGTGATTTGTTGTCGCGATTCTTCTTTTTCTTCTTTCTTCCGCCTAGATAGAACTACATTAAAAGTACTTAATACAGTGAGTTATATGTGATTTGCTATAGAAATTGGGAAAAATACCCGTTTTCTTCATCCAAGTTGGCCTTCGATAAAAGTGTCCCATACAGTGATTGAATAAAATTAGTTCTCGCGATTCTTCTCTTCTTCTTTTGTATGAATAAAAAATTCTGAAATAAGAGTCTACCCAATCAGTCACATAACTGCTTTTTAGTAGGGGACAATAAATTAAAGCATCCAAGCCAACCATGTAGGCCTCGGCGCAATTTACGAGTGAGCGATAACCAACCAAAGATCGATATTTTTATTAAGAAATATAACAATCAATGGTATGGACAGAGCGAACATCCTTGGATCAACGCCAGAATCAACAAGGCAGATTCATAGCAACTTTATTTATGTAATTGCGTTCAAGAAAAATACCCGTTTTCTTCAGCCAAGCTAGGCCAACGATAAAAGTGTTTCATACCGTGAATGTATGTGATTTGTTGTCGCGATTCTTCTTTTTCTTCTTTCTTCCGCCTAGATAGGCCTACATTAAAGATCTTTATACAGTGAGTTATATGTGATTTGCTATAGCAATCGGGAAAAATACCCGTTTTCTTCAGCCAAGTTGGGAATACTATAAAAGTGCCTCATACATTGATTGTATGTAATTTGTTATCGCGATTCTTCTCTTCTTCTTTTTTCAGCCAAGTAAGGCCTACGATATATAAATAAAATGAAATCCGCAGTATAAGAGTCTACCCACTCAGTCACATAACTGATTTTTAGTAGGGGACAATAAATTTAAGCGTCCAAGCTAACCCTGTAGGCCCCGACGCAATTAACGAGTGAGCGATAACCAACCAAAGATCGATATTTTTATTAGGAAATATAACAATCAATGGTATGGACAGAGCGAACATCCGTGGATCAACGCCAGAATCAACAAGGCAGATTCAGAACAACATTTTTTTGTAATTGCGTTCAAGAAAAATACCCGTATTCTTCAGCCAAGCTAGGCCAACGATAAAAGTGTTTCATACCGTGAATGTATGTGATTTGTTGTCGCGATTCTTCTTTTTCTTCTTTCTTCCGCCTAGATAGGCCTACATTAAAGATCTTTATACAGTGAGTTATATGTGATTTGCTATAGCATTCGGGAAAAATACCTGTTTTCTTCAGCCAAGTTGCGAATACTGTAAAAGTGCCTCATACATTGATTGTATGTAATTTGTTATCGCGATTCTTCTCTTCTTCTTTTTTCAGCCAAGTAAGGCCTACGATATATAAATAAAATGAAATCCGCAGTATAAGAGTCTACCCACTCAGTCACATAACTGATTTTTAGTAGGGGACAATAAATTTAAGCGTCCAAGCTAACCCTGTAGGCCCCGACGCAATTTACGAGTGAGCGATAACCAACCAAAGATCGATATTTTTTAATAGGAAATATAACAATCAATGCTATGGACAGAGCGAACATCCGTGGATCAACGCCAGAATCAACAAGGCAGATTCAGAACAACTTCATATTTGTAATTGCGTTCAAGAAAAATACCCGTTTTCTTCAGCCAAGTTGGCCTTCGATAAAAGTGTCCCGTACAGTGATTGAATGAAATTAGTTCTCGCGATTCTTCTCTTCTTCTTTTGTATGAATAAAAAATTCTGAAATAAGAGTCTCACCCAATCAGTCACAATAACTGATTTTTAGTAGGGGTCAATAAATTAAAGCGCCCAAGCCAACCATGTAGGCCTCGGCGCAATTTACAAGTTAGCGATAACCAACCAAAGATCGATATTTTTACAAAGAAATATATCAATCAATGGTATGGACAGAGCGAACATCCGTGGATCAACGCCAGAATCAACAAGGCAGATTCATAACAACTTTATTTATGTAATTGCGTTCAAGAAAATACCCGTTTCTTCAGCCAAGCTAGGCCAACGATAAAAGTGTTTCATACCGTGAATGTATGTGATTTGTTGTCGCGATTCTTCTTTTTCTTCTTTCTTCCGCCTAGATAGGCCTACATTAAAGTTCTTTATACAGTGAGTTATATGTGATTTGCTATAGCAATCGGGAAAAATACCCGTTTTCTTCAGCCAAGTTGGGAATACTATAAAGTGCTCATACATTGATTGTATGTAATTTGTTATCGCGATTCTTCTCTTCTTCTTTTTTCAGCCAAGTAAGGCCTACGATATATAAATAAAATGAAATCCGCAGTATAAGAGTCTACCCACTCAGTCACATAACTGATTTTTAGTAGGGGACAATAAATTTAAGCGTCCAAGCTAACCCTGTAGGCCCCGACGCAATTTACGAGTGAGCGATAACCATCAAAAGATCGATATTTTTATTAGGAAATATAACAATCAATGGTATGGACAGAGCGAACATCCGTGGATCAACGCCAGAATCAACAAGGCAGATTCAGAACAACTTTTTTTTTGTAATTCCGTTCAAGAAAAATACCCGTTTTCTTCAG
Source organism: Sweltsa coloradensis (assembly GCA_024449915.1). Taxonomy (NCBI): domain Eukaryota; kingdom Metazoa; phylum Arthropoda; class Insecta; order Plecoptera; family Chloroperlidae; genus Sweltsa; species Sweltsa coloradensis. Next base: position 315,149 of record JAMZAV010001113.1, read on the forward strand.
CCAAGCTAGGCCAACGATAAAAGTGTTTCATACCGTGAATGAATGTGATTTGTTGTCGCGATTCTTCTTTTTCTTCTTTCTTCCGCCTAGATAGGCCTACATTAAAGATCTTTATACAGTGAGTTATATGGTGATTTGCTATAGCATCGGGAAAAAATACCCGTTTTCTTCAGCCAAGTTGCGAATACTGTAAAAGTGCCTCATACATTGATTGTATGTAATTTGTTATCGCGATTCTTCTCTTCTTCTTTTTTCAGCCAAGTAAGGCCTACGATATATAAATAAAATGAAATCCGCAGTATAAGAGTCTACCCACTCAGTCACATAACTGATTTTTAGTAGGGGACAATAAATTTAAGCGTCCAAGCTAACCCTGTAGGCCTCGTCGCCATTAACGAGTGAGCGATAACCAACCAAAGATCGATATTTTTATTAGGAAATATAACAATCAATGCTATGGACAGAGCAAACATCCGTGGATTCAGTACAACTTCATATAGGCAGATTCAGAACAACTTCATATTTGTAATTGCGTTCACGAAAAATACCCGTTTTCTTCAGCCAAGGTAGGCCAACGATAAATTGTTTCATACCGTGAATGTATGTGATTTGTTGTCGCGATTCTTCTTTTTCTTCTTTCTTCCGCCTAGATAGAACTACATTAAAAGTTCTTTATACAGTGAGTTATATGTGATTTTGCTATAGAAATTGGGGAAAAATACCCGTTTTCTTCATCCAAGTTGGCCTTCGATAAAAGTGTCCCATACAGTGATTGAATAAAATAAGATCTCGCGATTCTTCTATTCTTCTTTTGTATGAATAAAAACTTCTGCAATAAGAGTCTACCCAATCAGTCACATAACTGCTTTTTAGTAGGGGACAATAAATTAAAGCGTCCAAGCCAACCATGTAGGCCTCGGCGCAAATTTACAAGAAAGCGATAACCAACCAAAGATCGATATTTTTACTAAGAAATATAACCATCAATGGTATGGACAGAGCGAACATCCGTGGATCAACGCCAGAATCAACAAAGGCAGATTCATAACAACTTTATTAATGTAATTGCGTTCAAGAAAAATACCCGTTTTCTTCAGCCAAGCTAGGCCAACGATAAAAGTGTTTCATACCGTGAATGTATGTGATTTGTTGTCGCGATTCTTCTTTTTCTTCTTTCTTCCGCCTAGATAGGCCTACATTAAAGTTCTTTATACAGTGAGTTATATGTGATTTGCTATAGCAATCGGGAAAAATACCCGTTTTCTTCAGCCAAGTTGGGAATACTATAAAAGTGTCTCATACATTGATTGTATGTAATTTGTTATCGCGATTCTTCTCTTCTTCTTTTTTCAGCCAAGTAAGGCCTACGATATATAAATAAAATGAAATCCGCAGTATAAGAGTCTACCCACTCAGTCACATAACAGATTTTTAGTAGGGGACAATAAATTTAAGCGTCCAAGCTAACCCTGTAGGCCCGACGCAATTTTCGCGTGAGCGATAACCAACCAAAGATCGATATTTTTACTATTAAATATAACAATCAATTGTATGGACAGAGCGAACATCCGTGGATCAACGCCAGAATCAACAAGACTGATTAAGAACAACTTCAAATTTGTATTTGCGTTCAAGAAAAATACAGCAGGCATACGATAAACGTGCCTTTTACAGTGTCTGTATGATATTTGTTATCGCGATTCATCTTTTCATCTTTTTTTAGCCTAGTAAGGCCTACGATAAATAAATTTAAAAATCCGCAATAAGAGTCTACCCACTCAGTCACATAACTGATATTAAGTAGGGGACAAAAAATTAAAGCGTCCAAGCTTAACCTGTAAGCCCCGACGCAATTTATGAGTGAAACAATAACCAACCAAAGATCGATATTTTTATTAAGAAAATAAAACAATCAATGGTATGGACAGAGCGAACATCCGTGGATCAACGCCAGAATCAACAAGGCAGATTCAGAACAACTTTATTATGTAATTGCGTTCAGAAAAATTCCCGTTTTCTTCAGCCAAGCTAGGCCAATGATGAAAGTGTTTTTATTACCGTGAATGTATGTGATTTGTTGTCGCTTTTCTTCTTACTTTCCGCCTAGATAGGCCTACATTAAAGATCTTTATACAGTGAGTTATATGTGATTTGCTATAGCAATCGGGAAAAATATTCGTTTTCTTCAGCCAAGTTGGCCTTCAAAAAAAGTGCCCCATACAGTGATTGTATGAAATTAATTCTCGCGATTCTTCTCTTCTTTTTTTTAGCCTAGTAAGGCCTATGATGTATAAATAAAAAAAAAACCACAATAACAGTCTACCCCCAAACAGTCTCAAAACTGATTTTAGTAGGGGACAATAAATTTAAGCGTCCAAGCTTTCCCTGTAGGCCCCGACGCAATTTACGAGTGAGCGATAACCAACCAAGATCAATATTTTTATTAGGAAATATTACAATCAATGGTATGGACAGAGCGAACATCCGTGGATCAACGCCAGAATCAACCAGGCAGATTCAGAACAGTTTTATTTATGTAATTGCGTTCAAGAAAAATACCTCTTTTCTTCAGCCTTAATAGGACTACGTTGATAGTTTTTTAAACTGTGAGTTATAATATAACTCACAGTGGGGATTATGTGATTATGTGATTATGTGATTTGCTATATCATTTGGGGAAAATACCCGTTTTCTTCAGCCAAGTTGGCCTTTGATAAAAGTTTCCCGTACAGTGATTGAATGAAATTAGTTCTCGCGATTCCATCTCTTCTTCTTTTTTTAGTCTAGTAAGGCCTACGAAAAATAAATTTAAAACCGCATTAAGAGTCTACCCACTCAGTCACATAGCTGCTTTATAGAAGGGGACAATAAACCAAAGCGTCCAAGCCAACCTTGAAGCCTCCGCGCAAAGGACGAGTGAGCGATAACCAACCAGACTGATATTTTTATTAGGAAATATAACAATCATGGTATGGACAGAGCGAACATCCGTGCATCAACGCCAGAATCAACAATGCTGTGTCAGAACAACTTTAATTACGTAATTGCGTTCATGAAAAATACCCGTTTTCTTCAGCCCAAGCTTGGCCAAAGATAAAAGAGTTTCAAACAGTGATTTTATGTGATTTGATATCGCGATTCTTCTCTTTCTTCTTTCTTCAACCTAGATAGGCCTCCAATAAAAGTGTTTTATACAGTGAGTTATATGTTATTTGTTATCGCGATCGGGTAAAGTACTCGTCTTCATCAGCCGAGTAAGGCTTTCGATAAAAGTGTTTCATACAGTGAATTCAATGCAATTTTTATCACGATCGGGAAATGTACCCGTTTTCTTCAGTCAAGTTAGGCCTACGATAAAATTTTCTCATACAATGTTTGTATGTGATTTGTTTTCGCTATTCTTCTCTTTCTTCTTTCTTCAGCCTTGTTAGGCTTACATTTAAAGTGTTTTATTCAGTTTTTTGTTATTGCGATCAGGAAAATATTGCACTTCCATATTTGTCATGAGGAATTGTCATAACAACTTCATGTCGAAAATTTGGTCTGCTTTTTGTTGGTCCAATGTGCGTCTTCTAGACCAGCAAAATATAACAGTTTTATTTCTTGCGCATCTCTTATAGTAAAATTTCCCAAATACTAGAAAAGCCATCAATGTTAATTAATTGAGATTGTTACAAGTTTTGGCATTGATAAACTCCGATCCTGTGCCTTTGAAGGGTTCCTCTTCACTCTAATTTTGAAAGGATTAGCCGACATTTTTGTCGTTTCCAGGGGACGCCCGATTGTATCGTTTTCATAATCGAACAATCTTCGTGGAGGCTCCTTTCATGTCCCCCCCGATAAAAGTGTTATATACGGTAAATTGTATGTGATTTTTTATTGCGACCGGGAAAAGAACTCGTTTTCCTAAGGCGAGTTAAATTTACGATAAAATTGATTTATTAAGTGTGTTGTATTTGATTTTATATCGCGATCCGGTAAAGTACCCGTTTTTATACAGCTGATTAAGGCCTTCAATTAGCTGTTCCTGATTTTTGGCAAACCTCATATTCGTTTGAGTGGGATCGTCTAATAAATCAGTTTTTCCTTTTCGTTTTTTTTTATGTTTTTATTTTTTCTTCTTCTTTTTTCTTTTCGTTCTATTTTTTCCTTTCCTTTTTCTTTTTTCTTTTCTTTTCTTTTTCTATTCTTTTCTTTTTTCATTTCTTTTTATTCCCCACCCCCTTTTTTATATATTCGATTCATTCATAAATTGCATTTAATATCCTTTTTATTTTTTATCAAATTTGTTGAATATTTAATGCATTGTTGTAATATTACTATTTTAAATATATACTAAAATGTAGTTCATTGTTGTGTATGCATCTATGTAATTAGATTTATTAAGCTTTTCTCCTTTGTAAATCAGTTTTTATAACTGAAAAGGATAGACGTTAATAAATAAATAAGTGTTTTAAGCAGTGCGTTGTATATGATTTGTCATTGCAATCGGATAAAGTACCCGATTATTTCAGCCGAGTTAAGCAAACGATAAAAGTGTTTTTATACAGTAAGTAATATGTGATTTGCTATATTCGTTTTCTTCAGCCAAGTGGCCTTCAAAAAAAGTGTCCCATACAGTGATTGAATGAAATTAATTCTCGCGATTCTTCTCTTCTTCTTTTTTCAGCCAAGTAAGGCCTATGATGTATAAATAAAAAAAATCCACAATAACAGTCTACCCACTCAGTCTCAAAACTGATTTTTAGTAGGGGACAATAAATTTAAGCGTCCAAGCTTTCCCTGTAGGCCCCGACGCAATTTACGAGTGAGCGATAAACCAACCAGAGATATTTTTATTAGAAATATAACAATCAATGGTATGGACAGAGCGAACATCCGTGGATCAACGCCAGAATCAACAAGGCAGATTCAGAACAACTTTATTTATGTAATTGCGTTCAAGAAAAATACCCGTTTTCTTCAGCCAAGCTAGGCCAACGATAAAAGTGTTTCATACCGTGAATGTATGTGATTTGTTGTCGCATTCTTCTTTTTCTCTTTCTTCCGCCTAGATAGGCCTACATTAAAGTTCTTAATACAGTGAGTTACATGAGATTTGCTATAGCAATCGGGAAAAATACCCGTTTTTTTTCAGCCAAGTTGGGATTACTATAAAAGTGCCTCATACATTGATTGATGTAATTTGTTATCGCGATTCTTCTCTTCTTCTTTTTTCAGCCAAGTAAGGCCTACGATATATAAATAAAATGAAATCCGCAGTATAAGAGTCTACCCACTCAGTCACATAACTGATTTTTAGTAGGGGACAATAAATTTAAGCGTCCAAGCTAACCCTGTAGGCCCCGACGCAATTTACGAGTGAGCGATAACCAACCAAAGATCGATATTTTTTAATAGGAAATATAACAATCAATGCTATGGACAGAGCGAACATCCGTGGATCAACGCCAGAATCAACAAGGCAGATTCAGAACAACTTCATATTTGTAATTTGCGTTCACGAAAAATACCCGTTTTCTTCAGCCAAAGGTAGGCCAACGATAAATTGTTTCATTCCGTGAATGTATGTGATTTGTTGTCGCGATTCTTCTTTTTCTTCTTTCTTCCGCCTAGATAGAACTACATTAAAAGTTCTTTATACAGTGAGTTACATGTGATTTGCTATAGCAATTGGAAAAATACCCGTTTTCTTCAGCCAAGTTGGCCTTTGATAAAAGTTTCCCGTACAGTGATTGAATGAAATTAGTTCTCACTATTCTTCTCTTCTTCTTTTTTCAGCCTTGTAAGGCCTACGAAAAATAAATTTTAAAAAACGCATTAAGAGTTTACCCACTCAGTCACATCACTGCTTTTTAGTAGGGGACAATAAATTAAAGCGTCCAAGCCAACCATGCAGGCCTCGGCGCAATTTACGAGTGAGCGATAACCAACCAAAGATCGATATTTTTATTAAGAAATATAACAATCAATGGTATGGACAGAGCGAACATCCGTGGATCAACGCCAGAATCAACAAGGCAGATTCAGAACAACTTTTTTTTTGTAATTCCGTTCAAGAAAAATACCCGTTTTCTTCAGCCAAGCTAGGCCAACGATAAAAGTGTTTCATACCGTGAATGTATGTGATTTGTTGTCGCGATTCTTCTTTTTCTTCTTTCTTCCGCCTAGATAGGCCTACATTAAAGATCTTTATACAGTGAGTTATATGTGATTTGCTATAGCATTCGGGAAAAATACCTGTTTTCTTCAGCCAAGTTGCAAATACTGTAAAAGTGCCTCATACATTGATTGTATGTAATTTGTTATCGCGATTCTTCTCTTCTTCTTTTTTCAGCCAAGTAAGGCCTACGATATATAAATAAAATGAAATCCGCAGTATAAGAGTCTACCCACTCAGTCACATAACTGATTTTTAGTAGGGGACAATAAATTTAAGCGTCCAAGCTAACCCTGTAGGCCCCGACGCAATTTACGAGTGAGCGATAACCAACCAAAGATCGATATTTTTTAATAGGAAATATAACAATCAATGCTATGGACAGAGCGAACATCCGTGGATCAACGCCAGAATCAACAAGGCAGATTCAGAACAACTTCATATTTGTAATTGCGTTCACGAAAAATACCCGTTTTCTTCAGCCAAGGTAGGCCAACGATAAATTGTTTCATACCGTGAATGTATGTGATTTGTTGTCGCGATTCTTCTTTTTCTTCTTTCTTCCGCCTAGATAGAACTACATTAAAAGTTCTTTATACAGTGAGTTATATGTGATTTGCTATAGCAATTGGGAAAAATACCCGTTTTCTTCATCCAAGTTGGCCTTCGATAAAAGTGTCCCATACAGTGATTGAATAAAATTAGTTCTCGCGATTCTTCTCTTCTTCTTTTTTATGAATAAAAAATTCTGCAATAAGAGTCTACCCAATCAGTCACATAACTGCTTTATAGTAGGGGACAATAAATTAAAGCGTCCAAGCCAACCATGTAGGCCTCGGCGCAATTTACGAGTGAGCGATAACCAACCAAAGATCGATATTTTTATTAAGAAATATAACAATCAATGGTATGGACAGAGCGAACATCCGTGGATCAACGCCAGAATCAACAAGGCAGATTCAGAACAACTTTATTTATGTAATTGCGTTCAAGAAAAATACCCGTTTTCCTCAGCCAAGCTAGGCCAACGATAACAGTGTTTCATACCGTGATTGTATGTGATTTGTTGTCGCGATTCTTCTTTTTCTTCTTTCTTCCGCCTAGATAGGCCTACATTAAAGTTCTTTATACAGTGAGTTATATGTGATTTGCTATAGCAATCGGGAAAAATACCCGTTTTCTTCAGCCAAGTTGGGAATACTATAAAAGTGCCTCATACATTGATTGTATGTAATTTGTTATCGCGATTCTTCTCTTCTTCTTTTTTCAGCCAAGTAAGGCCTACGATATATAAATAAAATGAAATCCGCAGTATAAGAGTCTACCCACTCAGTCACATAACTGATTTTTAGTAGGGGACAATAAATTTAAGCGTCCAAGCTAACCCTGTAGGCCCCGACGCAATTTACGAGTGAGCGATAACCAACCAAAGATCGATATTTTTATTATTAAATATAACAATCAATTGTATGGACAGAGCGAACATCCGTGGATCAACGCCAGAATCAACAAGGCTGATTCAGAACAACTTCAAATTTGTATTTGCGTTCAAGAAAAATACAGCAGGCATACGATAAACGTGCCTTATACAGTGATTGTATGTTATTTGTTATCGCGATTCATCTCTTCTTCTTTTTTCAGCCTAGTAAGGCCTACGATAAATAAATTAAAAAATCCGCAATTAGAGTTTACCCACTCAGTCACATAACTGATTTTAAGTAGGGGACAAAAAATTAAAGCGTCCAAGCTAACCCTGAAGCCCCGACGCAATTTACGAGTGAACCATAACCAACCAAAGATCGATATTTTTATTAAGAAATATAACTATCAATGGTATGGACAGAGCGAACATCCGTGGATCAACGCCAGAATCAACAAGGCAGATTCAGTACAACTTTATTTATGTAATTGCGTTCAGGAAAAATACCCGTTTTCTTCAGCCAAGCTAGGCTAACGATAAAAGTGTTTCATACCGTGAATGTATGTGATTTGACGTCGCGATTTTTCTGTTTCTTCTTCTTCCGCCTAGATAGGCCTACATTAAAGATCTTTAAACAGTGAGTTATATGTGATTTGCTATAGCAATCGGGAAAAATATTCGTTTTCTTCAGCCAAGTTGGCCTTCAAAAAAAGTGTCCCATAAAGTGATTGAATGACATTAATTCTCGCGATTCTTCTCTTCTTCTTTTTTCAGCCTAGTAAGGCCTATGATGTATAAATAAAAAAAATCCACAATAACAGTCTACCCACTCAGTCTCAAAACTGATTTTTAGTAGGGGACAATAAATTTAAGCGTCCAAGCTTTCCCTGTAGGCCCCGACGCAATTTACGAGTGAGCGATAACCAACCAAGATCAATATTTTTATTAGGAAATATTACAATCAATGGTATGGACAGAGCGAACATCCGTGGATCAACGCCAGAATCAACCAGGCAGATTCAGAACAGTTTTATTTATGTAATTGCGTTCAAGAAAAATAACCGTTTTCTTCAGCCAAAATAGGACTACGTTGATAGTTTTTTAAACTGTGAGTTATAAGAGAACTCACAGTGTGATTATGTGATTATGTGATTATGTGATTTGCTATATCATTTGGGGAAAATACCCGTTTTCTTCAGCCAAGTTGGCCTTTGATAAAAGTTTCCCGTACAGTGATTGAATGAAATTAGTTCTCGCGATTCCATCTCTTCTTCTTTTTTCAGTCTAGTAAGGCCTACGATAAATAAATTTAAAAAACCGCATTAAGAGTCTACCCACTCAGTCACATAGCTGCTTTATAGTAGGGGACAATAAACCACAGCGTCCAAGCCAACCTTGTAGGCCATTCGCGCAAAGGACGAGTGAGCGATAACCAACCAAAGACTGATATTTTTATTAGGAAATATAACAATCAATGGTATGGACAGAGCGAACATCCGTGCATCAACGCCAGAATCAACAATGCTGTGTCAGAACAACTTTAATTACGTAATTGCGTTCATGAAAAACACCCGTTTTCTTCAGCCAAGCTTGGCCAACGATAAAAGAGTGTCAAACAGTGATTTTATGTGATTTGATATCGCGATTCTTCTCTTTCTTCTTTCTTCAACCTAGATAGGCCTCCGATAAAAGTGTTTTATACAGTGAGTTATATGTTATTTGTTATCGCGATCGGGTAAAGTACTCGTCTTCATCAGCCGAGTAAGGCTTTCGATAAAAGTGTTTCATACAGTGAATTCAATGCAATTTTTATCACGATCGGGAAATGTACCCGTTTTCTTCAGTCAAGTTAGGCCTACGATAAAATTTTCTCATACAATGTTTGTATTTGTTATCGCTATTCTTCTCTTTCTTCTTTCTTCAGCCTTGTTAGGCTTACATTAAAAGTGTTTTATTCAGTTTTTTTGTTATTGGGATCGGGAAAATATTGCACTTCCATATTTGTCATGAGGAATTGTCATAACAACTTCATGTCGAAAATTTGGTCTGCTTTTTGTTGGTCCAATGTGCGTCTTCTAGACCAGCAAAATATAACAGTTTTATTTCTTGCGCATCTCTTATAGTAAAATTTCCCAAAAATACTAGAAAAGCCATCAATGTTAATTAATTGAGATTGTTACAAGTTTTGGCATTGATAAACTCCGATCCTGTGCCTTTGAAGGGTTCCTCTTCACTCTAATTTTGAAAGGATTAGCCGACATTTTTGTCGTTTCCAGGGGACGCCCGATTGTATCGTTTTCATATCGAACAATCTTCGTGGAGGCTCCTTTCATGTCCCCCCCGATAAAAGTGTTATATACGGTAAATTGTATGTGATTTTTATTGCGACCGGGAAAAGAACTCGTTTTCCTAAGGCGAGTTAAATTTACGATAAAATTAATTTATTAAGTGTGTTGTATTTGATTTTATATCGCGATCCGGTAAAGTACCCGTTTTTGTACAGCTGATTAAGGCCTTCAATTTGCTGTTCCTGATTTTTGGCAAACCTCATATTCGTTTGAGTGGGATCGTCTAATAAATCAGTTTTTCCTTTTCGTTTTTTTTTTATGTTTTTATTTTTTCTTCTTCTTTTTTCTTTTCCTTCTATTTTTTCCTTTCCTTTTTCTTTTTTCTTTTCTTTCTTTTTCTATTCTTTTCTTTTTTCATTTCTTTTTATTCCCCACCCCCTTTTTTATATATTCGATTTCATTCATAAATTGCATTTAATATCCTTTTTTATTTTTATCAAATTTGTTGAATATTTAATGCATTGTTGTAATATTACTATTTTAAATATATACTTAAATGTAGTTCATTGTTGTGTATGCATCTATGTAATTAGATTTATTAAGCTTTTCTCCTTTGTAAATCAGTTTTTTAAAACTGAAAGGATAGACGTTAAATAAATAAATAAGTGTTTTTAAAGCAGTGCGTTGTATATGATTTGTCATTGCAATCGGATAAAGTACCCGATTATTTCAGCCGAGTTAAGCAAACGATAAATGTGTTTCATACAGTGAGTAATATGTGATTTGCTATATTCGTTTTCTTCAGCCAAGTGGCCTTCAAAAAAGTATCCCATACAGTGATTGAATGAAATTAATTCTCGCGATTCTTCTCTTCTTCTTTTTTCAGCTAGTAAGGCCTATGATGTATAAATAAAATAAATCCACAATAACAGTCTACCTACTCAGTCTCAAAACTGATTTTTAGTAGGGGACAATAAATTTAAGCGTCCAAGCTTTCCTGTAGGTCCCCGACGCAATTTACGAGTGAGCGATAACCAACCAGAGATATTTTTATTAGGAAATATAACAATCAATGGCATGGACAGAGCGAACATCCGTGGATCAACGCCAGAATCAACAAGGCAGATTCAGAACAAGTTTATTTATGTTATTGCGTTCAAGAAAAATAACCCGTTTTCTTCAGCCAAGCTGAGGCCAACGATAAAAGTGTTTCATACAGTGAATGGATGTGATTTGTTATCGCGATTCTTCTTTTTCTTCTTTCTTCGCGCCTAGATAGGCCTACATTAAAGTTCTTTTATACAGTGAGTTATATGAGATTTGCTATAGCAATCTGGAAAAATACCCGTTTTCTTCAGCCAAGTTGGGAATACTATAAAAGTGCCTCAAACATTGATTGGGTATGTAATTTGTTATCGCGATTCTTTTCTTCTTCTTTTTTCAGCCTAGTAAGGCCTACATATATAAATAAAATGAAATCCGCAGAAATAGGGGTCTACCCCCTCAGTCAAATAACTGATTTTTAGTAGGGACAAAAAATTTAAGCGTCCAAGCAAACCCTGTAGGCCCCGACGCAGTGTACGAGTAAGTGATAACCAACCAAAGATCGATATTTTTATTAGGAAATATAACAATCAATGCTATGGACAGAGCAAACATCAGTGGTCAACGCCAGAATCAACAAGGCGATTCAGAACAACTTCATATTTGTAATTGCGTTCACGAAAAATACCCGTTTTCTTCAGCCAAGGTAGGCCAACGATGAAAGTGTTTCATACCGTTAAGGTATGTGATTTGTTGTCGCGATTTTTTTTTTTCCTTCTTTCTTCCGCCTAGATAAAACTACATTAAAAGTTCTTTAAACAGTGAGTTATATGTGATTTGCTATAGCAATCGAGAAAAATACCCGTTTTTCTTCACCCAAGTTGGCCTTCGGTAAAAGTTTCCCGTACAGTGATTGAATGAAATTAGTTCTCACTATTCTTCTCTTCTCTTTTTTCAGCCTTGTAAGGCCAACGAAAACTAAATTTTAAAAAACGCATTAAGAGTTTTTCCCACTCAGTCACATCACTGCTTTTAGTAGGGGACAAAAATTAAAGCGTCCAAGCCAACCATGGGAGCTCGGCGCAATTTACGAGTGAGCGATAACCAACCAAAGATCGATATTTTTATGAAGAAATATAACAATCAATGGTATGGGCAGAGCGAACATCCGTGGATCAAAGCCAGAATCAACAAGGCAGATTGCAGAACAACTTTTTTTTTTGTATTTGCGTTCAAGAAAAATACCCGTTTTTCTTCAGCCAAGCTATGCCAACGATCAAAGTGTTTCATAAACCCTGGATGTATGTGATTTGTTGTCGCGATTCTTATTTTTCTTCTTTCTTTTGCCTAGATAGGCCTACATTAAAGATCTTTATACAGTGAGTTATATGTGATTTGCTATAGCATTCGGGAAAAATACCCGTTTTCTTTAGCCAAGTTTCGAATACTGTAAAAAATGCTCATACATTGATTGTATGTAATTTGTTATCGCGATTTTTTCTTTTTTTCTTTTTTCAGCCAGTAAGGCCTACGATATATAAATAAAATGAAATCCGCAGTATAAGAAGTCTACCCACTCAGTCACATAAAATGATTTTTAGTTGGGGACAATAAAAATTTTAAACGTCCAAGCTAACCCTGTAGGCCCCGAAGCAATTTACGAGTGAGCGATAACCCAACAAAGATCGTATTTTTATTATTAAATATAACAATCAATTGTATGGACAGAGCGAACATCCATGGATCAAAGCCAGAATCAAAAAGGCTGATTCAGAACAATTCAAATTTGTATTTGCGTTTTAAGAAAAATACAGCAGGTATACGATAAAAAGTGCCTTATACGTGATTGTATGTTATTTGTTATCGCGATCTTCTCTTTTTCTTTTTTCAGCCTAGGAAGGCCTACGACAAATAAAATTTAAAAAAACCGCAATAAGAGTCTACCCACTAGTTTACATAACTGATTTTAAGTAGAGGAAAAAAAAATTAAAAGCTTTCCCAAACTTTCCCTGTAGGCCCCGACGCAATTTACGAGTGAGCGATAACCAACCAAAGATTGATATTTTTATTAGGAAATATAACAATCAATGGTATGGACAGAGCGAACATCCGTGGATCAACGCCAGAATCAACAAGGCAGATTCAGAACAACTTCATATTTGTAATTGCGTTCACGAAAAATACCCGTTTTCTTCAGCCAAGGTAGGCCAACGATAAATTGTTTCATACCGTGAATGTATGTGATTTGTTGTCGTGATTCTTCTTTTTCTTCTTTCTTCCGCCTAGATAGAACTACATTAAAAGTTCTTTATACAGTGAGTTATATGTGATTTGCTATAGCAATCGGGAAAAATACCCGTTTTCTACATCCAAGTTGGCCTTCGATAAAAGTGTCCCATACAGTGATTGAATAAAATTAGTTCTCGCGATTCATCTCTTCTTCTTTTTTCAGCCTAGTTAGGCCTACGATGTATGAATAAAAAATTCCGCAATAAGAGTCTACCCACTCAGTCACATAACTGATTTTAAGTAGGGGACAATAAATTTAAGCGTCCAAGCTTTCCCTGTAGGCCCCGACGCAATTTACGAGTGAGCGATAACCAACAAAAGATCGATATTTTTATTAGGAAATATAACAATCAATGGTATGGACAGAGCGAACATCCGTGGATCAACGCCAGAATCAACAAGGCAGATTCAGAACAACTTCATATTTGTAATTGCGTTCAAGAAAAATACCCGTTTTCTTCAGCCAAGGTAGGCGAACGATAAATTGTTTCATACCGTGAATGTATGTGATTTGTTGTCGCGATTCTTCTCTTTCTTCTTTCTTTAGCCTAAATAGGCATACGTTAAAAGTTTTTTATACAGTGAGTTATATGTGATTTGCTATAGCAATCGAGAAAAATACCCGTTTTCTTTAGCCAAGTTGGCCTTTGATAAAAGTGTCCCGTACGCGTATTGCCTTACTCTATACAATTTTGAATCTAGCCTCCTGACAGGTCCTGTGAATGTTTTCTCCCTGTCGCTAATGGGGCACCCACACGGTGGCACATGTTGGGGTCGCCCTCACACCACTCGTGTATCTGTTTCCGAAGGATGGTCGGAATCGGAAGACACTTGTTTTTACACTCCTCCCCCCCCCCGCCCTACTGCAGCATGTTACAGCACAAGAATACTTATGGTCAAAAGTGGATGACCATTCAGTCACAATCGCAATGCCTAACGTGGAAGTCATTCTCAAACGTTTAGAAACACCACATGTTATTTCGAACTGTGTTCAGAGAAGCTCGGAAGTGCTCGAGTGTACAATCCGTACGAAATTCTGAGTAAATTTTTTTGATCTAAGGGGTTCCTGAATATATTATTATAAAATTTAATAAATTGGAATTTAATTCATTTTATCTGTTGTCTAGTAGGTCCACATCACTAGTAACATTTTACGTGGACTAATTAAGTAAATTGTCTGCATGATATAAATTAATAACAAGATAAATGTGGCATAAAGAATAAAACTAGGCCTATGGAAATGGCTGAAGTTTGGTTATGTAATTATTACACAATATAAAATAATTCAAAACTAAATACAAAAATATAAATAAGCAGACATGAAATCATTTAGATTTCCGCTTCGAGGTCAAAAGCTATAACTAACTATATTATAGACCAGACAACCTATACACATACATATTATTATTAGCATGTATATGCTTACTGCTTCGTTTCACACAAATCATAAAAATACAAACAAAACACAAAGAAAAACAAATTTTAACACCGTCAATAATGATACCAATTTTTTATCGTAATTTTGCACTCTTGAAAGAAACTACTATTTACTACCATTTTGTAATCCCTTGTGTAGCTGTAGTTTTTGACGACTTTGTTTCTATAACATTTTAACATTCATTGCTAATTTTGTATTTATGACCTGCCTAATTAGAACCCAAAGATAAATGGGTCGAATCAGACAATCGTTGGAAAACCGCAGTACGTATTATGGCTTTGTACACAATTAATTATCATAACAAAAACTGTTCAATTACACATGAAAATAAAACGTTGTTTTACAGAAACACATTTTTCTTGTTACTTATAACAATATATTTCCTTAGTTATTCGTTGATTGAAACTGAAATATCAGTTATCAGG
Source organism: Sweltsa coloradensis (assembly GCA_024449915.1). Taxonomy (NCBI): domain Eukaryota; kingdom Metazoa; phylum Arthropoda; class Insecta; order Plecoptera; family Chloroperlidae; genus Sweltsa; species Sweltsa coloradensis. The sequence goes on from JAMZAV010001113.1 coordinate 330,213, forward strand.
TATTACTGCACTATTGCACAATCATGGATACCGACAGACGAAACCTTAACCTATCCTAATAACCCATGACTCTAGCCACAACCAGAGTCACAATGCACAGCCTGCAACTTCCTCTAGATAGAAGTGGTATTTACACTCTTATATTTTTTATAACATTTAAAAAAAATGTATTACATTCATAGCAATGCCCCGAAAAGCAGGTGAGTGAACTATATCGTGCTACTATTCAAACGCTTAATTCAATTTTTTGTAAGTTTTTATTAACAATGAACTGTAACAAATAAAATTAATTTTTGTTCTATGATTCCCTCATTGCAATAAAATAGGTTGCGTTAACTTTGATTTGTGGTTCAAATGAACTACGCTCAAAGCATAACGACGACGTGAGAAACTTTGGCTAGAAGATTATATTATAAGAGGGTCTACTCCGATAAATTGGATCTGAAATAAAGTCATCATATTATTTCTTTAAATTAAGTATCGATTAATAATGTGTCCAAAATATTATACACGAATTTGTATAAAATAGTTCTTGGCCTTGCACAAATATTGCACTTTTATAGCTTTGGTATGTAAACACTAAACAACACGCGACCACGTGAAGAAAGGAAATTAGTTCACGTGACTAGACTAGAGGGTGGTTCCACCGCAGTCGCGTCTCTCTCTCTCCTTTCCTCTCCTCTCTCTGTGGAGGGAGGTCGGACGGCATTTAAAAACGAGTCTGCCACTTGCACCCTGCTAGTCTCATAGGAGAGATTCAAAATCGTATAGAGAAAGGCAATACGCGTCCCGTACAGTGATTGAATGAAATTAGTTCTCGCGATTCCACCTCTTCTTCTTATTTCAGCCTAGTAAGGCCTACGAGAAATAAATTTAAAAACCGCATTAAGAGTCTACCCACTCAGTCACATAGCTGCTTTATAGTAGGGGACAATAAACCAACGCGTCCAAGCCAACCTTGTAGGGCTCCGCGCAAAGGACGAGTGAGCGATAACCAACCAAGACTGATATTTTTATTATGAAATATAATAATCAATGGTATGGACAGAGCGAACATCCGTGCATCAACGCCAAAATCAACAATGCTGTGTCAGAACAACTTTAATTACGTAATTGCGTTTATGAAAAATACCCGTTTTCTTCAGCTAAGCTTGGCCAAAGATAAATGAGTTTCAAACAGTGATTTTATGTGATTTGATATCGCGATTCTTCTCTTTCTTCTTTCTTCAACCTAGATAGGCCTCCGATAAAAGTGTTTTATACAGTGAGTTATATGTTATTTGTTATCGCGATCGGGTAAAGTACTCGTCTTCATCAGCCGAGTAAGGCTTTCGATAAAAGTGTTTCATACAGTGAATTCAATGCAATTTTTTTCACGATCGGGTAATGTACCCGTTTTCTTCAGTCAAGTTAGGCCTAAGATAAAATTTTCTCATACAATGTTTGTATGTGATTTGTTATAGCTATTCTTCTCTTTCTTCTTTCTTCAGCCTTGTTAGGCTTACATTAAGAGTGTTTTATTCAGTTTTTTGTTATTAGGATCGGTAAAATATTGCACTTCCATATTTGTCATGAGGAATTGTCATAACAACTTCTTGTCGAAAATTTGGTCTGCTTTTTGTTGGTCCAATGTGCGTCTTCTAGACCAGCAAAATATAACAGTTTTATTTCTTGCGCATCTCTTATAGTAAAATTTCCCAAAAATACTAGAAAAGCCATCAATGTTAATTAATTGAGATTGTTACAAGTTTTGGCATTGATAAACTCCGATCCTGTGCCTTTGAAGGGTTCCTCTTCACTCTAATTTTGAAAGGATTAGCCGACATTTTTGTCGCGTCCAGGGGACGCCCGATTGTATCGTGATTGTTTGTTTTTTTGTTCATAATCGAACAATCTTCGTGGAGGCTCCTTTCATGTCCCCCCCGATAAAAGTGTTATATACGGTAAATTGTATGTGATTTTTTATTGCGACCGGGAAAAGAACTCGTTTTCCTAAGGCGAGTTAAATTTACGATAAAATTGATTTATTAAGTGTGTTGTATTTGATTTTATATCGCGATCCGGTAAAGTACCCGTTTTTATACAGCTGATTAAGGCCTTCAATTAAGTGTTTTAAACAGTGCGTTGTATATGATTTGTCATTGCAATCGGATAAAGTACCCGATTATTTCAGCCGAGTTAAGCAAACGATAAATGTGTTTTATACAGTGAGTTATATGTGATTTGCTATAACAATCGGGAAAAATATTCGTTTTCTTCAGCCAAGTGGCCTTCAAAAAAAGTGTCCCATACAGTGATTGAATGAAATTAAATCTCGCGATTCTTCTCTTCTTCTTTTTTCAGCCTAGTAAGGCCTATGATGTATAAATAAAAAAAATCCACAATAACAGTCTACCCACTCAGTCTCAAAACTGATTTTTAGTAGGGGACAATAAATTTAAGCGTCCAAGTTTCCCTGTAGGCCCCGACGCAATTTACGAGTGAGCGATAACCAACCAAAGATCGATATTTTTATTAGGAAATATAACAATCAATGGTATGGACAGAGCGAACATCCGTGGATCAACGCCAGAATCAACAAGGCAGATTCAGAACAACTTCATATTTGTAATTGCGTTCACGAAAAATACCCGTTTTCTTCAGCCAAGGTAGGCCAACGATAAATTGTTTCATACCGTGAATGTATGTGAATTGTTGTCGCGATTCTTCTCTTTCTTCTTTCTTTAGCCTAAATAGGCATACGTTAAAAGTTTTTTATACAGTGAGTTATATGTGATTTGCTATACCATTTGGGAAAAATACCCGTTTCTTCAGCCAAGTTGGCCTTCGATAAAAGTGCCCCATACAGTGATTGAATGAAATTAGTTCTCGCGATTCTTCTCTTCTTTTTTCAGCCTAGTTAGGCCTACGATGTATGAATAAAAAAAACACGCAATAAGAGTCTACCCAATCAGTCACATAACTGCTTTTTAGTAGGAGACAATTAATTAAAGCATCCAAGCCAACCATGTAGGCCTCGGCGCACTTAACGAGTGAGCGATAACCAACCAAAGATCGATATTTTTTATTAAAAATATAACAATCAATGGTATGGACAGAGCGAACATCCGTGGATCAACGCCAGAATCAACAAGGCAGATTCAGAACAACTTTATTTATGTAATTGCGTTCAAGAATAAATCCCGTTTTTTTCTGCCAAGCTAGGCACAACGATAAAAGTGTTTCATACCGTGAATGTATGTGATTTGTTGTCGCGATTCTTCTTTTTCTTCTTTCTTCCGCCTAGATAGGCCTACATTAAAGATCTTTATACAGTGAGTTATATGTGATTTGCTATAGCAATCGGGGAAAAATACCCGTTTTCTTCAGCCAAGTAAGGAAAACTATAAAAGTGCCTCATACAGTGATTGTATGTAGAGTTGAAGACAGATATAGAGTCCCATTTCTCCAAATCAGCGAAGCGGAATAAGGGTTGCGGTCAAACTCCAGGGGTTCTACTCCACCTAGCGCGTCTTACACAGTTGCCGCACTACTTTGATTTGTGCGAGTATGAATAGCAATTCACAAGGAATTCTGAGAATAAATTACTCCACGTGGAGTTAAAAAACTTTGTTGACCACCACATTCAGAGTTCGAAGATTCAGCAAATGGGGTGGCTTAGGCTATTCCACCGCGTTTTTCTATTTTCCAAAATTTTCTACTAAGTCAAATATAGTGAATGGCTTTGAAACATGGCTATTTTAGAAATCAAAAATATTTTTTCCAAATTTTTCTGACCCGGGTACACGGCAATATAGCCACCTCAAAATAATTTCAAACTTCAATTCGCCAGGGCACATCATTCAACGTGGGGTGTTTGTGCTTTATTGACATTAATTTTCAACTGTTTTTCTTTGGACTGACTGGGGAGAAAACAGATTTATTTTAAAAATTGTTTTTCCCCTGCGAATTTTTTCGTTTGGGGGTACAATCGGTAAAAAATTCGCCAAACGAAAAATTCGCTGGAAAACAATTTTTTAAAATAATCTGTTTTCTCTCATCAGTCCATAGAAAACAGTTAAAAATTAATGTCACAAAAGCACAACACCGTACTTTTGAATGGTTGCCCTGGCGAATTAAGTTTGAAATTATTTTGAGGTGGCTATATTGGCCGTGTCCCGGGATCAGAAAAATTTGGAAAAATATTTTTGATTTTCTAAAATAGCCATGTTTCAAACCCATTCACTATATTTTAACTTAGTAGCATATTTTGGAAAATAGAAAAACGCGGTGGAATAGCCTTAAAGAATTGGGAACTACAAAATAAAGAAAGGGGTTTTTCCTGTGTCAGGCGATTTGGCAACATCGTTAACTAGGTTAGGGGCACACACTTTCGGAGTTAATAAGCGTTAAACTGGCTACAAGGGATTCTTCTTTTGTACAATAAGGCGGCTTTGTAGGAAAATTTTGGGACTCTATATCTGTCTTCAACTCTAATTTGTTATCGCGTTTCTTCTCTTCTCCTTTTTACAGCCAAAGTAGGCCTACGATATATAATAAAATGAAATCCGCATTAGAGTCTACCCACTCAGTCACATAACTGATTTTTTAGTATGGGACAATAAATTTAAGCGTCCAAGCTAACCCTGTGGGCCCCGACGCAATTTCGAGTGATCGTAACCAACCAGGGATCGATATTTTTATTGGGAAAATATAACAATCAATGGTATAAACAGAGCGAAAATCCATGGATCAACGCCAGAATCAACAAAGGCAGATTCGAACATCTTCATATTTGTAAAAGCGTTCACGAAAATAGCCGTTTTCCTTCAGCCAATGTAGGCCAAAGATAAAATTGTTTCATACCGTGATGTATGTGATATTTGTCGCGATTCTTCTTTTCTTCTTTCTTCCGCCTAGATAGAACTACATTAAAAGTTCTTTATACAGTGAGTTTTTAAGTGTTTGCTATAGCAATCGGGAAAATACCCGTTTTCTTCATCCAAGTTGGCCTTCGATAAAAGTGTCCCATACAGTGATTGAATAAAATTAGTTCTCGCGATTCTTCTCTTCTCTTTTTTCAGCCTAATAGGCCTACGATGAATGAATAAAAAATTCCGCAAAAAGAGTCTACCCAATCAGGCACATAACTGATTTTTAGTAGGGGACAATAAATTAAAGCGTCCAAGCTTTCCCTGTAAGCCCCGACGCAATTTACGAGTGAGCGATAACCAACCAAGATCAATATTTTTTGGATGAGCGTAGCGAGCGTAGCGAGCGCAAGCGAAGATTCCATTTCACTACACTGAAAAAAAAAATCCGGAATGTTTTTTTTTTCTTTTTTTGTATTTTGTGTGTTTGTTAACACGATTCCGGCTAAAACGGATACTCCGATTGCGATGAAATTTTATGGAGGTCTTCGAAATCTCTGAACTTAGAACCTGCCACGTTTTTGAGCGCAATCGGGAAATTTTTTCACATAAAAACGCAATTTTACGATTTTTTTTCGATTTTTAAAAAAATTTCTTCGACTTATAACACCTACATGCTTTATCCGATTGTAATGATTTTTTCACAGAACCTTAATTTATGAATTAAGATATTCGTGTGAAATTTGAGCGTAATCGAAAAATTATTTGTCATGAAATCAAAATTTTATGTTTTTTTCTTTTTAAAACAATTCTTTGACTTATAACACCTACATGCTTTATCCTATTGTAATGATTTTTTTACAGAACCTTAATTTCATGAATTAATATATTCGTGTTAAATTTGAGCGCAATCGAATAATTATATTTCTTATGCAAATTGCAATTTTACGATTTTTTTTTTTTAAAAAATTACGATTAATTAAACAATTAAGTTATTTTTTTTTTATTTAATTTCATTATAAAATTAAGTTAATTTTTTATATAATTTAATTTAATTTAAAAAAATCTTCGACTTAGTAATGATTTTTTCACAAAACAACAGAAAATCCGCATAACACATGGCATCTCAATGCACCAATTACGCTCATCCAACAACGCGGCGGGACTTAAGCGTTTTCCTAGTATTAGGAAATATTACAATCAATGGTATGGACAGAGCGAACATCCGTGGATCAACGCCAGAATCAACCAGGCAGATTCAGAACAGTTTTATTTATGTAATTGCGTTCAAGAAAAATAACCGTTTTCTTCAGCCAAGGTAGGCGAACGATAAAAGTGTTTCATACCGTGAATGTATGTGATTTGTTGTCGCGAATCTTCTTTTTCTTCTCTCTTCAGCCTAAATAGGCCTACGTTAAAAGTTTTTTAAACAGTTAGTTATATGTGATTTGCTATATCATTTGTCGAAAATACCCGTTTTCTTCAGCCAAGTTGGCCTTTGATAAAAGTTTCCCGTACAGTGATTGAATGAAATTAGTTCTCACTATTCTTCTCTTCTTCTTTTTTAAGCCTTGTAAGGCCTCCCGTAATATAAATTTTAAAACACGCATTAAGAGTTTACCAACTCAGTCACATAACTGCTTTTTAGTAGGGGACAATAAATTAAAGCGTCCAAGCCAACCATGTAGGCCTCGGCGCAATTTAACGAGTGAGCGATAACCAACCAAAGATCGATTTTTTTGTAAGAAATAAAAACAATCAAGGGTATGACAGAGCGAACATCCGTGGATCAACGCCAGAATCAACAAGGCAGATTCAGAACAACTTTTTTTTATGTAATTGCGTTCAAAAATAATACCCGTTTTTTTCTGCCAAGCTGGGCCCAACGATAAAAAGTTTTTTCATACCGTGAATGAAATGTGATTTTTTTGTCGCGATTCTTCTTTTTCTTCTTCTTCCGCCCAGATAGGCCTACATTAAAGATTTTTTATACAGTGAGTTATAGTGATTTGCCATAGCAATCAGGAAAATACCCGTTTTCTTTAGCCAAGTTGGGAATACTATAAAAGTCCTCATACATTGATTGTATGTAATTTTTTATCGCGATTTTTCTATTCTTCTTTTTTCAGCCAAAGTAAGGCCTACGATATATAAATAAAATGAAATCCGCAGTATAAGAGTTACCCACTCAGTCACATAACAGATTTTTAGTAGGGACAATAAATTTAAGCGTCCAAGCAAACCCCTGTAGGCCCCGACGCAATTTACGAGGGAGCGATAACCAACCAAAGATCGATATTTTTTTTATTAAATATAACAATAAATTGTAGGACAAAGCAAAACATCCGTGGATCAACGCCAGAATCAACAAAGCTGATTCAGAACAACTTCAAATTTGTTTTGCGTTCAAGAAAAATATAGCAGGTATACGATAAGCGTGCCTTATACGTGATTGTATGTTATTTGTTATCGCGATCATCTCTTCTTCTTTTTTCAGCCAAGAAAGGGCCCTACGATAAATAAATAAAATGAAATCCGCAGTAAAAGGAGTCTACCCACTCAGTCATATAACAGATTTTTAGTAATGACAAAAAATTAAAGCGTCCAAGCTAACCCTTTGAAGCCCCACGCAATTTACGAGTGAACGATAACCAACCAAAAGGATCGATTTTTTTTATTAAAAAAATATAGCAATCAATGCTATGGACAGAGCGAACATCCGTGAATCAACGCCAGAATCAGCAAGGCAGATTCAGAACAACTTCATATTTGTAATTGCGTTCAAGAAAAATCCCCTGTTTCTTCAGCCAAGGTAGGTGAACGATAAAAGTGTTTCATACCGTGAATGTATGTGATTTGTTGTCCCGATTCTTCTTTTTCTTCATTCTTCAGCCTAAATAGGCCTACATTAAAGTTCTGTATACAGTGAGTTATATGTGATTTGTATAGAAATCGGGAAAAATATTCGTTTTTTTCAGCCAAGTTGGCCTTCAAAAAAGTTGTCCCATAATGTGATTGAATGAAATTAAATCTCCCCGATTCTTCTCTTCTTCTTTTTTCAGCCTAGTAAGGCCTATGATGTATAAACAAAAAAAAATCCACAATAACAGTCTACCCACTCAGTCTCAAAACTGATTTTTGTAGGGGACAAAAAATTTTAAAAGCGCCCAAGCTTACCCTGTAGCCCCGACGCAATTTACGAGTGAGCGATAACCAACCAAAGATCGAATTTTTATTAGGAAATATAATAATCCATGGTATGGATAGAGCGAACATCCGTGGATCAACACCAGAATCAACAAGGGCAGATTAAAAAAAAACTTCATATTTGTAATTGCGTCCAAGAAAAATCCCCCCTTTTCTTCAGCCAAGGTAGGCGAACGATAAAAGTGTTTCATACCGTGAATGTATGTGATTTGTTGTCGCGATTCTTCTTTTTCTCTTTCTTCAGCCTAAATAGGCTTCCATTAAAATTTTTTTAAACAGTAATTTAAAAATGTGATTTGCTATACCATTTGGGAAAAATACCCGTTTTCTTCAGCCAAGTTGGCCTTAAATAAAGTGTCCCATACAGTGATTGAATGAAATTAGTTCTCGCGATTCTTCTCTTCTTCTTTTTTCAGCCTAGTTAGGCCTACGATGTATGAATAAAAAAAATCCGCAATAAGAGTCTACCCACTCAGTCACATAACTGTTTTTTAGTAGGAGACATTTAATTAAAGACCCAAGCCAACCATGTAGGCCTCGGCGCAATTAACGAGTGAGCGATAACCAACCAAAGATCGATATTTTTTTTAAGAAATATAACAATCAAGGGTAGGACAGAGCGAACATCCGTGGATCAACGCCAAGAATAAAACAAGGCAGATTCAGAACAACTTCATATTTGTAATTGCGTTCAAAAAATAACCGTTTTCTTCACCCAAGGTAGGCGAATGATGAAAGTTTTTCATACCGTGAAGGGTATGTTGATTTGTTGTCGCGAAATCTTCTTTTTCTTTTTCTTCAGCCTAAATAGGCCTACGTTTAAAGTTTTTAAACAGTGAATTATATGTGATTTGCTTTATCATTTGGGAAATACCCGTTTTCTTCAGCCAAGTTGGCCTTTGAAAAAAAGTTTCCCGTACAGTGATTGAATGAAATTAGTTCTCACTTTTCTTCTTTTCCCTTCTTTTTCAGCCTTGTAAGGCCTACGTAATATAAATTTTAAAACACGCATTAAGAGTTTACCAACTCAGTCACATAACTGCTTTTAGTGGGGGACGATCAATTAAAGCGTCAAGCCAACCATGTAGGCCTTCGCGCAATTTTACGAGTTGAGCGATAACCCCAACCAAAGATCGATATTTTTAGTAAAATATAACAATCAATGGTATGGACAGAGCGAACATCCGGGGGATCAACGCCAGAATCAACAAGGCAGATTCAAACAACTTTATTTATGTAATTGCGTTCAAGAATAATACCCGTTTTTTTCTGCCAGCTAGGCCAACGATAAAGTGTTTCATACGTGAATGTATGTGATTTGTTGTCGCGATTCTTCTTTTTCTTCTTTCTTCCGCCTAGATAGGCTACTTTAAAAGATCTTTATACAGTGAGTTATATGTGATTTGCCATAGCAATCAGGAAAATACCTGTTTTCTTCAGCCAAGTTGGAATACTATAAAAGTGCCTCATACATTGATTGTATGTAATTTGTTATCGCGATTCTTCTCTTCTTCTTTTTTCAGCCAAGTAAGGCCTACGATATATAAATAAAATGAAATCCGCAGTATAAGAGTCTACCCACTCAGTCACATAACAGATTTTTAGTAGGGGACAATAAATTTAAGCGTCCAAGCTAACCCTGTAGGCCCCGACGCAATTGACGAATGAGTGATAACCAACCAAAGATCAATATTTTTATTATGAAATATAATAATCAATTGTATGGACAGAGCAAATATCCGTGGATCAACGCCAGAATCAACAAGGATGACTCGGAACAACTTCAAATTTGTAATCGCATTTAAGAAAAATATAGCAGGTATACGATAAGCGTGCCTTATACAGTGATTGTATGTTATTTGTTATCGCGAATCATCTCTTCTTCTTTTTTCAGCCAAGTAAGGCCTACAATAAATAAATAAAATGAAATCCGCAGTATAAGAGTCTACCCACTCAGTCATATAACAGATTTTTAGTAGATGACAAAAATTAAAGCGTCCAAGCTAACCCTGAAGCCCCGACGGAATTTACGAGTGAACGATAACCAACCAAAGATCGATATTTTTATTAGGAAATATAACAATCAATGGTATGGACAGAGCGAACATCCGTGGATTCAGTACAACTTCATATTTGTAATTGCGTTCAAGAAAAATACCCGTTTTCTTCAGCCAAGGTAGGCCAACGATAAAAGTGTTTCATACCGTGAATGTATGTGATTTGTTGTCGCGATTCTTCTTTTTCTTCTTTCTTTCGCCTATATAGACCTACATTAAAAGTTCTGTATACAGTGAGTTATATGTGATTTGCTATAGCAATCGGGAAAAATATTCGTTATCTTCAGCCAAGTTGGCCTTCAAAAAAAGTGTCCCATACAGTGATTGAATGAAATTAATTCTCGCGATTCTTCTCTTCTTCTTTTTTCAGCCTAGTAAGGCCTATGATGTATAAATAAAAAAAATCACAGTAACAGTCTACCCACTCAGTCTCAAAACTGATTTTTAGTAGGGGACAATAAATATAAGCGTCCAAGCTAACCCTGTAGGCCCTGACGCAATTTACGAGTGAGCGATATCCAACCAAAAATTAATATTTTTATTAGGAAATATAACAATCAATGCTATGGACAGAGCAAACATCCGTGGATCAACGCCAGAATCAACAAGGCAAATTCAGAACAACTTCATATTTGTAATTGCGTCCAAGAAAAATACCCGTTTTCTTCAGCCAAGGTAGGCGAACGATAAAAGTGTTTCATACCGTGAATGTATGTGATTTGTTGTCGCGAATCTTCTTTTTCTTCTCTCTGCAGCCTAAATAGGCCTACATTAAAAGTTTTTTAAACAATTAGTTATATGTGATTTGCTATATCATTTGTCAAAAATACCCGTTTTCTTCAGCCAAGTTGGCCTTTGATAAAAGTTTCCCATACAGTGATTGAATGAAATTAGTTTTCGCGATTCTTCTATTTCTTCTTTCTTCAGCCTAGATTTGCCTACGATATATTAATAAAAAAAATCCGCAATAAGAGTCTACCCAATCAATCACATAACTGCTTTTTAGTAGGGGACAATAAACCAAAGCGTCCAAGCCAACCATGTAGGCCTCGGCGCAATTACGAGTGAGCGATAACCAACCAAAGATCGATATTTTTTTTAAGAAATATAACAATCAATGGTATGGACAGAGCGAACATCCGTGGATCAACGACAGAATCAACAAGGCAGATTCAGAACAACTTCATATTTGTAATTGCGTTCAAGAAAAATACCCGTTTTCTTCAGCCAAGGTAGGCCAACAATAAATTGTTTCATACCGTGAATGTATGTGATTTGATGTCAAGATTCTTCTTTTTCTTCTTTCTTCAGCCTAGATATAACTTCATTATAAGTTCTTTATACTGGGAGTTATATGTGATTTGCTATAGCAATCGTGAAAAATACCCGTTTTCTTCAGCCAAGTGGGCCTTCGATAAAGTGCCTCATACAGTAATTGTATGTAATTTGTTATCGCGATTATTTTCTTCTTTTTTTCAGCCTAGTAGGCCTACGATATATAAATAAAAACAAATCCGCAGTAAGATCAACCTAATCAGTCACATAACTGATTTTGAGTAGGGAAGCAAAAAATTAAAGCGTCCAAGCTAACCCTTAGGCCCCGACGCAATTTACGAGTGAGCGATAACCAACCAAAGATCGATATTTTTATTAAGAAATATAACAATCAATGGTATGGACAGAGCGAACATCCGTGGATCAACGCGAGAATCAACCAGGCAGATTCAGAACAACTTCATATTTGTAATTGCGTTCAAGAAAAATACCCGTTTTCTTCAGCCAAGGTAGGCGAACGATAAAAGTGTTTCATACCGTGAATGTATGTGATTTGTTGTCGCGATTCTTCTTTTTCTTCTTTCTTCAGCCTAAATAGGCCTACGTTAAAAGTTTTTTAAACAGTGAGTTATATGTGATTTGCTATAACATTTGGAAAAATACCCGTTTTCTTCAGCCAAGTTGGCCTTCGATAAAGTGTCCCATACAGTGATTGAATGAAATTAGTTCTCGCGATTCTTCTCTTCTTTTTTCAGCCTAGTTAGGCCTACGATGTATGAATAAAAAAAAAAACGCAATAAGAGTCTACCCAATCAGTCACATAACTGCTTTTTAGTAGGAGATAATTAATTTAAGCATCCAAGCCAACCATGTAGGCCTCGGCGCAATTTACGAGTGAGCGATAACCAACCAAAGATCGATATTTTTATTAAGAAATATAACAATCAATGGTATGGACAGAGCGAACATCCGTGGATCAACGCCAGAATCAACAAGGCAGATTCAGTACAACTTTATTTATGTAATTGCGTTCAGGAAAAATACCCGTTTTCTTCAGCCAAGCTAGGCTAACGATAAAAGTGTTTCATACCGTGAATGTATGTGATTTGTTGTCGCGATTCTTCTTTTTCTTCTTTCTTCCGCCTAGATAGGCCTACATTAAAGTTCTTTATACAGTGAGTTATATGTGATTTGTAATCGCGATCGGGAAAAATACCCGTTTTCTTCCGCCAAGTAAGGAATACTATAAAAGTGCCTCATACAGTGATTGTATGTAGAGTTGAAGACAGATATAGAGTCCCATTTCTCCAAATCAGCGAAGCGGAATAAGGGTTGCGGTCAAACTCCAGGAGTTCTACTCCACCTAGCGCGTCTTACACAGTTGCCGCACTACTTTGATTTGTGCGAGTATGAATAGCAATTCACAAGGAATTCTGAGAAGTAAATTACTCCACGTGGAGTTGAAAAACTTCGTTGACCAACCACATTCAGAGTTTTGAAGATTCAGCAAATAGGGTGGCTTAAGGCTATTCCACCGCGTTTTTCTATTTTCCAAATATGCTACTAAGTCAAAATATAGTGAATGGCTTTGAAACATGGCTATTTTAGAAAATCAAAAATATTTTTTCCAAATTTTTTTGATCCGGTACACGGCCAATATAGCCACCTCAAAATAATTTCAACTTCAATTCGCCAGGGCACATCATTCAACGTAGGGTGTTGTGCTTTAGTGACATTAATTTTCAACTGTTTTTCTTTGGACTGACTGAGAGAAAACAGATTTATTTTAACAATTGTCTTTCCTGCGAATTTTTTTCGTTTGGCGGTACAAAACGGTAAAAAATTCGCCAAACGAAAAAATTCGCTGGAAAGACAATTGTTAAAATAAATCTGTTTTCTCTCAGTCAGTCCATAGAAAAACAGTTAAAAATTAATGTCACAAAAGCACAACACCGTACGTTGAATGGTGTGCCCTGGCGAATTAAAGTTTGAAATTATTTTGAGGTGGCTATATTGGCCGTGTACCGGATCAGAAAAATTTGGAAAAAATATTTTTGATTTTCTAAAATAGCCATGTTTCAAAGCCATTCACTATATTTTAACTTAGTAGCATATTTTGGAAAATAGAAAAACGCGGTGGAATAGCCTTAAAGAATTCGGAACTACAAAATAAAGAAAGAGGTTTCCTGTGTCAGGCGATTTGGCAACATCGTTAACTAGTTTAGGGGCGCACATTTTCGGAGTTAATAAGCGTTAAATTGGCTACAAGGATTACTTCTTTTGTACAATAATGCGTCTTTGTATGAAAAGTTTTGGGACTCTATATCTGTCTTCAACTCTAGTTTGTTATCGCGATTCTTCTCTTCTCCTTTTTACAGCCAAGTAAGGCCTACGATATATAAATAAAATGAAATCCGCAGTTAGAGTCTACCCACTCAGTCACATAACTGATTTTTAGTAGGGGACAAAAAATTTAAGCGTCCAAGCTAACCCTGTAAGCCCCGACGCAATTTCGAGTGAGCGATAACCAACCACGGATCGATATTTTTATTAGGAAATATAACAATCAATGGTATGGACAGAGCAAAAATCCGTGGATCAACGCCAGAATCAACAAGGCAGATTCAGAACAACTTCATATTTGTAATTGCGTTCACGAAAAATACCCGTTTTCTTCAGCCAAGGTAGGCCAACGATAAATTGTTTCATACCGTGAATGTATGTGATTTGTTGTCGCGATTCTTCTTTTTCTTCTTTCTTCCGCCTAGATAGAACTACATTAAAAGTTCTTTATACAGTGAGTTATATGTGATTTGCTATAGCAATCGGGAAAAATACCCGTTTTCTTCATCCAAGTTGGCCTTCGATAAAAGTGTCCCATACAGTGATTGAATAAAATTAGTTCTCGCGATTCTTCTCTTCTTCTTTTTTCAGCCTAGTTAGGCCTACGATGTATGAATAAAAAATTCCGCAATAAGAGTCTACCCAATCAGTCACATAACTGATTTTTAGTAGGGGACAATAAATTAAAGCGTCCAAGCTTTCCCTGTAGGCCCCGACGCAATTTACGAGTGAGCGATAACCAAACAAAGATCGATATTTTTATTATTGGATGAGCGTAGCGAGCGTAGCGAGCGAAGCGAAGATTCCATTTCACTACACTGGAGAAAAAAATCCGGAATGTTTTTTTTTTTTTTTTTTTGTATTTTTGGTGTTTTGTTAACACGATTCCCGGGTAACGGATACTCCGATTGCGATGAAATTTTATGGAGGTCTTCGAAATCTCCCGAACTTAGAACTGCCACGTTTTTTGAGGCGCAATCGGGAAATTTTTTCACATAAAAAACGCAATTTTACGATTTTTTTCGATTTTTAAAAAATTTTTTTCGACTATAAACACCTACATGCTTTATCCGATTGTAATGATTTTTTCACAGAACCTTAATTTTATGAAATTTGGGTATTCGTGTGAAATTTGAGCGTAATCGAAAAAATTATTTGTCATGAAAATCAAAAATTTTAAAGTTTTTTTCTTTTAAAAACAATTTTTTGACTTATAACACCTACATGCATATCCTATTGTAATGATGTTTTTACAGAACCTTAATTTCATGAATTAATATATTCGTGTTAAATTTGAGCGCAATCGAATAATTATTTTCTTATGCAAATTGGGAATTTTACGATTTTTTCTTTTTAAAAAATTTCGAATAATTAAAACAATTAAGTTATTTTTTTTTAATTTAATTTCATTATAAAAATTTAAATTAATTTTTATATAATTTAATTTAATTTAAAAAAAACTTCGACTTAGTAATGATTTTTTCACAAAACAACAGAAAATCCCGCGTAACAATGGCAATCTCAATACACCATATACGCTCATCCAACAACGCGGCGGGACTTAAGCGTTTTCCTAGTATAAGGAAATATACAATCAATGGTATGGACAGAGCGAAAAATCCGTGGATCAACGCCAGAATCAACCAGGCAGATTCAGAACAGTTTTATTTATGTAATTGCGTTCAAGCAAAATAACCGTTTTCTTCAGCGAAGGTAGGCGAACGATAAAAGTGTTTCATACCGTGAATGTATGTGATTTGTTGTCGCGAATCTTCTTTTTCTTCTCTCTTCAGCCTAAATAGGCCTACGTTAAAAGTTTTTTAAACAGTGAGTTATATGTGATTTGCTTTATCCTTTAAGGAAAAAACCCGTTTTCTTCAGCCAAGTTGGCCTTTGAAAAAGTTGTCCCGTACAGTTATTGAATGAAATTAATTTTCTCACTATTCTTATCTTCTTTTTTTTCAGCCTTGTAAGGCCTACGTACTATAAATTTTAAAACACGCATTTAGAGTTTACCAACTCAGGGCACATAACTGCTTTTTAGTAGGGACGATCAATTAAAGCGTCCAAGCCAACCATGTAGGCCTCGGCGCAATTTAGAGTGAGCGATAACCAACCAAAGATCGATATTTTTAGTAAGAAATTTTAAAAAATCAATGGGATGGACAGAGCGAACATCCGTGGATCAACGCCAGAATCACAAGGCAGATTCAGAACAACTTATTTATGTAATTGCGTTCAAGGAATAATACCCGTTTTTTTTCTGCCCAAACTAGGCCAACGATAAAATGTTTCATAAACCCTGAATGTATTTTGATTTGTTGTCGCGATTCTTCTTTTTCTTCTTTCTTCCGCCTAGATAGGCCAACATTAAAGTCTTTATACAGTGAGTTATATGTGATTTGCCAATAGCAATCAGGAAAATACCCGTTTTCTTCGGCCAAGTTGGGAATACTATAAAAGTGCCTCATACATTAATTGTATGTAAATTTTTTATCGCGATTCTTCTATTCTTCTTTTTTTAGCCAAGTAAGGCCTACGATTATAAATAAAATGAAATCCGCAGTATAAGGTCTACCCACTCAGGGCACATAAAAAGATTTTTAGTAGGGGAACAATAATTTAAGCGTCCAGCTAACCCTGTAGGCCCCGACGCAATTTACGAGTGAGCGATAACCAACCAAAGATCGATATTTTATTATTAAATATAACAATCAATTGTATGGACAGAGCCAAACATCCCTGGATCAACGCCAGAATCAACAAAGCTGATCAGAACAACTTCAAATTTGTATTTGCATTCAAGAAAATATAGCAGGTATACGATAAGCGTTTCCTTATACAGTGATTGTAGTTATTTTTTTATCGCGAATCATCTCTTCTTCTTTTTTCAGCCAAGTAAGGCCTACGATAAATAAATAAAAATGAAAACCGCGTATAAGAGTCTACCCCCCTCAGTCATATAACAGATTTTTAGTAGATGAAAAAAAAATTAAAGCGTCCAAGCTAACCCTGAAGGCCCCGACGCAATTTACGAGTGAACGATAACCAACCAAAGATCGATATTTTTATTAAGAAATATAGCATCAATGGTAAAACAGAGCGAACATCCGTGGATCAACGCCAGAATCAACAAGGCAGATTCAGAACAAATTCATATTTGTAATTGCGTTCAAGAAAAATACCCGTTTTCTTCATCCAAGGTAGGCAACGATAAAGTGTTTATACCCGGGAATGTATGTGATTTGTTGTCGGGGGATTCTTCTTTTTTTTTCTTTCTTCCACGTAGATAGGCCTACATTAAAAGTTTGTATACAGTGAGTTATATGTGATTGCTATAGCAATCGGGAAAAATATTCGTTTTCTTCAGCCCAAATTGGCCTTCAAAAAAAGTGTCCCATAATGTGATTTAATGAAATTAAATCTCGCGATTTTCTCTTCTTCTTTTTTCAGCCTAGTAAGGCCTATGATGTATAAACAAAAAAAAAATCCACAATAACAGTCTACCACTCAGTCTCAAAACTGATTTTTAGTAGGGGACAATAAATTTAAGCGTCCCCAAACTTACACTGTAGGCCCCGACGCAATTTACGAGTGAGCGATAACCAACTAAAGATCGATATTTTATTAGGAAATATAATAATCAATGGTATGGATAGAGCGAACATCCGTGGATCAACACCAGAATCAACAAGGCAGATTCAAAAAACTTCATATTTGTAATTGCGTCTAAGAAAAATACCCGTTTTTCAGCCAAAAGGGAGGCGAACGATAAAAAAGTTTCATACCGTGAATGTATGTGATATGTTTCGCGATTCTCTTTTTCTTCATTCTTCAGCCTAAATAGGCCTACGCTAAAAGTTTTTTTAACAGTAAGTTATATGTGATTTGCTATAGCAATCGGGAAAAATACCCGTTTTCTTCAACCCAAATTGGCCTTTTATAAAAAGGTTTTCCCTACAGTGATTGAATGAAATTAGTTCTCGCGATTCTTCTCTTCTTCTTTTTTTCTGCCTAGTTTGGCCTACGAAAAATAAATTTAAAAAACTGCATTAAATGCACATAAATGCTTTTTAGTAGGGGACAAAAAACCAAAACGTCCAAACCAACCTTTTAGGCCTCGGCGCAAAGGACAAGTGAACAATAACCAACCAAAGATCAATATTTTTATTATGAAATATAACAATCAATGGTATGGACAGAGCGAAATCTCCGTGGATCAACGCCAGAATCAACAAGGATGACTCAGAACAACTTCAAATTTGTATTTTTGTTCAAAAAAAATACGGCAGCCATAAAGATAAACGTGCCTTATACAGTGATTGTATGTTATTTTGTTATCGCGATTCAAACTCTTCTTTTTTTTTTAGCCTACTAAGGCCTACGATGAATAAATTAAAAAATCCGCAATTAGAGTCTACCCCCTCAGTCACATAACTGATTTTTAGTAGGTAAAAAAATTAAAACGTCCAAGCTAACCTGTGGCCCCGACGCAATTTACGAGTGAGCGATAACCCAAACCCAAAAATCGATATTTTTATTAGGAAATATAACAATTAATGGTATGGACAGAACGAACATCCGTGGATCAACGCCCCGTATCAACAAGGCAGATTCAGAACAACTGCATATTTATGTAATTTCGTTTCAAGAAAAACACCCGTTTTCTTTAGCCAAGATAGGCGAACGATAAAAGTGTTTCATACCCTGAATGAAAGTGATTTGTTGTCGCGATTCTTCTTTTTTCTTCTTCCTGCAGCCCAAATAGGCCTACGTTAAAAGTTTTTTAAACAGTGAGTTATATGGATTTGCTGTAGCAATCGGGAAAAATACCCGTTTTCTTCAGCCAAGTTGGCCTTTGATAAAAGTGTCCCGTACAGTGATTGCATGAAATTAGATTCTCGCGATTCTTCTCTTCTACTTTTTTCAGCCCCAGTTAGGCCTACGAAAAATAAATTAAAAACCGCAAAAAGAGTCTTCCCACTCAGTCACATCAAAGCTTTTTAGTAGGGGACAATAAACCAAAGCGTTAAAGCAAACCATGGGAGGCCTCGGCGCAAAGGACGAGGAGCGATTACCAACCTAAAATCGATATTTTTATAAGGAAATATAACAATTAATGGTATGGACAGAGCGAACATCCATGGATTAACGCCAGAATCAACAAGGCTGATTCAGAACAACTTTAAATTTCTATTTGCGATCAAAAAAAATACGGCAGGCATACGATAAACGGGCCTCATACGGTGATTGCATGTTATTCGTTATCGCCATACTTCTCTTCTTCTTTTTTCATTCTAGTTAGGCCTACGATAAATAAATAAGAAAAATCCGCAATAAGAGTCTACCCACTCAGTCACATTACTGATTTTTAGTAGGGTAAAAAAAATTAAATCGTCCAAGCTAACCTGTTGGCCCCGACGCAATTTACGAGTGAGCGATAACCAACCAAAGATCGATATTTTTATTAAGAAATATAACAATCAATGGTATGGACAGAGCGAACATCCGTGGATCAACGCCAGAATCAACAAGGCAGATTCAGAACAACTTCATATTTGTAATTGCGTTCAAGAAAAATACCCGTTTTCTTCAGCCAAGGTAGCCCAACAATAAAAGTGTTTCATACCGTAAATGTATGTAATTTGTTGTCGCGATTCTTATTTTTTCTTTTTTTTGACTAGATAGGCCTACATAAAAAGTTCTTTATACAGTGAGTTATAAGTGAATTGCTATAGCAAACGGGAAAAATACCCGTTTTCTTCATCCAAGTTGGCCTTCGATAAAAGTGTCCCATACAGTGATTGAATAAAATAAGTTCTCACGATTCATTTTTTCAGCCTAGTTAGGCCTACGATGTATGAATAAAAAATTCCGCAATAAGAGTCTACTCAATCAGTCACATAACTGATTTTTAGTAGGGGACAATAAATTAAAGCGTCCAAGCTTTCCCTGTAGGCCCCGACGCAATTTACGAGTGAGCGATAACCAACCAAGATCAATATTTTTATTAGGAAATATTACAATCAATGGTATGGACAGAGCGAACATCCGTGGATCAACGCCAGAATCAACCAGGCAGATTCAGAACAACTTTATTTATGTAATTGCGTTCAAGAAAAATACCCGTTTTCTTCAGCCAAGGTAGGCGAACGATAAAAGTGTTTCATACCGTGAATGTATGTGATTTGTTGTCGCGATTCTTCTTTTTCTTCTTTCTTCAGCCTAAATAGGCCTACGTTAAAAGTTTTTTAAACAGTTAGTTATATGTGATTTGCTATATCATTTGTCGAAAATACCCGTTTTCTTCAGCCAAGTTGGCCTTTGATAAAAGTTTCCCGTACAGTGATTGAATGTAATTAGTTCTCACAATTTTCTCTTCTTCTTTTTTCAGCCTTGTAAAGCCTACGAAAAATAAATTTTAAAAAACGCATTAAGAGTCTACCACTCAGTCACATAACTGCTGTTCTAGTAGGGGACAATAAACCAAAGCGTCCAAGCCAACCATGTAGGCCTCGGCGCAAAGTACGAGTGAGCGATAACCAACCAAAGATCGATATTTTTATTAGGAAATATAACAATCAATGGTATGGACAGAGCGAACATCCGTGGATCAACGCCAGAATCAACAAGACTGATTAAGAAAACTTCAAATTTGTATTTGCGTTCAAGAAAAAATACGGCAGGCATCAATAAAAGTGCCTCATACAGTGCTTGTATGTAATTTGTTATTGCGATTCTTCTTTTCTTCTTTTTTCATCCTAGTTAGGCCTACGATAAATAAATAAGAAAAATCCGCAATAAGAGTCTACCCACTCAGTCACATTACTGATTTTTAGTGGGTACAAAAAATTAAAGCGTCCAAGCTAACCCTGTTGGCCCGACGCAATTTACGAGTGAGCAATAACCAACCAAAGATCGATATTTTTATTTAGAAATATAACAATCAATGGTATGGACAGAGCGAACATCCGTGGATCAACGCCAGAATCAACAAGGCAGATTCAGAACAACTTCATATTTGTAATTGCGTTCAAGAAAAATACCCGTTTTCTTCAGCCAAGGTAGGCCAACGATAAAAGTGTTTCATACCGTGAATGTATGTGATTTGTTGTCGCGATTCTTCTTTTTTCTTTCTTCCACCTAGATAGGCCTACATTAAAAGTTCTTTATACAGTGAGTTATAAGTGATTTGC
Source organism: Sweltsa coloradensis (assembly GCA_024449915.1). Classification (NCBI taxonomy): domain Eukaryota; kingdom Metazoa; phylum Arthropoda; class Insecta; order Plecoptera; family Chloroperlidae; genus Sweltsa; species Sweltsa coloradensis. The sequence continues at coordinate 351,141 of JAMZAV010001113.1, forward strand.
TATAGCAATCGGGAATAATACCCGTTTTCTTCAGCCAAGTTAGGAATACTATAAAAGTGCCTCATACAGTGATTGTATGTAATTTGTTATCGCGATTCTTTTCTTCTTTTTTTAGCCAAGTAAGGCCTAAGATGTATAAATAAAAACAAATCAGCAGTAAGAGTCTACCTAATCAGTCACATAACTGATTTTTAGTAGGAAGCAAAAAATTAAAGCGTCCAAGCTAACCCTGTAGGCCCCGACGCAATTTACGAGTGAGCGATAACCAACCAAAGATCGATATTTTTATTAGGAAATATAACAATCAATGGTATGGACAGAGCGAACATCCGTGGATCAACGACAGAATCAACAAGGCAGATTCAGAACAACTTCATATTTGTAATTGCGTTCAAGAAAAATACCCGTTTTCTTCAGCCAAGGTAGGCCAACAATAAATTGTTTCATACCGTGAATGTATGTGATTTGATGTCAAGATTCTTCTTTTCTTCTTTCTTCCGCCATGATATAACTACATTATAAGTTCTTTATACTGTGAGTTATATGTGATTTGCTATAGCATCTGTAAAATACCGTTTTCTTCAGCCAAATGGGCCTTCGATAAAATTGTCTAATACAGTGGTTGCATGTTATTTGTTATCGCGATTCTTTTCTTCTTTTCAGCCTAGTAAGGCCTACGATATATAAATAAAAACAAATCCGCAGTAAGAGTCTACCTTATCAGTCACATAGCAGATTTTTAGTAGGAAGCAAAAATTAAAGCGTCCAAGCTAACCCTGTAGGCCCCGACGCAATTTACGAGTGAGCGATAACCAACCAAAGATCAATATTTTTATTAAGAAATAAAACAATCAATGGTATGGACAGAGCGAACATCCGTGGATCAACGCCAGAATCAACAAGGCAGATTCAGAACAACTTCATATTTGTAATAACGTTCAAGAAAAATACCCGTTTTCTTCAGCCAAGTTAGGCGAACGATAAAAGTGTTTCATACCGTAAATGTATGTGATTTGTTGTCGCGATACTTCTTTTTCTTCTTTCTTCAGCCTAATCGGCTTCCGTTAAAAGTTTTTTTAAACAGTAAGTTAAATGTGATTTGCTATACCATTAGGAAAAATACCCGTTTTCTTCATCCAAGTTGGCCTTCGATAAAAGTGTCCCATACAGTGATTGAATAAAATTAGTTCTCGCGATTCTTCTCTTCTTCTTTTTTCAGCCTAGTTAGGCCTACGATGTATGAATAAAAAATTCTGCAATAAGAGTCTACCCAATCAGTCACATAACTGCTTTTTAGTAGGGGACAATAAATTAAAGCGTCCAAGCCAACCATGTAGGCCTCGGCGCAATTTTCGAGTGAGCGATAACCAACCAAAGATCGATATTTTTATTAAGAAATATAACAATCAATGGTATGGACAGAGCGAACATCCGTGGATCAACGCCAGAATCAACAAGGCAGATTCAGAACAACTTTAGGCCTATATGTAATTGCGTTCAAGAAAAATACCCGTTTTCTTCAGCCAAGCTAGGCCAACGATGAAAGTGTTTCATACCGTGAATGAATGTGATTAGTTTACGCAATTCTTCTTCTTCTTCTTTCTTCCGCCTAGATAGGCCTACATTAAAGTTCTTTATAATACAGTGAGTTATATGTGTTTTGCTATAGCAATCGGGAAAAATACACGTTTTCTTCAGCCAAGTAAGGAATACTATAAAAGTGCCTCATACAGTGATTGTATGTAATTTGTTATCGCGATTCTTCTCTTTTCCTTTTACAGCCAGTAAGGCCTACGATATATAAATAAAATGAAATCCGCAGTAAAGAGTCTACCCACTCAGTCACATAACTGATTTTAGTAGGGGACAATAAATTTAAGCGTCCAAGCTAACCCTGTAGGCCCCGACGCAATTTCGAGTGAGCGATAACCAACCAAGGATCGATATGTTTATTTGGAAATATAACAATCAATGGTATGGACAGAGCGCGAAAATCCATGGATCAACGCCAGAATCAACAAGGCAGATTCAGATCAACTTCATATTTGTAATTGCGTTCAAGAAAAATACCTGTTTTCTTCAGCTAAGGTAGGCCAACGATAAAATGTTACATACCGTGAATGTAGCCTATGTGATTTGTTGACGCGATTCTTCTTTTCCTTCTTTTATCGCCTAGAAAGGCCAACACTAAAAGATAGGCCTATATTAAAAGTTCTTTATACAGTGAGTTATATGTGATTTGATATAGCCATCGAGAAAAATACCCGTTCTCTTCAGCCAAGTTGGCCTTCGATAAAAGTGTCCAATACAGTGATTGAATGAAATTAGTTCTCTCGATTCTTCTCTTCTTCTTTTATCGACTTAGTAAGGCCTACGATGTATGAATTAAAAAATCTGCAATTAGAGTCTACCCACTCAGTAACATAACTGATTTTTAGTAGGGGACAATAAATTAAAGCGTCCAATCTTACCCTGTAGGCCCCGACGCATTTTACGAGTGAGCGATAACAAACCAAAGATCGATATTTTTATTAAGAAATATAACAATCATTGGTATAGACAGAGCGAACATCGGTGGATCAACGCCTGAATCAACAAGGCTGATTCAGAACAACTTTAAAATTTTAATCACGTTCAAGAAAAACACCCGTTTTCTTCAGCCAAGTTAGGCCAACGATAAAAGTGTTCCATACAGTGATTGTATGCGATTTGTTATCGCGATTCTTCTTTTTCTTTTTTCTTCAGCCTAAATAGGCGTTCGTTAAAAGTTTTTTATACAGCGAGTTATTGTGATTTGTTAAAGACATCAAGAAATATACACGTTTTCTTCAGTCAAGTTAGGCATACGATAAAAGTGTCTTATACAGTGATTGTATGTTATAATTTATCGCAATTCTTCTCTTATTCTTTCTTCAGCCTAGTAAGGCCTACGATAAATAAATAAAAAATCCGCATTAAGAGTCTACCCACTCAGTCACATAAATGATTTTAAGTAGGGGACAATAAATTTAAGCATCAAAGACAACCCTGTACAACCCTGTAGCTGTAGGTCATGACGCAATGGACGTGTGAGCGATAACCAACCAAAGATCAATATTTGTATTAAGAAATATAACAATCAATGGTGTGGACAGAGCAAACAATAACATCCGTGGATCAACTCCAGAACCAACAAGTCTGATTCAGAACACCTTCAAATTTGTAATTGCGTTCAAGAAAAATAGAGTTTTTTTTAGAAAAGGTACCAGGAAAAAAAATGTTTTATACTGGTAGTATATGTTTTGGTTCCGCGTTCTTTTTTTTTCTTTCTTTTTCAGCCTAAAGGCCTACTTTAAAAATTTTTTTTATAAATGAGTTATAGTATTGTTTTGCTATAGCAACGGGAAAAAAATACCCGTTTTTCAGCCAAGTTCCCTTCGTAAAAGTGCCCATACAGGATGAATGAAATTAGTTATCGCGATTCTTTCTTTTTTTTTTCAGCCTAGAAGTCCAGAAAAAAAATAAAAAAATCCTCATTAAGAGTCTACCCATCAAGTACATAAGATTTTTTAGAAAGGACAATAAACCAAAAGCTCCAAGTAAATTGGGGCCCTCGGCGAAAAAGAACGAGTGGGGAAAACCCCAAAAAAGATCGATTTTTTTATTAGGAAATTAACAATAAAGGTATGGAGAGCGAACACCCGTGGATCAACCCCAATTTCCCCAAAGGCTGTTTCAAAAATACTTCAAATTTGTATTTTGTTTTCCAGAAAAATACCGTTTTTTCCCCAAAAGAAAGGGCCCAAAACGTTTAAATTTTTTCATAATTTGATTATTTTTTTTTGATGTCGCGATTTTTTCTCTATCTTCTTTCTTCAGCCTAGATGGGCCTCTTAAAAGGTTTTTTAACAGTAATTTTAATGTGATTTGTTAAGAATGGGGAAAAAATTTTCCCGTTTTTTTCAGTAAATTTAAAGGCATACGGCATCCCCGGGGACCTCCCCCAAAAAAAAAGTTCTGGTAATTGGATGAGCGAAGCAAAGGACCCCTTTCATACACGGGAAAAAAAAACCCGGGAAGGTTTTTTTTTTCTTTTTTTTTTCTGTATTTTTGTCTGTCTTTTAACACGATTTCGGCTAAACCGATATTCCAATTACAAAAATTTTATGAGGCCTTCGAAATCTCGAACTTAGAACTACCACGTTTTTGGGCACAATCAAAAAATTATTTCTGATGAAAATCATAATTTAATGATTTTTTTATATTTTTTAAATTTTTTTTACTTATTACAACTACAGCTTTACCCGATTTTAATGTTTTTTTACGGGAACCCTTAATTTTATGAATTTAGAATTTTGTTAAAATTTTTGGCCCCAACGAAAAATTTTTTCATGAAAATAGAAATTGTCTTTTTTTTTTTTTTAAAAATTTTTTACTTGTTACACTACATGTTTAAAATCCTATTGCATTAAGTTTTTACAAATTAATTTTTAAATTTTATATTCGTGTTTTGGCGCAATCGAATAATTATTTCTTATAAAAATCCCAATTTTCGATTTTTTTCTTTTTTTAAAATTACGATTAAAAAAAAAAATTTAGAATTTAAGTTTATTTTTTATTTAATTTTAATTTTAAATTTTTAAAAAATTTACTTTGTTATAATTTTTTTAAGAAAAAGAAAATCCGCATAAAAACCCTGGCAGCTCAATGCACCAATTAGTCATCCAACAACGCGGCGGGACTTAAGCGTTTTCCTAGTTTAACATTTTTTTGTGTAAATTTCCAAAATTTCGTATGAACCCCTCCCATTTTTTAAAAAGCTATCTGCAAAGGGATCAGCGCTAACGATGACCCTTTTTGCCTAACCAGCACTAACGTAGCGCTAACGAATAAAGTCATAAATTCATAAGTGGTGGCAAGCAGAAGCTGGCATTTTCAAAAATGCATATCTTTTAAACGGTATCAGCATTACGATGAGACTTTTAGCACTAACCAGCACTAACGTAGTACTAACGAATAAAGTCATAAAATGTTCATAAGTGGTGGCAAGCAGAAGCGGGCATTTCTAAAAAACATACTTTTTAAAAAATCAGCACAACCACACTAAAAATTACTAAAGAATAAAGTCATAAAAAACTTTAAATTTTAGTGGTGGCCAGCATTTAAATGGCCTCCTTTAAAAAAAACGTAGCATTTTTTAAAGAAATCAGCATAACATGAGCCTTTCAGCACTAACCCCACAACGAATGCGAAATAGAAAAGGAGAGATTTCAAAGGGCGGCTAAATTAATGGACAGTAATTTTGTCGAAATCTAATACAAATGTTGAAAGCACTTTTGCCTAAAAACCTTTATGTTGATAAAAATATTTAAGATTTTTTTTTGGGTACTTTAGATAGTCAAGTGATTTTTATTCCCTGCAACAACCCAAACAGCCACAGTCTTGTATAAAATTGAAGTAGTTTTGCAGCACATTATGGCCCGTTCTGATTTTTGTTTTAGGCGCCTTTTGTTTATGTTTTTTTTAAATTTCAGCATTTTCCCACTACTAAGGGATACATTGTTCCCCCTCTCCCCTACGTCAACAATTAAAAAATTATTTGGATTGAGAGAGTGTCAAGCGCTAGGCGACAATGCGCCACTCTACCCTAGGGGATATGGGTACCCTAGGGGATATGGGAAGGAAAAGCAGAGCCATGCTCTGTGCCAAATTTTAATCCGGGCCCAGATGATGGTGACAATAAATACTAAGATTGTGGTCGACATTGGAATCAGTACTAGTACTCCAGCAAGCAGCTAGACCCCGCTTATATTAGTAGGCCTATAGTATAATATAGAGCTGAGTTGTAGATAACGCTCGAAAAGGTCTCTCGTGTCAGTGGACGCCGGTTGTAACGACGACGAGAACTTCTTTAAACTCAAAGGCCTTTAGGCCTTTGCGTCAAGTGCCTACAACGAGCCTAAGCTCTTAATAGGATCATCTGAATTAATTAAAGCACCTGACATATTTATACTTGTCTATTAGATTACCGTTACTACCTTAACAGGTAGTGCCGAAGTCATTATATTATATTAAGGGTGTTTTCTTCTGTGTCATTGCTTTTGTGCACTTAGTGTTTTGTCATAGAAGGTAGTCATAGCACATACAATGCGTCAAAAAATTAAAAGCTAGTGGCACAGTTTGAAGAACTGTGCTACCAGTTTGTTATATAATAACAAACAACTAACGACGGCTGTGTTTTCAACCAGGGATCCTATACCCGCGTCAAACGCAGATTATAAGTAAACACTATCCCGGTTTCCGGCGGCCCATTGACATTCGATGAGGGTGAGACTCCACCCGTTTAAGCATATTGAAAATAATTCAGAGGACTCAGACACATAACTTCAAACCAGACTAAGCCAACCCTAGTAGGCACCGACACCGTCAAAAAGCGAACAATGACCAACTAGAGACCGGCATATTTAAGAAAGAAACATCGATCAATCAAGCTGGGCACGATTTCACTCGTGGACAAAGCCAGAATCAACAAGGCTAGTTCGAAACAACCATAGAACTAATTATGTGCAGTAACCTTGTAGCCATACTTGTAGCTAAGACGGTTCCAAAGTCACCGTTTACATGCATAAGCCAAAAACTGATGGACATTCCATATCAGGTTAAAAAACTTGTGCTAAAGCTTAGATGACTACTTTCACTCGTATTTCATAAGCCTAGGCCTATTAATTTTTATGACATCTGCATCTTAACACATTTTTAAGTAGTTTAAAAGCGCGTCAACCGTGACGTGATATACAACAATCTAGCCTAAGTATATGGGGAGGGAAATCCCATGCTGGTCAGAACCTGTTAGGTATGTGTAGAGGGAGGGGGGGGTGGTGGGGGGTGGGGGGTGTTCACGTCGTGGTCGTCATTGTCTTTGTCATCGTTAGTTTTCACGGTCGTCGTAGTCGGGGAAGTCGTCAAGGGAAGGGGGAGAGTTCCCCGACGACGACCGCCAGAGATCGCCTCTAGTTTCGAGGAGTTATGCTTTAGCAAAGGTGGCCGCCATATTGGGAATGGAAATTGCACTCAAATTGCACTCAAGTTGCACTCGAACTCGATTGGCAATCTTATGCATAGGTTAGACTCTTCTACATGGACGGAGCAATAGTAGTGGGTACGAGTCTATAGGTCTTATCTAAAGTGTTAGTAGGCCTTCTTGACGCTGTCTTGACAAAGAATCTGGGCCTACTTTAATAGATCTTAGGCTTCCCGGACACTAGGCGGGCTGTCACCGCTCAGTTCGGTAACTCACATCCACACCGACTGCCTCTTTGTCTCATTTTACGATGTGCCGTTGTGGAATGTTCTGGGCCAATTCTACCCCGGGCCCAGACGGGGTACCAAGAAGAATTAAAATGTACTTACTCATATGGGGCACCGTGCGCACTGCATGACTCGCCTCTCCCTCCATTGCATCGCCTCTTCCCCTGTTCATCTCGGCTCGCGTCAGCCTCGGAGAGTCTCAGAGAGTCTCGGAGAGTACGCAAGGCCGGACGGACACCTATTGAAGAAAGACGACCGTATGTAGAGAAGTTTCGGTACTTAACGGAGCATACATACACGCCACTCGTACCGTAGCTCATCGAACTGCCACCATACATACCCCTTTACATGTGACAGTGTTAATCAAAGGTACCCTAGGGCCAAATCTAAACTTACTGTTTTTACTCATTCGTGGACATACACTTTTGTTAGTCGAACTTATTGAAGAATTATTTGAATTATTTGAGATACCTACTCTATGGACAAAGATTAATACGTGCTCGTTGAGATCATCCTTACCGGTATTTTAATCTGATAGAGCTTAGCCGACTACAGTTCACGTTTTGATTGTAGGCTGTTGAAATACTTCCATCAGTCTGTCGCAGAATTGTTGCATAGCAGTTTCTAAGACTTTATTTCATTTCTTTAAGAATAAGAATAAATATAATACTCAATAAAACACATACCACACAAGTTATAAGGATTCCCTCCACCGGAATGTTTCTCTTTGTCACAAGTGAATCTTAAAAATATTTTTGACATTATTTTGACAGGAGATGTCACGGTGTCACCACAGTATAACCCATCTCTTACAGTAGCGAAACTTCAATGCACTGCCTGCAGAGTGATTTGCTGTCGTGGTCGGCTGCGCGTACCGCCGCTACACTAGCGCGACCTGGCCAAGGTCAGAGTCATTTTAGTGAACTAAAAGCATCCGCCATCTAAAGGTCAGTGCTTTACAACGTTTACAACATACAAATTGTGGGCGGCGGTGCGCCCAGTCAGGAAAGCTATAATATCTATACCGCTCTCCGTGTAGGTAACCTACGTAGCGACATGTATAGATAGAGCTTCTTGCCGCTACACTAGCGCGACCAGGAGGCCAAGTCTTGAAACTTGCGTTTCAACTCACCTTCCGTTTCGAGTCGCAAATTTCCGACAAGTCGCTCAAAACCATCAAATCGGTAGTCTTGAGACAAACTTGCGAAATGGCTTGCGACTTGACTCGCAAGTTTTCTTACGTTTCAAACCGCGAGGTTTTACCTTGCGTGTAGAGATTTATTTGCGTCTTGACTGCCACATCGAAAGTTTTTAATGACTAAATAAATAGTTATAAGGTACATCCTATGTATAAAGACGTAAATTACACTCTAGAAATGTTGGCAGAAGGCTTTAAAAATATTTAAAGTGTTATAATTGTCATATCAAATTATTTACGCTCGTCGCAAGCTAGCGTGCATCTGCATTAGTGGCGCTATAGATCGGCTTCTCGACGTGGTCCCGGCGGCCGAGTGGTTAGAGCGCTTGGTTTCAACGCGAGGGGTCGCCGGTTCAAATCCCGCTTGGGAAATCTTTTTTACTTTTTTTTACTCGTCGCATAATTATTGTTCACTTGTTATCTGTGACAGAAACAATTTTTATATCTTTACAATATAAATTACCTTTTTTTTACCTTTCTTTACAATTTGTTTTGGTATTTTAATATCAACTTTATTATATTTACTATTTAGGGATATATCACACATAATTCTGTGTTTAAGGGCTATGCTCGTTGTGATATTCCTAATGATTGTACGTATTGTGATAATCATTGAATAATAATAAATAAAATAAACAATAAAAAATATGATTAATTAAATAGAGAGTACGACTGCCTTTAGGCTATTTGATAATAACAATAAACTATGTGAAATAATTTGCGTCGGGGCCTACAGGGTTGGCTTGGTCGCTTTGATTTACTGTCTCCCACTGAAAATCAGTTATATATTTGAGTGGGTAGACTCTAAATACAATTTATTTATTTATTTATTTATTTATTTATTTATTTATTAATTTATTTATTTATTTATTTATTTATTTATATGTAAGCCTCGCCTAGTACTCCTAGTGTGTTTTGACAGTTGATTGAATGTGCGAATCGATTATAGCATCAATAGTTCGTCACAATCGATTATATCATCGATTTACTTCACAACATCGATTTAAAAGTCGAAAGTCGAAAGTTGCACTTTGTAACAAGCTTTCTCATTGGTTAGTCATAGAGCGAAAGTGGGCGGAGTTTCCAAACGCAAAAAAGCATTCGCAAGGAAGAATTTCATCTCGCAAGCGAAATGAGTCGCACATCTAAATTCAAGACTACGTACATGACGTGAAGTCGAGTCGCATGCGATTTGGAAGAAGTGACTTGACACGCATTGCGACTTGAGTCGCATGTTTTCAAGACTTGGCCTCCTAGCCAAAGTCAGAGTCATTTAGAGTGAACTAAAAATGTAAACAACAAACAATTGACGAATGCCGAAGAATGTGAAGCTAATCATATTTTGCAAGGGCTAGGCCTAGTCTAGGCTATTTAAATTGCAGTCAAAACAACTGCAAGTAATGATGATAATTTTTATATTATGTATCAACCATTATAACCTACATTACTAATCCCTGGTGCCTAGGCCTAGCCCCTAGGCCTAGCCTAGGGGCCCTAGGCTAGGCTCTAGGCCATAGGCTTTCTTTTAAAACGACATGTATGTCATCATATTATTATCAGTAAAAAAATAATAACGTCAGACGAAACTTATATCCAGCTCATATCCTGCTGTAGCAGTATTATCACGTCATAATAGTGCAAAAAAATTACATCGTTTTCAATTCAGATCAAAAAGTCACTGCCGTGGCACTGTCATCGTTAGTTCACTTTAGTGCTCGAACCTTCGCTAGGGACGCGCGTGTCGGTTTATCAGCGTGTTTTGCTAGCAAGTCTCGCTACTGTAAGAGATGGGTTATACTGTGGTGTCACTGTCATGGAAACAAAACAATACGGGGTTGGCTTAGGTCAGTGCCATCTATATTGTTGTATGAAACATACAAAGAGATTAAAAGCTTTGTGTAGCAGAAGCGCAATTATTTTAAGCTCTTTGGACCAAAGTCGACTAATCTTCTTGTGCTCCCTGGTCGAAGTGTCAGATTACCTTGGTTGAAACCAGAGTCGATAAAGAAGATTCCTCCCACGGGGAAACTTCTTTATCGACTCTGGTTGAAACCAAATGCAAGCTCTATGTTGCCAAAAATAAAGCGAATTTTAGGGGTAAGCATGTCTAAACTTATATTTAAAGTGCAAAATTTTACTCTGAGTAAGAGTAAATAGGTCGGGATGGATTTTTTAACTACTCGATTGTATTAAAAAATTAATTTTAATAATAGCAGAGCTTAAATTTCATAGTTTAAAAAAACGAAAAGAAATGCGTAAATCGCTTTCGTGGATACCGAAATGGAAGCTACGTTGGCCTACGGACCAACAAAACTAAATCCGTGGTTGGTTAACTCTTCTTATGGATCCGGCTCCTGAAGGGGGTCACACCGGGTCGAACTGATGTGTACTCTACAACGGCAAACTCCACAAAACAAATATGTCAAATTGCTTCATTTGCAGGGACATAAATGTAATAGTATCATCATTTTTTAAACGGCGTATCATATTTTCTCTTCTTTATACGAGTGTTTGATTGATTGATTGATGATCTTACTTGGAAAATCTTAAGCTGGTCAGAACCAGCCACGGGTAGGGGAGGAAAGCGTGGGGTGTTCTCACGTCGTGGTCGTCATCGTCTTTGTCATCGTTCATGCTGTCATGATCGTCGTCGTCGAGGAGGTAGTCAAGGGGCAGAAGATGAAGGCCCCGCCAACGACTTCCAGAGTTCGCCTCTAGTTTGATAGAGAACTCCCCGTTTATTGCTAGAGGTTGTTTGCGATGTGGACTTAACCTCTGTCCTCCCCTTTTACGAAAAGCAGAGCCATGCTCTGGGCGAAATTTTAACCCGGGCCCAGCCGACTAAGATTGTTGCGTCGATATTTGTCACTTCTCACAGCAAGCAGCTAGACCCCGCTTATATTAGTAGGCCTATAAATCACTGAAAATCAGTTATACAACTGAGTAGGTAGACTCTAAATACAATTTATTTGTATTTTATTTATTTTTTATTTAACGCAAAGTTATAGATTACGCTCGTAAAGTGTCTCGTGTAAGCGGACGCCGGTTGTAACGACGGCTGTGATTTCAACCAGGGATCCTACCCGCGTCAAACGCAGATAATAAGTAAACACTATCCCGGTTGCCGTTGTCCCATTGACTTTCGATGAGGATGAGACTCCTCCAGTTTATGCATGTTGAAAATAATTAAGAGGACTCAGACACATAACTTCAAATCAGACTAAACCAACCCTGTAGGCGCCGACATCTCAAAGAGCGAACAATGACCAAGTAGAGAGTATTTAGTATGAAACACCGATCAATCAAGCTGGGCACGATTCCACTCGTGGACAACGCCAGAATCAACAAGGCTAGTTCGGAACAACCATTGAATTAATTATGTGCAGTGCCTTGTAGCTAAGACGGCTCCAAAGTCACCGTTTACACATGCATAAGCCAAAAACTGATGGACATTCCATGGATCAGAAGTTGAAGAACTTGTGCTAAAGCATAGATGACTCCTTTCACTCGTATTTCATAAGCCTAGGCCTATAAACTTTTATGACATCATCTTGACATAGTTTTTAATAGTTAATTGGATTAAGAGCGAGTCAACCGTGACGTGATATACACCAATCTAGCCTAAGTATATGGGGAGGAAAATCCCATGCTGGTCAGAATCAGTTATGTGTAGGGGCGAAAGGGGGCGGGAGTGGGAGGTGTTCACGTCGTGGTCGTCATTGTCTTTGTCATCGTTTGTTTTCACGGTCGTCGTAGTCGGGGAAGTCGTCAAGGGAAGGGGAAGAGTACCCGACGTCGACCGCCAGAGAACGCCTCTAGTTTCGAGGAGTTATGCTATAGCATAGGTGGCCGCCATATTGGGAATGGTAGGTGCACTCAAATTGCACTCAAGTTGCACTTGAACTCGATTGGCAATCTTATGCATAGGTTAGACTCTTCTACTTGGACGGAGCAATAGTAGTGGGTACGAATCTATAGGGTAGGTCCTGGGATGGTTGTCTTATCTAAGGTGTTAGTAGGCCTTCTTGACGCTGTCTTGACAAAGAATCTGGGCCTACTTTAATAGATCTTAGGCTTCCCGGGCACTAGGCTGGCTGTAACCGCTCTGTTCGGTAACTCACATCCACACCAACTGCCTCCTTGTCGCATTTTACGATGTGCCGTTGTGGAATGTTCTGGGCCAATTCTACCCCGGGCCCAGACGGGGTAGGTATCTAGAAAGATTGCAATGTACTCACTCATATGGGACACCGTGCCGCTCTGCATGGCTCCTCTATACCTCCATTGCATCGCCTCTGCCCCTGTTCATCTCGGCTCGCGTCAGCCTCGGGAGGTCTCGGAAAGCCTCGGAGAATCTCAGAGAGTCTCGGAGAGTACGCAAGGCCGGACGGTCACCTATTGAACAAAGACGACCGAATGTAGAGAAGTTTCGGTACTTAGCATACATACACGCCACTCGTACCGTAGCTCATCGAACTGCCACCATACATACATCTTTACATGTGACAGTGTTAATCAAATGTACCCTAGGCCCAAATCTACACTTATTGTTTGTACTTATTCGTGGACTTCTGCTAATGTGAGTCGAAACCTTCTACCTTTTGAGATACTCTATTTATGGACAAAAGTCAATACGTGCGATAGATATTAGCTGGCCGGCTACAGTTCACTTTTTGATTGTAGGCTGTTGAAATATTTCCATCAGTCTCTCACAGAACTATTGCAAAGCTGTTTCCAAGATTTTATTTCATTTCTTTAAGAATAAGAATAAATAAAATACTGAATAAAACACATACCACACAAGTTATAAGGGTTCTCTCCACCGTAATGTTTTTCTTTGTCTCACAAATGAATCTTAAAAATATTTTTGACATTTTGACAGGAGATGTCACGGTGTCACTGTCATGGAAATAAAACAATAATAGGCGTTTGGCTTAGGTCAGTGCCATCTATATTGTTGAATGAAACAAACAAAGAGATTAAAAGCTTTGCGTAGCAGAAGTGCAATTATTTTAAGCTCTTTGAAGCAAGGTCGACTTAATCTTATTACGTTCACTGGTCGGAGAGCCATAGCACCTTGGTTGAAAAAAAGACGAGCGCATGTTGCCAAAAATGGAGTTCATTTTAGGAGTAAGCTGGTTTAAACTTATATAAAGTGCAACATTTTACGCTTGAGTAAATAGCCCCGGTCGGGATGGATTTTTTAAGTACTCGATTGTATTAAATATTAAATACTTAATAACAGAGGTTTAATTTTATTGGATGAGCGTAGCGAGCGTAGCGAGCGAAGCGAAGATTCCATTTCACTACACTGGAGAAAAAAATCCGGAATGTTTTTTTTTTTTTTTTTTTTTTTTTTTTGTATTTTTGTGTGTTTGTTAACACGATTCCGGCTAAACCGATACTCCGATTGCGATGAAATTTTATGGAGACCTTCGAAATCTCTGAACTTAGAACTGCCACGTTTTTTAGCGCAATCGGGAAATTTTTTCTCATAAAAAACGCAATTTTACGATTTTTTTCGATTTTTTTAAAATTTCTTCGACGTATAACACCTACATGCTTTATCCGATTGTAATGATTTTTTCACAGAACCTTAATTTTATGAATTTAAATATTCGTGTGAAATTTTAGCGTAATCGAAAAATTATTTCTCATGAAAATCAAAATTTTACGGGTTTTTTCTTTTCTAAAACAATTCTTTGACTTATAACACCTACATGCTTTATCTTATTGTAATGATTTTTTCACAGAACCTTAATTTCATGAATTAATATATTCGTGTTAAATTTGAGCGCAATCGAATAATTATTTCTTATACAAATTGCAATTTTACGATTTTTTTCTTTTTAAAAATTTACGATTAATTAAAAAAATTAAGTTAATTTTTTATTTTGTTTTATTTAATAATAAAAATTAAGTTAATTTTTTATTTAATTTAATTTAATTAAAAAAAATCTTCGGGAGTGCACTGATTGTACTAAATTTTCAGTGTCCTAAAAAGTCAGTGTCCTAAAAACACACTGTCCTAAACTGCTTTACCGAGTGAAGAAATAGCTCATTAGCTTACTGTGTTCTTGCTGATACTGTACCAGGTGAGAGGTAGGACAAGATAAGGATAAGACACTCCCCTTTGGCAATCGTATTACCCAAGTCAAAAACATGGTTTTAGGACAGTGAGATTTTGGCACACTTCATTTTTAGGACACTGCAAATTTGGTACAGATCTTTTTTACGAAAAGTTTCATAGATTCACGGCAAGTACTTAGCCATTTCATTTTTAGGACAGTGAAAATTTAGTACACTGTGATTTTGGTACAGTTTATTTTTAGAACACAGTAAATTTGGTACAGATCGTTTTAAACCGATTCCATTTTTTTTTTTTATATAACCAAAGTGCTTGTCTTAAATCAGCGTAAAGGCCTATTCGGACCCGAAATTTTATATTATGAACTTTCCAGGGCAATTTTGAGTTTTCACTAGGGAAAGCAAAATTTGGATAATTCTTTTGCATATGAAGGAATTTTTTGTTATTTTTTTCCTCGGGTGCGCGTGCTGGGGCAAGCCTAGGCTACTGTACAATACCAAAATTTTGGACATTCCGCCACTTTGGCCTATTTGTTTCGGTCATAGGTTTGGTACACTATGGCCAAAATGTTTTGATTTTCGAGCTGGGGGGCGGACCGAACAAGTCGGTGGGCCGGGTCCAAGGCTAGGGCCTGGATCTGTCAAAATTAAAACCTGGCCAAAAACTTTTTTGAAATTTCTCAAAAAAGTGGTTGATTTTTGGGAATCCAAAAACTTTGTTTTCTCTATAATCTCGAGCAGTTCTTGTACGATCCGGGCCCTTTTGGGCTCTGCGGACCCGGACGGGCGAGGCGGAAATTTTGACGCCCAAGAAAAGTGTACCGAAAATTGGGCGTCCCGGAAAATTCTCAAAAAGTCGAAAATGGTCCGATTTCCATTTTTTTCTCTCCAAAATGTTCGGGACAGCGATGCGAGTAGGAAAAAGTCCCGGAAAAACGTACCGGGAGAATATTCATCACGAAAATTTGGAAAAATATCGATAACATCGCAAAACGAAATTCTGGGTGGGGGGAACATTTGTGCGTGTTTTGAAAAACTCGGCGTCATGGAAAATTCGAGAATCGTGATATTTGTATATTATGTGTATATAATATGTGGTAGCTACTTGGTCAATTTTAATTTTAGGACATTGAAAATTTAGTACATTGTATGTGATTTTGGTACAGTTTATTTTTAGTAAAATTTTTTTTATAGATTCATAGAATAACATAAGCCATATCTTGTTTAGAACAGTAAAAAATAATTAAACAGTTATTTTGGGACAGATTTTTTTAGTAACTGTAAATTAAGCACAGATCGTTTTTACGAAAAGTTTAATAGATTCACAGCAAGTACTTAAGCCATTTTATTTAAAGGACAGTAAAAATTTTGTAAACTTTGATTTTGGGACAGGTTTTTTAATACACTGTAAATATGGTACAGACCGTTTAAAAGTTTCATAGAATCACAGCTAGTACTTACTATGACAACACTGCTTCTAATTCAGGGAAACTAGGATGGACCATACAGAGGTAACGAGAGTATCCGTGAACCAAATACTCAACACGTGAGTGAAAATTTAGTACACAGTGATTTTAGGACAGTTTTTTAGTACACTGTAAATTTGGTACCCATCGTTTTCACGAAAAGTTTCATAGATTTTCAGCAAGTACTAAAGCCATTTCAAGTCAAGAACAGTGAAAATTTAGGACACTGTGATTTTTGGACAGTTTTTTTAGTACACTGTAAATTTGGTACACATCGTTTTCACGAAAAATTTCATAGATTTACAGCAAGTACTAAAGCCAATTTTTATTTTGGACAATGAAATTTAGGACACTGTCTTTTTGGGACACATTGTTTAGTACACTGTTAGTTTGGTACAGATCGTTTTTACTAAATGTTTCATAGATTCTGAGCAAGGAAGCCGTTTCATGTTGAGGACAGTGAAAATTTAGTACACTGTGATTTTGGACAGTTTTTTTTAGTTCACTGTAAATTTGGTACAGATCGTTTTCAAGAAAAGTTTTATAGATTTACAGCAAGTACTAAAGGCTTTTCATTTTTGGACAGTATAAATTTAGTTCACTGATTTTGGGACACTATTTTTTAGTTCACTCTTAGTTTAGTACATATCATTTTTACGAAACGTTTTATAGATTCTGAGCAAGTACTAAAGCCATTTCATGTTTCGGACAGTGAAAATGTAGTCACTGTAATTTTGGGACCCTTTTTTTAGTGTATTGTTTATTTCGTACATATAGTTTTAACGAAATTTTCATAGATTTACAGCAAGAAATTAAGCCATTTCATTTAAAGGACAGTGAAAATTTAATACACTTAGATTTTGGGACAGTTTTTAGTTACACTGAAAATTTGAAACATATCGTTTTCAAGAAAAGTTTTATAGATTTACAGCAAGTACTTCTATTTCATTTTTAGAACAGTGAAAATGTAGTATACTGTGATTTTGGGACAGTTTTTTTAGTACACTGTAAATTTGGTACAGATCGTTTTCACGAAAAGTTTAATAGATTTACAGCAAGTACTAAAGCCTTTTTCATGTATAGGACAGTGAGAATTTAGTACACTGTTAATTTGGTACAGAACGTTTTTACGAAAATTGTATTACATTCTCAGCTAGTACTTAAGCTATTTCATGTTTAGAACAGTGAAAATTTAGTGCACTGTGATTTTGGTACAGTTTATTTTTTGTTTACCTACACTGTTAATTTGGTCCAGATCCTTTACACGAAAAATTTAATAGATCCACAGCAAGTACAAGCCATTTCATGTTTAGGACAGTGAAAATTAAGCACAGTGTATTTTGGTACTTTTTATTTTTAGTAGACTGTTAATTTGGTTCAGATCGTTTAACGTTGAGTTTCATTGTACACACGTAGTACTTCGGCTAACGAAAATTTATTTGTACACAGATATTCCTGAGGCCATTTCATTTTTAGGACAATGCACTGAGAGTTTGGAATTCTTTATTTTTAGGACACAGCAAATTTGGCACACGTCGTTTTAACGAAAAGTGTCATTGTACACAGCTATTAATTAGGCCGTTTTATTTCTGGGACAGTAACAATTTAGTTCACTTAGATTTTGTGTATCATGTTGAAATACAATGTAAAATAACGAATGTCAATGAAGGTCGAGCACTATATTTATCGTACGAGACACACTTACACGCGCGTACTGATAGGCGGCGGTCATAATGTGGTGCGTCAGGTCTGAACTGACTTGATCAACCAGTGACAGCAGAAACGCGATCGTTGGTCGAATCATCGAACAATGCACTCCTTGTTGGGAGTCGTGTTGAGGAACAATGAGCGCGGACTACCTGTCTTTCTACGATAGTTAGAACTTAGAAGCTACTGTTAGAAATGCTGGTCGTCTACGTATGCATTTTAGATCCATACATAGCCAATTAGCAAGTTCACGCCTTACAGCGTATGACTGGTGCATGCAAAATGCAAAATTTAGTTAATTGAGGATTCGTCGTTATTGATAATTGATCAACAATATTGTAAAATAATATGAAGTTATAATTATACCTCTATGGGATAAGGAGTGGGTTTTGGTTTTGGAATTACATATTATTTTATTTTTAAGTTTATATATTTTTATATTAGTTCCAAAAGTGCAATTTACTTTACACCAAAACATAATCACACAATACAACGTTAACTATAAACATGTAAAGTAATAACATTAGTATGACGAAGAACATGAACAAACTAGGAAAACGCGAAATTCGTTGTAAGAAGAGTGAGCGTGCCATGTGTTGAGTACCCGGGATAATTCCCTTTCCACCCCTACGTAAGGCTGGATCTTTGCCATGGGCATGGGTTTTTCGTCTTTTGCCTAGTATCGGCTATTGTCGCATTATCGTTTTAAAATTGACGCGCCCGTATACACACTAAACTCAAAACCCTATCATTTTTATACATTATACATCAATGAACTCAAATGCGAATGTTACGTCTATTTATCAAAGGCTCCTCTACACCTGGAATGTGGGAGCCCTGGCTTCAAATCATAGAACATGTTTTGAAATACAAACAATACTAGGGAAACATATCCAGTACTAAATACGAATAAATATTGCAAGGTTTACTCAATCTTCCAGTGGAATTTTGGGGAATATTTTTGGGGAACACAACAACAACAACACAAGATTCGGTACACCTTGGTCACTGCAATGCATTAACTGCTTGATATTCAAAACATCTTTCGATAAAAATGATTCTTTAAAGCCGGAATGCGGGAGACCTGGGTTCAAACCCCGGTCGGGATAGATTTTGTAATTTCTGCATTGTATTAAATTATAGAACATTTTTTGAAATACATAGGCCCTACATTACAATACTATGGAAAACATAGCCAGTAGTATATACGAATAAATATTGCAAGGTATACTCAATCTCCCAGTGGAATTTTGGGAAACCTTGAGCGAGCAAGATTCGGTACACCTTGGTCACTGAAATGATTTCCTGCTTGATATTCAAAACATGATACGATAAAAATTATTTTTTCAAGAATAAAAGCCATTGTCGTTGAAATAAATGTGACATCAAATTGATCTAATTTTCAATTTATTATTTCTTGAACTTTTGAATCGTAACAGATTTTGCTAAACATGTTATCAGTTCTTAGTAAACTGGTATCGGATGACTGGTTAAAATTTCAGTGCAATCGGTCCAGTGGTTCGGCCGTTGTTCATTGCGGGTGCATTCCGCAAAAGCGACCAGTCGACCGTACTGGGATCGAACATTGTTACTTTCGTTGTTAAACCACGACAGTACTATGACTCAACTCAAACGTCTGATTGTTGGGGACTGCCTTGGCTACGGAATTGTGCGTGCTTCTACAAGGCCGTGTTAAATAACTAGGAAAACGCCAAAGTCGTTGTAAGACGAGTGAGCGAGCCATGTGTTGAGTACCTGGTAACATTCCATTTCATCCCCCTACACAAGGCTGGATCCAACATGGTTCTTTCCTCCCTTGTCTGTAGTTGGCTATAAGGCGCCTGTATACCCGGAATATGGGAGACCCGGGTTTAAACTACGGTCAGGATATATTTTTGTAATTTCTGAATTGTATTAAAAAAATAAAGAGCATGTTTTGAATTGCATGTACATTACTATGGAAAACATAGCCAGTACGAAATACGTGTAAAGATTGCAAGGTTTACTTTCTCCCAGCGGAAAGTTGGGGAACCTTCAGCGTGCAAGATTCCGCACACCACACCTGACATTCTAAAAATTATTCCATAATAATATTTTTTAAGAACAAAACCATTGTTGCTAAATTACATCCTACACATTTCAGCCTATATTTTCAATGTATTATGTCTTGTAGGCTTAAATCGTAACGGATTTAATGTTAACTGCACGCTAAATACTTGTACCGGCTGTCTGTTTAAAGTTTCAGTACAATCTGTTTAGCCGTTCTGGATCAAAGTCACTCACAGACAAAAAACAGATCTTGTGCCGTTTGCGTTGAATTGTATACTTCAGTCGCTGCATGCGCTCCCTCGTCTAACAAATTGTGGTATCTTTTAAAATACACTAGGGAAACGCCAAAGTAGACGAGACGAGTAGAATAGACGAGTGAGTGAGCCATGTGTTGAGTACCCGGTATCATTCCCCATACTGGGCTAGATCCAGCCTTAGGTATAAGGGAGGAAACGCCAAAGTCGTTGATAAGCGAGTGAGTGAGCCATGTGTTGAGTACCCGGGAACATTCCCTTTCCTCCCCTGTACCTAAGGCTGGATCTATCTAGCCCAGTATGGGGAATGATACCGGGTACTCAACACATGGCTCACTCACACGTCTATCAATGAATTTGGCGTTTCCCTAGTATAATCATTGCACAAACATTTGTGGTCACAGACCCTTGTTCAACAGATACCCAGGCTAAATGGAATGGCCAGCTAGTGTACGACCCCTAGACTAGTTACTGCCTCCAGCGTCAATGTAGGCATATGACAAATTGAAGACAATTTAGGCCTATAGACGAAAAGAGAAAATGGGTTTTAGTTTATTTGGTTTCAGGGCGCGTCAACCGTTCGGTTATAATGCGCCACTCTAGTCTAAGTGATATAGGGAGGAAAATCATATGCTAGTCAGAACCAGCCAAGGGTAGGTGAAAGAAAAGGGGGGTTCTCACGTCGTGGTCGTCAAGTTGTCTTTGGCATCGTTCGTGTTATCATGGTCGTCGTCGTCAAGGAGGTCGTCTGGGAAGGGGAGGTGCACGTGGTGACCCCCACCAAAAAGTCACTATAAATATTGGATTATGTTCATACAAGTATACAAAAAAATTGAGTATAGTATAGCCAAATACTGACATTTACCCAAATAAAATGTGCCAACGACATTATATAAATAAGTTATGAACACTTCTCACTGAAAATGCGAAGAATTGAAATTGGTAATGTTCCCAATATTAATTTCAAATTTTTGTTTTGGTGATGTGAATCCAATATCCTATCCTACTGAAATTGCTGGGATAAACTTTATTAGCTACCACAAAAAAATGATAATTATAGACTAAATACTTTTCTCTACCTGACGGTTTCTAGCTAGCAGAAAGTAATTTATTTCACCTCTTGTCCCGTCACTCAGTTCCTATAACCGCTAGATGTGATCGTTATTTTTTTAAATTTTTATTATTATTAATTAATATTTCCATTTATTTGTACAACATTTGACATGTTTGATAATAAATGTGGGAATGACAGAATTGTCAGCAATCGGACCAATATTATTTATGTAAAACACCTCTCATGTTTCTTGCTGGAACAGTTATACACATGTATTTTTTCTTTATTTTTATCACTAGTTTATATTTCTGGATTTAGCAACGACGAATGAATTGAAATCGACATTGAAAAATATCCAATGTTAACACATTTTTAAAGTTGTTCATCAGCCACCAACATGTACTAATGTGTTTTGACGTTCATCTCTCGTTTTGGAAAGACCAACAGTGTTGGTCCTAGCGTTATGCGCTATATATACATATATATTATAGTAAGATGTGGGTGGGCTCGGATTGAAATCCCGTCGAGAAGGGCAATCCTGACTGAAGTTTATTCCGAGGTTTTCAACTTTTCTTCAGTCGCCAATGCGATTGCAAGGGATTGAGTCCTCATGAACAGACCTTGGAGCTTGGACTTCCCTTCATACGCACTCCTAAATACGTAGTTAAACTCCTGAAAAGGGGCATGCATTGCACCCTGAGCAGGTTACCCACGAAAGCAAAAAATATTAACATTTTAATATTTATTTACAGTTTGATATTACAATTTTTGAATAAAAAAAAACTTCTTAAATTAAATATTAAAATTAAAATAAATATGAAATATTGTATTTGTATGTATATAACAAACAAACATTGCAATATTTGAACACGTGCGTAGACCGGAAGGTAGGCCTACTTGCGACCAGCAATGATTGGAATGAAAACACTCTCACACAAATTCCCCTGTGGTTTCCTCTCCTCATTGCACTTGAACATGTGAATTGTCAGGGGAAACACAATTGTAGCTAGAAGAAAGAATATACATCGCTAGTGGTCACTGGATTGTCATCATCAGCTCAAAGATGTACCGGAACGGAAATAAACAATTAAATAAATTATATTTAGAGTCTACTCACTCAGTTATATAACTGATTTTCAGTGGGGGACAGTCGAGGGACAGTAAATCAAAGCGACCAAACCAACCCTGTAGGCCCCGACGAAATCGACGATTGTGCGATAACCAACCAAGATTCGATATTTTTAATAGAAATATAGCAATCAGTGGTATGGAGTGGACAGTGCGAACACTCGCGGATCAACGCCAGAATCAACAAGGCCGATTCAGAACAACTCTGAAATTTTTATGTGCTTCGTTGCTAGGACAGCTCCAAAATCACCGTTTACCAACTCCTAAGACAAGAACTGATGGACTTAAATCCAAATCAGAAGTTAAAAACCTTCTGACTTTGCAAAATAAATATATAAAAAAAAATATTCCGGGTGTACCTATATAGCCTGGTTCAAACATGTGGTTTAGCCGAAAGGGTGTTAAAAGCCAACTTAGAACGTGATCGTACTAACTTTCGTGTGCTAAAACCGAAAAACCATGTTGCCCAACGTCCGATGGCTCTAACCCCCCCATTCCCCCCACCCCCCCCAAAAAAATTCAAAAGGTAGACAATTTTATGCATTTACTCGCACGAAGAACGCGATCTTACTAACTGTAGTGTGCTTAAACCGAAAATCCATGTTTCTCAGACGTCCGATGTCTCTAACCCACCGCCCCCCCCCATTACTCCCCCCAAAATAAAAAATTGACACTTTCATTCCACTTGTATTTAGAACGCGATCTTACTAACTTTGATGTTCTAAAACCGAAATCGATGTTGCCCAGACGTCCCGATGGCTTAACCTCCCCTTTACACCCCCCCCTCCCCCCGCCCCCCAAACAACAAAAGTTTGACATCCATTTTTGTTTGTACTTGAACGCGATCTGACTAACTTTGGTGTGCTAATTCCGAAATGGATGTTGCCCAGATGTCCGATGGCTCAAACCCCCCCCCCCCCACTTTACCGCCTCACCCCTCCAACAAATTTTTTCGACACATTCATTTTTGTTTTTGTCTTTAAAAAGCGATTTGACTAACTTTGGTGTGCTGAAACAAAAAAAATTTT